>CM035417.1:100606586-101076586 GCA_020310875.1 Ceratopteris richardii | reverse complement strand
GACCTCCTAACTTCTGCACTTTTTGAAGTCTCTGGTTCATCACATTCTGGATCAAACCTTGGCCTCTCTTCAACTTCAACCTGTACTTCATTATTCTCACTTTCATCAAGCAATTGAATCTTTGTCTTACCTTTCCTTTGATCCACTACTTCTTCAACATCTGCATGTATATTATATTTACCTGCATACCAAGTACCTTGCTCATCAAATGTAACATCCTTGGATACAAGGAATTTCTTTGTGGATGGACTCCACAACCTGTATCCCATTTGCTTATCATCATAACCAATGAATACATACTTTTCTGCCTTAGGCTCCAACTTATGCCTCAATTGGGATGGCACATATGCATATGCCAAGCATCCAAATATTCTGCAATGATCCAAGGTAGGTCTCTTACCCCACCAAGCTTCATATGGTGTCATACCTTGCAAATCTTTACAAGGCAATCTATTGACCAAATAAGTAGCTGTATTTACAGCCTCTGCCCACAAATAATTTGGACAATTCTTCTCTTTCATCATGGACCTTGCAAACTCAACAAGAGTCCTATTTCTTCTTTCTGCTACCCCATTTTGTTGAGGAGAGTACCTGCAAGTAAATTCTCTCTTTATACCTGCATTCCACAAGTAATCATTGAATTCATTTGAAAAATACTCTCCCCCTCCATCTGACCTTAGTCTCTTCAATTTTTGACCTGTAATCCTTTCTGCATATGCATGATAGTGTTTAAATGTATTAAACACTTCTGATTTTTCCTTAATCACATAAATTGTGATCCATCTGGTAGCATCATCAACATATATGACATAATATCTTGAACCATTTATACTAAAGTCCTTTGAAGGACCCCACACATCTGTTTGCACCAACTCAAGTCTTTCTGAATACATAAACCCATGCTTGGAATAGGATTGCTTATGAGCCTTACCTAATTGACATGCCTCACATCTGTATGTCATGTGTTGACCTGCAATGTTAGGCAACCCAAGCACTGAACCTTTGTTAATCATTTCTTTAATACCTCTCTCATTGAAATGTCCAAGTCTTTTATGTCAAAGATCCAATTCAGATACCTTCTGCTCTCCATATGTGAACATAGCATGTCCAACATTTCCTTGTACCTTCAATGTGAAGAGCCTTCCTTCTTTCTTTCCTGTAACAACCTGTTTATACCCTTGACTAGGGTCTTCAACATAGACTCCATCATTGGTGAATCTTACCTCATATCCTTTTTCCACAATTTGACCTACACTGATCAAATTCTTTGGAATTGTGGGAACATAAAGAACCTTACTCAGAAGAGTGCTTCCATCCTTAGCTTTGACTGAACCAATTGACTTTACCTTATGCTTTGTATTATCACCTGTCTGAACTGTATGGTTAATTGCATTATGATCTAAATCAGTCATCAAAGCAATATTTCCACTTAAATGATTACTACATCCTGAATCAATGTAGAACACTCTCATGTCCTCATGTGAGGTTTCATATGTTGCATTCATAATGAGAGTCGAATCCTCCTTCTGATCTGATGCATAGTTGTAGTAGGTGTTATTATAGGATTGATTTTGGAAGCTTCTTCCTCCACCTCTTCCAAAAGAATTCCTACCACCTCTACCTCTGAAATTTCCTTTCTGAAATCTACCACCTCTTGCTCTTTTATTAAAGTTCTGATAATTACCATTATTCTGATTATTGTGCCAACAATCATGAGATAGATGATTGGTCTTACCACATATCCAACAAGCTCTTGCATTATCTTTGTTGTTTCTGCCTCTTCCTCTACTTCTGCCATTTCCTTTCCCTCTTATGAAATTTGCTTGGTTTGAGGTACCTTCTTCTTCACCTGATTGTTGCTTTCCTTTGTTAGCTTTCTTCTTGTCTTTAGAGTACATTGCATGACCTGCACTCTTATCAACATCTCCTTTGACATCATTCTCAAAAGTTAGCATATGACCTAACAATTGATTCAAATCAGGAGTGAAGTGATCTAATGAAAGTTCTGTAGACAAAATAAAAGGTTTCCACTTCTCATCTCCTCTTAGCCCTGTGAGAATTTGTCTTACCAATTTATCTTCTTCAATATCTTCATCCACTGCACCTAGAGAATCTGCAATGTCCTTCATCTTTGTCACATAATCAGAGATTGATTGTGAGGCCTTCTTTTTGAAAGTAGTAAATTCTGCCCATAGTGAAGCCTTCCTTGATTTGGCTGTGTTTTGGAAATGCTCTTCCAAAGCATTCCAAATGTCACTTGCACTTTCAAGTCCTCTAATGTGAGGAAGCAAATAGTCATTGACTGCCATGTAGATTATGCTCCTTGCTTGAGCATCCTTCTTCATCCAATTCTTTAGATCTGACAATTCTTCCCTAGTTGGAACACTAGGATCTCTGAACTGAGGCTTCTCTTCTTCACCTGTAATGTATGCTATCAAATCTTTGCTCATCAGATGAGCTTCCATTCTCATAGACCAAGCTGGATAGTTCTCTCTATCCAACTTTTCAATTTGGAGACTATCTCCCATCCTTGCTTCACCTGTAGTCTCAAAGCTTTAAACTTTTCAAGAAATTAATATACCTTAACTTCGAGTGTTGCTTTTCTGATCCTTTTGATAATCTTTGCGTGTCTCCCTTCAATCTTTCTTCAACACTTTATCCTTCTGAACCTTCAAGATGTAGAATTTGTATGTCTGCAGCAGTCGGAGTCTTCCTTTCCTTAATTTTGACACAACCTGCTCTGATACCACTGATGGAGAGTGTTAATCTCCAAAAGAACAAGCTATCCTTGGTATTAGACCACCTCTAGACCAAGAATAACTTTAGACTCCACATAATTTTGGAAATCTACTAACACATTACCAAGAATTTGACTAACTGTGAAGAAATCACTTCTCTAAAAAGTCTGCTGCAGATTAATCACTCATTGACTAATCAATCCTGTAAAGTTTTTAATAAAACTTTGCACAATGCTTTGCCTTAAGGTTGCGCACCTTTTCCAACTTAAATCTCTGCAAATGATTCAGTATACTTTGAGAAATCATACAGACAAGTTACCTATGTGTAAAACACCTTCTCTGCAGTAGCGACTTTGACACCTGTAACTTCTTAGCTATAGTTATCCCAATGTCGAACCCGTTTGATCAAGATCTTTTAGCCATAGATGGCTTACCTTTCAACTTAGATTTTGAGCCCTCAATTGTGTAAAACTTTACACCATGCACTGAGCAATGTTCATTTCTCTGAACATGAAATCTGCGCCAGTTTTGTCGACTCTCAGAACATCATCACATATGAATGTTCCTATGCAAAATTCTCTTAATCTGATGACAATTAGACTCTCAAATTCTAGCCATAGATTGATTAACTATGGACTTAGATATGTTCAGAAGGATTTCTCAAAAGATTAACTACAAAAGTAGCAGACACCAAAACATCGGGCGCAAGATTTTCATAGATTACTCAGAAAGTTACAATTACATTGAAGAGATAACTTCAACTAACTTTCATGTGTCCAATGACACTTTCTACAACTGATTTCTCTCTTTCTATTCTCTATCCTCTCATGCCCCGACTTTTTCAAAACATTTATAGGTAAATATGTACAAGCTTATGACTAATCAAAAGTGTGAGTCACCTATATCTGAACTAATGTACATATGTGTACATAGATTTGAATTTCTGAGTATGTCCTTCCTTCAAGCTTCTGAATTTGTTCTCTTATCAATTCCTTGACTCCATTTCTTCATAAACCTTCAATTGATGATTGACATGCACCAACATGTGTATGTGTATGTGTATGTGTAAGTATATGTGTATGCGTATGCGTATGCGTATGCGTATGTGTATGTGTATGTGTATGCGTATGTGTATGTGTATGCGTATGTGTATGTGTATGTGTATGTGTATGTGTATGCATATGTGTATGTGTATGTGTATGTGTATGCGTATGTGTATGCGTATGTGTATGTGTATGTGTATGTGTATGTGTATGTGTATGTGTATGTGTATGTGTATGCGTAAGTGTATGTGTATGTGTGTGTATGTGTATGTGTATGTGTATGTGTATATGTGTATGTGTATGTTTATGTGTATGTGTATGTGTATGTGTATGTGTATGTGTATGTGTATGTGTATGTGTATGTGTATGTGTATGAGTATGTGTATTTTTATGTGTATGTGTTTGTGTTGATGGAGTATATCCACTCCTATTTGCAATAGAGGAATGATAGGCCCTTTTGAGGACCAAACTTTTCACTACCACAGTCAACCAAAAGTGGAGATTGTTCCCTTGACTCGAGGATAGACGTTATGAAATTTTGCACAGTAGAAGTAGACTTGCTAAGCTTTCCAACAAGCTATAGATCACACAATTTGGAGAATGTGACCTATGTCAACCTCCTTGCACAAGACAGACCAAAATCCGCCCAAACAGATAGTGTTAGAAGAAGTAATTCTTGAAGAAAAATTATTTGGAAAAAATGTCAAAAATTTGTAGAAATATTTATACAAATGATGTAAAATTGAGGAAGAGTCTTCCTCTTGTATGATAGGATCATATGTATTTTTCCTAGAATTTTTGGAAGCTCTTTGATAGCATATTTTTAGAAATAAAAGGTGAAAAGGACCAGAATTCAAGTGTGAAAAGGGACACTTGAAAAAGTATAAAAGATAATTTCTTCTATTTTGAAGAGGCCAGTTGTATTATTTTGATGCTATCCAAGTAATGTGAGAGCTTTCCTACAGAAAATCGTGTTTTCTATTTCCATGATCTTTCTCTTGATTTTTTGAGTCTTTAGAGGTGATTCTCAGTGTATTGAGTAAGAAAGTGCAGAAGAACAAAGCTGGAATTGGAAATTCTTAGTTTTTACAGAATCGCGATTGTCTCCTCTGTGTGATACAGGTACTCTTTTGGAAATTTGACTTCATATTTGTATTCTACTGTGAAAATGGCACACTTTAGGCACAAAGATAATTGAAAATATTGTTGTAGAACTCAAGATAATCAAAACCCTAGATTTCCTACCTTCTTCATAAATCTCTCAGAAGAAGAGTCATTTCAACTCTTATTCTTGGATTCCATTAACTATAAGGGGTTGTGGTCTTTGCATACTTCGCGGATTGACAATTTAAAGATGTGTAGTTGATCTTTTGTGCTATAATGATTGGAGAGGACAACTCCAAAGGTTAACAACAAACATTTTTTGGTGTCATTGTGGGGAACAAAGAAAAAGCTTCATTGAAGTCTTGGACCTTGCTGGATCTTTCATTGTTGATGGTATTTGAACACATTGAAAAGGTACTACTCTATAATCAAGAAAGAAAAAGTCAAAAGGTAGGTTTCTTTGCTTGTCTTTTGGGAAAAGAAAGCATGAATTAACCTTTAGAGATAAAGAAGTTTGTGAATTCATGCAAATTTATAGTTTCTCATACCTTTTAAGAGTAAAGTGTAGGTGTGTGAATAGAAAATGAATTAAATTTGCTTAAGGAAAAGTAAAATGTGATTATCTTTGCATAAGTAGATTGCTTTTTGACAAAGTACCAATCAAAATTTGTCAAATCTTGGAAAAGATGACATGGTTGCAATGAGGAAAATCAAATAAAGTAGCTATGAGCAAATTGATTGATCCATTTGTTTATCCAAGGTAAAATAATAGTCTTGACAAAAGATTCATTTGTCACTTGAAAAAAAAGGTGTTGAGTTTATCTTTGCAAAAATTGATACTGGTACTTCTTAACACATAGTTTCTTGAAAAGCTCTACTTCCAAACTATTAGATTGCAAGCATAAAAGAGTATAACCAATCATGAGACAAAAGATCAATGGATCTTGAAACAAGAAAACCCTAACTGAAGTGTTTTCCTTGATTTAGGGATTAAAATACTAAAAAAAAATCATAAAATCTATTAAAATTCAAACAAATTTCTTTTTACTAAGGAAAATTTATAGAAGGTTTGGTGTTGAATGGTGGAAAAAGAATAGTGGAAAAAAAATCCAAAAATGGAAAGAAAAATAAAAAAATATTTAGAGTAAAAGTTATTGTTTAATTTTTTCAAAGTTTAATCTCTTTGAATGAGTTGGGTGGTGTATAATGGCAGGTGACAATTGAGCTGGAGTTGGTGAAGAACAGTGGGGAAGACCAAGAGGGAAGAAAAGTCAAAAAGTGCAAAAGCAAGAAGTTCAGAAAAAACCAAATTCTCATCACAAAATCATGATTTTCTGTAAGATAATGAAAATGATCCAGGGGTATTGAGGTAAGCCATTTTAGGGTTCAGTAGTTGCATAATCAAAGGTAAGCAGAATTTCAATGAGAATGAGCATCAGGTGATCATGTTGGGAAATTGAACACAAAATTGCAATTTTCATTAGTAATGGAGAAATATGAAAATTTCGCTTGAAGGGACAAGCTTTCAGGAATAGAACCATAAAATTGCACAAGAATAAGGCTTAGGAAAGTAAGAATTTAGAATTATCAAAAAACATTCACAATCGCGATTGTTTGAAGTCTATAAAAGCTTAAATTCACAAAAAATCAGGCATTTGAGTGGGAGAGAGTGAGTGAGGAGAGATATCAAAAGCACGATTTCTTGCAACCACAAAGCACTTAGGAATTTCTTGTTCAAGCAACAAGGTAATTCTCTTCACATCAAGTTTTTGCATAAATTCAAGTTCAAAATTTTGGGAAAGGATCAGAAAACACAGAAATTGTTGAACACACAGAATCAGGTTTTTTTGTTTTTTGAACTTTTTTAAGGAAAAATTATCTTTTAGTTGAATGTTCTTTATTGCATGTTAATGTTTTGAATAGGCGCTTCTGATAGTGTATTAAGAACTCAAAAAAAATCAAAAACCAAAAAAATTACAAGAAGCTACATAGAATCGCGATTCTGTGACTAAACTCAAAATCGTGATTCCCAGAATACGATTTTCATAAGAAAAATCATGTTTTTAACGATTGTGAGCAATCACGATTGTTCATGAAAAACACGATTGTCTTCACAGAATTGTGAAGAACAGGATTCTCTTCACAGAATCGTGACAAACACAATTCTCTTCACAGAATCTTGAAGAACACGATTCTCTTCACAGAATCGTGACAAACACGATTCTCTTCACAGAATCGTGAAGAACACGATTCTCTTCACATAATCGTGACAAACACAATTCTCTTCACAGAATCGTGAAGAACACGATTCTCTTCATAGAATCGTGACAAACAGGATTCTCTTCACAAAATCGTGACAAACACGATTCTCTTCATAGAATCATGACAAACATGATTCTCTTCATAGAATCGTGAAAAACACGATTCTCTTCACAGAATCGTGACAAACACGATTCTCTTCACAGAATCGTGACAAAACACGATTCTCTTCATAGAATCGTGACAAAACACGATTCTCTTCACAAAATCGTGACAAACATGATTCTCTTCACAAAATCGTGAAAAACACGATTCTCTTCACAGAATCCTGAAAAACACGATTCTCTTCACAGAATCGTGACAAAACACGATTCTCTTCATAGAATCGTGACAAACACGATTCCCTTCATAGAATCGTGAAAAAGAGGATTCCCTTCACAGAATCGTGAAAAACATGATTCCCTTCACAGAATTGTGAAAAACACGATTCCCTTCATAGAATCATGAAATAATTGAATGATTTTGAGATAAGGTAATAAATTGTATATACGTGATAAACAAGAGATAGAGACAGTGGTAGGAGAATTACAAGAAAGGGATTTAGGACAGACAAATAATATGGAAAATTTAAATGAAACAAATGAAGCATCTGAAACTAGTGATTATAGAAATATCCTCAAGTACATGTATACAAATAGGTTTGGAGCCTATGTGTATCAAGATGGTATGCATAAGTTTCTCATTAGGATGAGAAACTTAGAAATTCCCTTAAATATAATGCAGTGGCACAATTCAAGGATGGTAGATATGAGGATAGACAGGGATGTGTGTGCATATTTTCACAAGATCCAGAAAACTCTAATGACTTAGGGTAGTGTGTAGACAAGAGATCTTGGGAACAAAACCTAGGGCGACCAGACTTGCCAAGATAAAATGAAAATCACACTAATATTGAACAACAACAAGGGAGGAGAGTACACACTTCCCCAAATCCTTTTGAAAAAGAAGTAGAAGGAATAAATGATTTTCCTATTAGAAGGAGACATCAGTGGCAAAACCATGGAAGAATGCTTAGGCCCTATCAAGTAGCAAAATGCGTGAAGAATCAATATGAAGGGTATTCTGATCCTCATGCTCATGCTGCAGAATTCAGACAATTGATTAGGGCAGAAGAAGTAGAGGATTACAAAGTGCAATTTGAAGCATTTGGTCTGACCCTAACTGGAAGGAAATGTATCCAGATATTGAATCTTTCATTGAAGACTTTATAGGGGAATTCTCCAAAACTCGAATTAAACATAGTACAACTACTCTGATACATAGTTTTAAACAACAAAAAGATGAAAATGTCAGAGAAGCCGCCAAGAGATTCAAGAAATACATTGATAGATGTCCAAGAGAAGAGGTACCTTCAATGGCAAAACAAGTGTCTTTGTTCATAGAAGGACTGAGAAGTGCACAATTAAGAACCTTGGTGTATTATAGGAGATGTCCTGATCTAGGAGCCTGTGTGAAAGAGGCAATAGACTTAGAGGATAACAGAGGACAAGATTTACTAGCATTCAATCAACCAAGAACAAACGAAGATAAAATTCCACCAGCAAAGGAATTAGCACAAGCCATTGCTAAAGCCCTAGAAGTTAACACCAAGACAAATTTAATGAACACAAGAATATCAACCAATAAGAAGTGCTATAATTGTGGGGAGAGTCATTTGGTTCAACAATGTCCTTATCATAAACCACAACATTTGCAAGATAGGAAAACACTCAAATATTGCACCTTAGAAAGAAAATGGACAAACCATACTAGAGAGGAGTGTTTCTACAATAAACAACCCATCAAAGAAAGGAAATTTATGAACCAACACAATGTGCAATGGGAATCGGGATTTTCTGAAGAACCAAGACCTGTACTGGGGCAACAACCACCATTACCAACAAATGTAGTATTAGTAAAATACACACCAATAGAAGAAGAAAGTATAAGACCTAAATCATTGTACAAAGAGGATTATCAATTGTGGGATGGATGCCAGGAGGATTGGGAAGGATATGAGCATAGAGAACCAGAACTGCAAGCCCTAGACTTGGGAAATGGAATAATTGAAATGGATACAACCACATTCATGTACATAACTAATAATTACATGTCCAATCAGAAAACCCAATTCAAAGGAGGCCAGAAGATAACCTGTTATAGATGTGGAGGGGAACATTCCATTAGAGACTGTCCACAACCTCCAACACTAAGAATAGAAGGAGCCTATTGTAAGGATTGTGGTAGGGAACATTTAATAAGGGATTGCTCAAGAAACCCTCAAAAACAACACAACACATCTAGTAACATACCATTAAAAACAGTTAACATAATGGAGCAAGAAGAATTGAGTGATCATGATCAAGTAACTGTAAATGCCATAACAAGATCTCAAGCTAAACTACAAGGCATAAAAAATGAGACACACATACAGAACAACAGGAAAAATCCCTGTGCAAAAGAAAAGAAAAACAGACAAAAAGGAAGATGGGAAAGGAAGATGAGAAATGGTAAAAACTTGGAAGAGGAAATTATGGAACATCCAAACAATAGCCAACTACAAAATACACAGACTCAAGAAGAGGTAAAAAATTCACAAAGTCTGGAGACTCTGATAAGTGCATATAAAGGAAGAATTCAAGATGGACCAAACCCTACAGATCATGTGATGGCATATCCTATGCCAGATATAGAGGATGAAAGAATGCAAAGATGTAAACAAATCATTCGGGAGACACAACTTAATATTGGGGAAATAGACAATCATCAAACAACAATTGAAGAGTCAGATGCAACAAAAACCAGGAAACATATTGATCAGGAAGATAATTCACAAATCACATTCCAAATCAATCTAGACAATTGTATATCAAACTACAATGGAAGAGTTGGTAAAACAAAATCCTCATTTGCAACATAATAGGAAAAATTGGGAAATAAAGTCAAAAAGTATAGACCCACAACAATAGGAACCGGAAGAATTATGGTACATACCAATTGATAAAATAGGAGGATACTGTGAAGGAGAAGAAGGGAACTCAACTTTGAGAATACAATTTGGTGATAATCATGTGAAGGCCATATTAGATAGTGGATCTGGAGTGGCAATCATGACTAAACAAACCTGGGAGAAATGGGGAAAGAATGAGCTTATACCTACTAAAATGAGATTACAACTGGCAGACGGACACATAGAAAAACCCCTAGGAATTTAGGAAAAAGTGATTATGGAAATATGTGGAATAGACATTGAGCACACTTTTGCCATAGTCAAATTTCCACAATCTACCTCATATGAAATCATCCTAGGAAGACCATTTATGAGACAAATGCAAATTGTGCAAGATTGGGGAAAAAATTGCCTATACCTTCAAAGCAAAGGAAGGGTAACTAGAGTAAATTTAAGAAATGGGCAATATTGTGACATGTCCCCTCAGGAATGGTTTAAAGTACATCAAAATGAGGAAATGAGTGAAGAATATGGGAGTGAAGATCAGAATGACACGGAATCATCAATTTGGAAATGTAATGTGATGAGGAACCACATATATAAAAAAAGGATGTTAAAGAAAGAAGATTGTCTAGATGAAAGGAAGTCACAAGATGAAAGTTACATACCATAGAAATTTAAATATGAAGAGTTTGAGCCTTATGGTTGGAATCAGATTTTGACCACAATGGATTTGGACAATGATGAAATGTGGGAGTAAAATTCCAAAATGAAGAAGGATATGATATTTTTCATATAGGAATACAAATGATAAATGATGGAGAGTGTTAATCTCCAAAAGAACAACCTACTCTTGAATTTAGAACACCTCTATATCAAGAGTAAGTCAAAACCTTCACCTAATTAGAGGTCCAATCTCCAAATTATCAAAAGTTAAGAAATTCAGTGAAGAAGATAAAACACAGAAAGTCTGTTGCACAATTTCTTCTCATTGACCCTAAAGTTTTCTATGAAATTTTGTATGGAGTGTCGCCTAGAGATTGCGCACCTCCTCCAAGTTAAAGCTCTTCAAAAGGTTTAGTATAACTTGAGAAATCAACTTCACAAGTTACCTATGTCTGAATCTGCACTTCTGAGAAGTCGATTTAGACACCCCTAACTTCTTAACTTCAATTCTCTCAGTACAAAACCCGTTTAAGCAAATGCTTCTAGCCACAAGTAGATTATCTTCTAACTTAAAGATTAAGTGCTTGCTTGCACAAAACTTTAAACCATGGAGTGAGAACTGACCAAAAGATTAAGATCAAAATTTGCGCCTGTTTCAGAGAACTGTAAACACTCAACACATATGAATGTTCCTACTAACAATTCTCCTAGCCTGTTTGCAATTAGACTCTAAAACTCAGGTCGCAGACTCATTAACTACCAACTTAGATATCCTCAAAAGGATTTCACAATTGATCAAACACAGATGGAGCAGACACGAAAAGATCGGGCGCAATATTTCTTCATTTACTCAGAAAGTTACAGTTGAGTGATGAGAGGAAACTCAACTAACTTTTCACATGTCTCATGACATCTAATTTCCTCATTCTTGACTTCTATCTATTCATACATAAGCTCTCATATCACGCCTTGACATTTTCAAGGTATTTATAGATAAATTTGTACAAGTCTATGACTAATCAAAGATCTAAGTGAACTATGTACATATGTGTACATTCCTCACATACTCTGAATGTATCTTCCTTCCAAGCTTCAAGAATTGATCTCATCCTTCATTCTTTAGTCTTCAAACATTCAATTGGTGATTGATCTGCACCAACAGCTCCCCCTCAATCATCAATTGAGGTTTCTCCTTTCTTCTTTATACCTGCCATGTCTTTAAACTTCTGTAGCTTTGATCCATCCAAGCTCTTTGTAAGCATATCAGCTATCTGATCTTTTGTTGAAGTATGTATGACTTCAATCTCCTTATCCATCACTTTCTCTCTTAGAAAGTGATACTGTATCTCAATGTGTTTGGTCCTGGCATGAAAAAAAGGATTAGCAGCTAAATACAATGAACTCATGTTATCTCCATATATAATTGGTACCCCATGCACAATGTCAAAACTCTTCATCAAAGTCTTGAGCCAAATCACTTCCTTTGCAGCTTCAACCATGCCTTTGTACTCTGCTTCTGTAGAAGACAAAGCAACTGTATGTTGCTTCTTGGAGCACCATGAGATAAGTTTATCTCCCACATAACACATGTATCCAAAAGTTGACCTTCTATCATCTGGATTACCTGCCCAATCTGCATCACTATAAATTTTGATATTTGTATCTGAGGTAAACCCATAATACAAACCTTCATTGAGTGTACCCTTAATGTACCTCAACACTCTTTGACCTGCAATCCAATGTTCTTTCCTTGGGCAATGCATGAATTGAGACAAAACCCCTACTGCATATGATAAATCAGGTCTAGTTAAAGTAGCATAGATAAGACTACCAACTAAACTCTGATATTGTCTCATGTCCTTGAATTCTTCTCCTCCAAACTTACTCAGTTTGTGATTCACCTCCATTGGTGTAGGTGCTACCCTGCAATCATCCATTTTAAACTTGATTAACAAGTTCTTCAAATACCTTTCTTGGGTCACAAATACTCCATGTTGAGTATATGTAATCTCCATGCCCAAGAAGTATGACAAGTCTCCCAAGTCACTTATTTTGAACTCCTTTTCCATTTGCTTCTTGAGTCTTTGTATTCCTTCTTCATCTGTTCCTGTAAGAATTATATCATCAACATATATGCACATGTATATGAAACCATTATCACTTGCTTTGACAAGCAAGCTACTATCTGCTTTAGACACCTGAAATCCAAGTTCTTTCAAGAACTTTACAAGTCTATAATTCCATGCCCTTGGGGCCTGCTTCAAGCCATACAAAGCTCTCTTGAGCTTGCACACATGATCTGGGTACCTTGTATCTCTGAACCCTTGAGGTTGCTCCATGAACACATCATCTGAAATATAACCATTCAAAAAAGCATTTTTCACATCAAGTTGACATAACTTCCAACCTTTACATGCAGCAATAGCTATAAGTGTCCTGATGGTTGTCATCTTTGCCACAGGACTATAAGTCTCATCATAGTCAACACCATAAGTCTGAGCAAACCCTTTGACAACAAGTCTAGCTTTGTATCTAGATACACTTCCATCTGCAAACCTCTTGGTCTTGTAAACCCACTTGCATCCAATGATTTTCTGACTATTTGGCTTTGGAACCAAATCCCATGTTTGATTCTCCAATAGTGCATCAAATTCTTCCTGCATAGCTTTCTCCCATTTTTCCTTACCTTTTGCCTCTTCATATGTAGAAGGGTCTTCATCTGTTTTCATCATATAAGCATAATCTTTTGTGGCCAAAAATGAAGTATCATAACTATACCTTGTAGGTTGCCACTTATTCCTTGTAGACCTCCTAAGCTCTCCACTTCTTGAGGTTTCTGATTCTTCATATTCAGGATCAAATCTTGGTGTTTCTTCCACTTCAACCTGCACTTCATTATTCTCCTGTTCATCAAAAATTTGAACCTTTGATTTACCTTTCCTTTGGCTCACTTCTTCTTCATCTCCTGTATTGATATTGATTGTACCTGCATACGAAGTGCTTTGCTCATCAAATGTAACATCTTTAGAAACCATGAATTGTTTTGTAGATGGACTCCACAATCTATAGCCCATCTGCTTATCATCATAACCAATGAAAACATATTTTTCAGCTTTAGGCTCCAACTTGTGCCTTAATTGTGATGGCACATATGCATATGCCACACATCCAAAAACTCTGCAATGATCCAAGGTAGGTCTCTTACCCCACCAAGCCTCATATGGTGTCATACCCTGCAAGGCTTTACATGGTAACCTATTGACCAAATAAGTGGCTGTATTTACAGCCTCAGCCCACAAATAATTAGGGCAATTTTTCTCCTTCATCATAGATCTTGCAAACTCAACAAGTGTTCTATTTCTCCTTTCTGCTACACCATTTTGTTGAGGAGAGTACCTGCAAGTAACTTCCCTTTTTATACCTGCATTCCACAAGTAATCACTGAACTCATTAGAAAAATACTCTCCCCCTCCATCTGACCTTAGTCTCTTCAACTTATGACCTGTAATTCTTTCTACATATGCATGATAGTGTTTGAATGTATTAAACACTTCTAACTTATCTTTGATCACATAGATAGTGATCCATCTAGTAGCATCATCAACATAAATCACATAATATCTTGACCCATTTATACTGAAATCCTTTGATGGTCCCCACACATCTGTGTGTACCAATTCAAGCTTCTCTGAGTACATAAAACCATGCTTGGAGTAGGAAAGCTTATGAGCCTTACCTAATTGACATGCCTCACATTTGTATGTCATATGTTGACCTGCAACATTAGGCAATCCAAGCACTGAACCATTGTTAATCATGTCTTTGATACCTTTTTCATTGAAATGTCCAAGCCTCTTGTGCCAAAGATCTAACTCAGAGATCTTATGTCCTCCATATGTGAACATAGCATGACCAATATTGCCTTGAATCTTCAATGTAAATAATCTTCCTTCCTTTTTTCCTGAAACAATCTGTTTATACCCTTGGCTAGGGTCTTCCACATATACTCCATCATTAGTGAACCTTACTTCATATCCTTTTTCGACAATTTGTCCTACACTTATCAAATTCTTAGGAATTGTAGGAACATACAAGACCTTACTCAATAAGGTGCTACCATCCTTGGCCTTCACTGATCCAATTGACTTCACATTATGCTTTGTGTTGTCACCTGTTTGAACAACATGATTGAAAACCTTATTTTCTAAATCAGTCATCAAAGATATATTACCACTCAGGTGATTGCTACATCCTGAGTCAATGTAGAAGACTCTTTGATCTTCACTCTGCCTTTCACAAGTTGCATTCATTATCAATGTTGAATCCTCCTTTTGATCTGAAGCATAATTGTAGTAAGTGTTGTTATATTGTTGACTTTGGAATCCTCTACCTGTATTTCTTCCAAAGTAACTCCTACCACCTCTGCCTCTGAAATTACCTCTTTGACTTCTGCCACCTCTTCCTCTTGAGTTATAATTTTGATTGTATCCACCATTACTCTAATTATTATGCCAACAATCATTAGCTAAGTGATTTGTCTTACCACAAATCCAGCAAGCTTTGCCTCCATCTTTGTTATTCCCGCCTCTTCCTCTACCTTTGCCACCTCCTCTTCCTCTTAGGAAGTTGGCTTGACTAGTTGTACTTTCATCTTCACCTGCTTGTTGCTTTCCTTTGCCATTCTTCTTCTTGTCCTTTGAGTACATTGCATGACCTGCACTCTTGTCACCATCTCCTTTAACATCCTGCTCAAATGTTAGCATATGACCTAGCAACTGATTTAAATCAGGAGTGAAATGATCAAGTGATAATTCTGTAGATAAAATGAATGGCTTCCATTTGTCATCACCTCTCAAACCTGTAAGGATTTGCCTTACCAATTTATCCTCCTCAATGTCTTCATCAACAGCTCCTAATGCATCTGCAATGTCTTTCATCCTTGTTACATAGTCTGAAATAGATTGAGAGGCCTTCTTCTTGAAGGTTGTAAACTCTGCCCATAAGGATGCCTTCCTTGACTTGGTAGTATTCTGGAAATGCTCCTCCAAAGCATTCCAAATATCAGTTGCACTTTCAAGACCTCGAATATGAGGTAACAAGTAATCATTGACTCCCATATAGATAATACTCCTAGCTTGAGCATCTTTCTTCATCCAATTTTTCAAATCTGCTAACTCTTCCCTAGTTGGAACACTAGGATCTCTGAACTGTGGCTTCTCTTCTTCTCCTGTGATGTAAGCAATTAAATCTTTGCTCATAAGATGAGCTTCCATCCTCATAGACCATGCAGGATAGTTTTCCCTATCCAATTTCTCTATCTGTAGAGAATCTCCCATCTTGTGTCCACCTGTGTATTGAAATCTTCAAGCTTTATGAACAATATATGTACCTTTACTTCGAATTAGACTCCTTTTGTCCTTCTTGATGTCGTATGGTCTCCTCCTCAAGTTTTGCCTTCAAACTTTCACCTTTTAGTTCTTCAACTGTTGAATTTCTTGAATCTGCAGCAGTCGGGATCCTCCTTTCCTTGATTTGATGTCTCCTCCTCTGATACCACTGATGGAGAGTGTTAATCTCCAAAAGAACAACCTACTCTTGAATTTAGAACACCTCTATATCAAGAGTAAGTCAAAACCTTCACCTAATTAGAGGTCCAATCTCCAAATTATCAAAAGTTAAGAAATTCTGTGAAGAAGATAAAACACAAAAAGTCTGTTGCACAATTTCTTCTCATTGACCTATCAAACATGTAATGTTTTCTATGAAATTTTGTATGGAGTGTCTCCTAGAGATTGCGCACCTCCTCCAAGTTAAAGCTCTTCAAAAGGTTTAGTATAACTTGAGAAATCAACTTCACAAGTTACCTATGTCTGAATCTGCACTTCTGAGAAGTCGATTTAGACACCCCTAACTTCTTAACTTCAATTCTCTCAGTACAAAACCCGTTTAAGCAAATGCTTCTATCCACGAGTAGATTATCTTCTAACTTAAAGATTAAGTGCTTGCTTGCACAAAACTTTAAACCATGGAGTGAGAACTGACCAAAAGATTAAGATCGAAATTTGCGCCTGTTTCAGAGAACTGTAAACACTCAACACATATGAATGTTCCTACTAACAATTCTCCTAGCCTGTTTGCAATTAGACTCTAAAACTCAGGTCACAGACTCATTAACTACCAACTTAGATATCCTCAAAAGGATTTCACAATTGATCAAACACAGACGGAGCAGACACGAAAAGATCGGGCGCAATATTTCTTCACTTACTCAGAAAGTTACAGTTGAGTGATGAGAGGAAACTCAACTAACTTTTCACATGTCTCATGACATCTAATTTCCTCATTATTGACTTCTATCTATTCATACATAAGCTCTCATATCACGCCTCGACATTTTCAAGGTATTTATAGATAAATTTGTACAAGTCTATTACTAATCAAAGATCTAAGTGAACTATGTACATATGTGTACATTCCTCACATATTCTGAATGTATCTTCCTTCCAAGCTTCAAGAATTGATCTCATCCTTCATTCTTTAGTCTTCAAACATTCAATTGGTGATTGATCTGCACCAACAATAAAGGTGTCAAAAACAGAGGAAGATTTGAAGGAAGGAATAATTTTAAAAACTGGAAAAACACAATTTCTAGAAGAAGTGAAGCTACAGATGCTATAAAAGACAAAAACTCAAGAACATATAGAAAAAATAAACACAAAGAAATAGAAAAAGAAAAAGAAATTGATAAAAATAAAAAAATAAAGAAAGAAGATCAACAATTTGACGTACCTTCAAACTTCAAGACCTATGAAGTAGAAGACATATTACTTCTAAAAATGAAACCAAAGAGAGAAAAGAAAAAGGGGGGAGGCATATGACAATGAGGAACAAACTAAGAAGGTGGTGATCATTCAAGAAGAGGAGGAAGATAGACACATTGTCATAGCTGATGACATGACAAATCAAGAGGAGGAAGCATTGAGGAAATGGCTAAAACTTATATGGATGTGTTTTCTTACAGTTATAAAGATTTGAAGGGAATTGATCCTAAAATTTGCGAACATAAGATTCCTATTACTCGTGATGCAAAACCTAGCAAAAAAAGACACTATACATTTAATGAAAAATACTCTGCTAAAATAAAGGAAGAAATTGACAAACTACTCGCTGCCAATTTCATCTATGAGATTGAGTATACTGAATGGATATCTCCTATAGTTGTGGTACCTAAGAAGAATGGAAAACTCAAGGTATGTATTAATTTGAAAAAAGTTAGTGCTGCAACTATAAGAGATAACTATCCATTACCAATAAGAGACCATCTTTTGGAAAGAGTTGCAGGTAAAGAGGTCTATAGTTTTTTGGATGGTTTTCCAGGATACAATCAAGTGCCAATAGCTTTGGAAGACCAACATAAAACTGCTTTTTCCACAGAATGGGGAATTTTTGCATTTAGGGTTATGCCTTTTGGTTTAACCAATGCTCCAGCAACCTTTCAAAGGTTAATGTGCCATATATTCAAAGAATTTCTTAGAAATATAATGGAAATCTATGTTGATGATCTTTGCACTTTTTCAATAAAAAGACAAGATCATTTGAAAGATCTGGAAAATATATTCAAGAAATGTAGAACATACAGAGTATGTTTAAATCCTGAGAAATGTGTGTTCTTTGTGAGGCAAGGTAGAATGCTCGGTTACATAGTTTCCAGAAATGGAATTTCAACTGATGAAAGAAAAATTAAAGCCATAGTGGAACTACCAAGACCAACAAATGTAAAAGAACTTCAAACTTTCATGGGACATTGTGGATATTATAGAAAATTTGTGTACAAATTTGCAAATATAGCAAAGCCTCTGTATGCATTAATTACAAAATTTGAGTGGACCACAGAATGTGAACAAGCTTTTGAGGTCTTGAAAACTTGTTTGGTGACAATACCTATTTTAAAAACCCCACAGGGGGATCAAATTTTTCATGTTCATGTTGATGCTTCAAATTTTGCATTAGGATGTGTTTTGGCACAACCAATAGAAGGAAGCAAATTAGACTTTCCAATTGCTTATGTTAGTAGGCAATTGAATTCAACAGAAAAAAATTATACAACCACTGAAAGGGAAGGATTGGGAACGATATTTGCTGTAAAAAAATATAGACATTATCTTTTAGCCAACAAGTTTAAATTCTTTGTGGATCACCAAGCCTTACTCTACTTGATAAACAAATCATGCCACATAGGTAGGATAGTCAGATGGTTCCTCCTACAGATGGAATTTGAATTTGAGGTAGTGGTCAGAGAGGGGAAAACTCATTTAAGAGCAGATCATTTGTCTAGGGTACAAACAAGAGAGCCAAACTCACCTTTAGATGATGAATTACCAGATGCATATCTATTCAAAATAGAAAGTATTCCTAATTGGGCAATAAATTTGGTGCCTGTGCTAACCATGGGACCTTGTAGAACACATAGAAACAACACACATCTGGTATTACAAAGTAGGAACTTTGTATTACTAGCAGGGCACCTATATCATATAAATCATATTGGAATAATGGAATATTGTACTCCAGAAGATGAGCAGCAAGAATATCTAAGAAGAGCTCATTGTTGGAATTCTTGTACTCATGCTTCCAGGATAGTTACTTTAAACAATCTCAATAGAATGGGTGTACATTGGCCGACCAAGATTCAAGATGTAGAGAAATATATTTCAAATTGTTTAAAATGTTAATCTTTGCAAAATTCAGAAATTACAACTTTGTATTGGTTTCAGAACAATCCAGATTGGAGTGCAAACATAATTAAGGAGTTAAGAAGTAACAAAAAAGGAGAGCCAGTGAAAGCTAGTGCAGACTCAAGAAATTTACAAATAATCTCTGAGGAATATCAATTGATAGGAGACCAATTATACAGGAAAGGAATGGATGGATATCTAAGAATCTGTGTTCCTGAAAAATAAGTATATGGAAATGTTGGAGATGGCACATTCTGGAGTGGCAGGAGGACATTTTTCTAGTGAAAGGACTGCTAAACTCATTTTATATTCTGGTTTTGGTGGCCAACTCTCTTTCCTGATGCAAGAACATATGTAAAAAAGATGCGACATTTGTCAAAGAGTAAATCAACCAAGTAAAAGAGATGATATGCTCTTAGTACCACTCATTTCAGCAAGAGCATTTAGCAAACGGGGGTTGGATTTCATTGGACCTATCCATCCTCCTGCAAAACAGTCTCATGCTGAATATATACTTGTAGCCACATATTAATTGACCAAATGGGCAGAGGCCAGGGCTACAAAAAGGAATGATGCTCAAACCACTGCACGATTTCTTTATGAGAATATTATCATCAGATTTGGATTACCAATTGAATTGGTAAGTGATAGGGGGACTCATTTTTTAAACCAAGTACTTGAAAACATAACTGAGTATTTCATGATTAATCATAGAAAGTCGGCTCCTTATCATCCACAAGCCAATGGATTAGCAGAAAGTACTAATAAGGTACTTTGCACTGTTTTGTCAAAATTGGTAAATACAAATAGGAATGATTGGGATTTGCAACTTAATCATGTTCTATGGGCTTATAGAATGGCATACAAAACTACTATTGGAACAACACCATTTAATTTGGTATATGGACAAAATGCAGTTTTGCCTTTGGAATTTCTCATTCCAACATTAAAGGTGGGAAATCAATATAAGTGGACCGGACATGAGTTATCTGAAAGAGTGGTGGAATTGGAAAAACTTGGAGCTTCTAGAATTCAAGCAATTATGAGCATATATGCAGATAAAAGAAGACAAAAATCTTATCATGATGTTCATATTAAAGAAAAAGTCTTGCAAGTAGGGGATCTAGCTTTGGCATATACAGTGAAGTAACATCAGAAAAAAATTCAGAAGAAGGGGCATGGACTTTATGTTATCAACCAAATCAGTAACAGTGGAGCTATCCAATTAGCTAATATAGATGGAGAAATGATGCCAAATTTCATAAGTGGATGTAGGGTAAAAAGGTATGATCTTCCATTAACTGTTCCTGAATAAGAATACATCAAGCTCAAAACAGGAAAAAAGAAGAGGAAAAAATGAGGAATGAAGCCCAACAAGAAGCAAAGGAAAGAATACGAAAGGCTAAGGAGCTTAGAGAAGTTTTCTTATGTGAAACACCTTCAAGAGTAAGAGAGCATTTGCCTGTTATAACAATGAATTATCATAATGAGCAAATCAAGGTTTTGAAAGATTCACGTGCACAAGTTAATTTGATCAGTTTAGTTTTGTTGGATAAGTTCAACTTTAAAAGGACTAAGAGTAAAACATTTATCAAAACACTGGAGGGCCAGATAATACAAAGCTTGTCTTCACTAACTATTGAAGTTAAGTTCAATAAAGAGAATATGAAAATAGATTGTGAAGAATGGCCTGATCATATGATGACTGAGAAATTGATTTTAGGACAACCATGGCTAAGGCAAGGTAAAGTATTTTTGGATTTTGAAAATATGAAGCTTAAATTGACAATAAATGACAAAAGGTTTTTAATGTTTTTATTGAGTTATGAAGAACAAGAAAATCAATAGGACATCTTTGAATCTGATTTGGAAGGATTTACTTTTACACTAGAAGCTACAAAGGAATCACAAACAAAACTTCTCCATGACCAAATCTACTTCAGAAAAAAACAGGAGAAAATTAAAGGAACCAAATATATTCATAAGACAGTAGAAAGGTGGAAAGTATGGAATAATCATAAAAATCTAGGCATCAATACAGAAAGGATGTGGAAACCAAAGACATCCAAGTGCGGCAAAGAGATTCATTAACACCAAATGGAGGGGAAAACTGAAGACATCCCATCACAGTTTATCAAGAGAAGATTGTTTTACTCCAAAAACAAAGACAACAGGAATCAAGTATTTTTGGGTGAAAAAATCAGACCTGATTCAATGGAGAAAAGATAAGGATGAAGATACAAAATTAGTGCAGAAGCATGGAGAGCTACAAATGAAGGGAAGGACAACATTGTTATCAAATATACACTTTGGATTCCTACTCAAGGGCTTAGAATTTCATTAAGATGGATTTATGACACTCTTGAAATTATTTCCATGTACTTCACCTCATTCTTTTTTCTAGGAAAAAGAATAGGAGGGGAAGAGATGAAAGAGATGAAAGAGAAAATTATTGAAAATTTGAGAAAATCATTAAAAATTTTCTTTTTCATAAGTTATAAGGCACCTGCAAGTATAGGTTATAATCCAGTAGGACTAAGCAGTCACTGTGTAATTATTTCTTCTTTTGGATATTTTCTCTTATATCTGTCTAAATTCTTTTAAATTTCATTCATTATTTTCTTATTTAAAAAGGGAGAGCACTAGATATCTTGCTAACACATGTGATGATCACTTCAATTGTGTTGTAGTACCAGTGATGCAAATAAGAAAGTCATTGTTTATCTTTTAATTTTTCTCAAATATCATTTTATCTGAAGACAAAGGTGTTCTCTTTTATATCTCTTGTGACTTATGTGGTGGGAGTTTGTGGTGTGATGTGTTATATGTCTTTCAGAATGGTGAATGCAAAAGAATTACCTATTCATGATTTCAAAGCACAATCTGCGACATTGTCAAGAGGACACTAGTTTTTGGATAGTGAAGCAGTAACAGAAGATGTAGAGCTAGAATCTGATGAAGAACAGGATATCCCAAAAGTTGAGAAGATAGCCAAAGAGCTGAGGGAAACTATCAATATCATTGGTCAGCATATCTTTACAGTGGGAATTGAAGGTCATAAATATACCATGCTATGTCAGGAATTCTACAAATTTCAAAAAGTGGTAGCTAATTATAAAAGATGGAAGGCAGTGGGGTTACATAGACTATTGGATGAACCTTTCTTCTTCATAGATTTTGAGAGGGTATCACAAGTCATGTCTAGTCCGTTGGAAGTGGGCAGAGGCAATGATGCATACTTCAGATGTTCAGTTAAGGACAAAGAGAACAAAGAGGTACAGATCACCATAAAAGCAGAACACATTAGGGCAGCTCTTCAATTCTATCCCATGGGAACCAAATTGGATGGTTGTTTTGTCAAGAAGAATGCATCTTCATATGCTGGATATTCAAAGTTTGTGGACTTCAAAGGAAAAGAAATGAAGAATTTGCCACTAGAAAGTTTCTTCAGTATTTGTGTTTTCCAAAGTTGCCAAGATATACAATGCCGCATAAGCCAGTGACATTGGTTATGTTCAATAATAAGGAAAAGACTAAACCATTTGGAGTAATGGATGTAATTCCCTACATTCATGACCAATTGAAGGAAGCAGCAAAGCATTGGGAGCAGAGAAAGTTTATGAATGGAGCACAATTTTTAACAAGAATTATATACCATGTTTTAGGTATGGAGGATCAGTTGAAGTTGGCTCCAGAAGCTCAATATTTCAAGAGTTTGATGGCAGGAGTTAAAAGTCCTTCAAAGATGATGTCTATAAGAGAAGTAGAAGTCCAGACAAGCATGAGGGGATCAGGAAGGAAAAGGAAAGGGGTATCAGATGAAGTAATTCCAGTAAAGAAGAGAAGACTAGATCCATGCAATATGGTCTTGGAACAGGAAGAAGTGACAAAAGAGGAATGTGAAGCAGCTCAGAAAGAAGTTCAGGCCTCAAAGGAATCCCATCCACCTCAAACAAGCAAGGAACAAATTTATTCATATTTGACTCAAGGTAATGATAAGAGGGCAATCTATGAAGCTCCGTATCAAAAACTGTTGGAAAATTCTTCATGTAAAGCAACAGTTTGGATCTTAGGTGGAACACTATGAAGAATTACATGATCAATTGATGGCTGCAAAAACTGAAGAAGTGTTTGTTAAGAAAGAAGTGGAATTATTGGCTTATTTTAAGGAGTTACAAGGTCCTCCAGAGACCAGAACTACAGTGGTGGTGAAAAAGAAAGTCCAAAAAAAGCCTGTCTAGAAAAAGAAGTCAACCAAAAAGGATAAGGGTAAGGTAGTTGAACATGTACAGGTTGAAGAGTTAGTAAAATTATCATCAAAAGAAAGGAATCAGAAAAAATCAATTGAAATGGAAGAACACAGAATGGACAAACAAGGAATAGTTGAATTCTCTTCAGATTCAGAGAGTGATATTGAGAATTTCCTTCTCAAAAGTTTAAATCTATCAGTACCTAGCACACCAGTGAAAACAGTACAAGCTTCTGTAAAAAATAAAACACCAGAGGAATTGAGTCAAAAGTCAGAAGGGATACAAGTCTATGAAGAATCAACAAAACAAGTTAGTCCTGGGGAGGAAAAAAAGAAATTAAAAGGTAAAGAAGTGATGAGGGAAGAAGAGGTTGAAGCAAGGGAAGAACTCGGTAGTGGACTGGTGGATACCGGATTTAAAGCTATATGGACAAAACCCTCACAACAACCTCATTACCAACCATATGAGGAAAAACAAGGATTGGAAAGAGAAGCACAATTACATAGTCAGATGCAAAGTCATGAGGATGGAAGAAAGGAGGAAGAAAAGGTTGCAAGGATAGAAAAATAGATTTCATAGAATGCAGAGCTGGAAGTACAGAAAAAGAAATAAATCAGAGTATAGACTCGAAGTACTCTTTGATATAGGACATAATGAAGATTTCACGCAAATAGAGAATCAGGAAAAGGAAGAAGAAACAGATTTTATGGACATAGATGAACAGGAGATGGAACAAAAAGAGCAGCAATTGAATGATCAAAAAAGGAATTCATTGGAAAAAGATTCAGCCTTAATACAGGAAAACAAAGAGGAAATACAAGTTATTCAAGAGTCACAAAAGGAAATAGATGGAGAAGAGGATGGTGGCTGAGTCAGAATTTGTAAAAGGTAGTATGATCATCAAAGAGCAAAAGAAAGAAAAGGAGTAGCTGGAAGATCAGATCAGGTTCATCAAGGAAAATAATGAAATTTTGTTTCAAAGAATAATTTATTAGAAGAACAAGAGGTTCAAACCCAGAACAAAATTCAATTTCTTGAAAACTGTTGGTGTAGGACAATCACCAATTGATGTTTTGACATGGAAATGAAGTCAAGGATTTGAGAAGAGAACAAGTTGTGAAGCATGAAAGAAGGACACATTCAGAATTTGGAAGATGTGTACACATATGTACATTATGTCAGAGATAGTTCACTTATATCTTTGAGTAGTCATAAGCTTGTAAATTTTTGTCTATATATATACTTGGAAAATGTCGGGACAAGTATGAGAGAAAATGTAGAGCATGAGAATTCAGTAGAATTAGATGTCAGTAGACACTTATGAATAGATTAGAATAGCTCTCTCATCCAGATGTAATTTTTCTCAGAATGAAGAGAATTTGCGCCCGATGTTTCAGTGCATTCTCCTTCTGTACTTGATCATTTCAAGAATCCTGTTGTAGATGTCTAAGTCCATAGTTGATGAGTCTATGGTTAAAGTTTGAGAGCCTAATTGTAAACAGGCTGTGAGAATTATGAGTAGGAACATTCATGTGTAAAAGAGTGTTCACAGTTTTCTGAAACAGGCGCATTTTTTATGGTCAATGATTTGATCATTTCTCACTGCACAGATTAAAGTTTTGCATGACTGAGGACTCAAAGTCTAAGTTGAGAGGTAAGCCTTCTATGGCTAAAAGCATTTGCTTAAACGGGTTCTAGTTTTGGAGAACCATGTCTTAGAAGTTGCAGGTGTCAAAGTCGACTATATAGAGAGACAGTTTCAGACATAGGTAGATTGTTTGAATCATTTCTCATAATCTACTCAAGATTTTGAAGTGTTTTAACTTGGAGGAGGTGTACAATCACTAGAAAACATTCTACAAAGTTTTATCAAGAACTTTACATGAATGATTAGTCATTGAGTGATTAAGGTGCAGCAGATGTTTTTGAGAAATGACTTTCTTCACAGTTAGCTAATTTCTTGATAATTTGGTGCTTGTCTTCCAAAATTGGTTGGAGTTTAAAGTTATTCTTGATATAGAGGTGGTCTAACATCAAGGATAGCTTGTTTTTTTGGAGATTAACACTCTCCATCAGTGGTATCGGAGTAGGAAGTATCAAAATTGAGGAAAGGAAGACTCCGACTGCTGCAGACATACAAAATTCAACATCTGAAGGTTCAAAAGATGAAAGCTTGAGGGCAAAGCTTGAGAAGGAGGTCATACGACACCAAGGAAGACAAAAGGAGTGTCATTCAAAGTAAAGGTAACCTTATACTTTATAAAGATTGAAGAATTCAATATACAGGTGAAGAAAAGATGGGAGATTCTCTTCAGATAGAGAAATTGGATAGAGAGAACTATCCAACATGGTCAATGAGGATGGAAGCTCATCTAATGAGAAAAGACTTGATAGGTTATATTACAGGTGAAGAAGAAAAGCCTCAATTCACACATCCTAGTGTTCCAACTAGGGAGGAATTATCAGATTTGAAGAATTGGATGAAGAGAGATGCTCAAGCTAGGAGCATTATCTATATGGCAGTCAATGATTACTTGCTACCTCACATTAGAGGTTTTGAAAGTGCAAGTGATATATGGAATGCTTTGGAGGAGCATTTCCAAAATACCACAAAGTCTATGAAGGCATCCTTGTTGGCAGAATTTACTACATTCAAGAAGAAGGCCTCTCAATCCATCTCAGATTATGTAACCAGAATGAAGGACATTGCAGATGCATTAGGAGCTGTTGATGAAGACATTGAGGAGGATAAATTGGTAAGGCAAATGCTCACAGGTTTGAGAGGTGATGACAAATGGAAGCCATTCATTCTATCTACTGAATTATCACTTGATCATTTTACTCCTGACTTAAATCAGTTGCTAGGACATATGTTAACCTTTGAGCAGGATGTCAAAGGTGAAGGTGACAAGAGTACAGGTCATGCAATGTACTCAAAGGATAAGAAGAAAAATAGCGAAGGAAAACAACAAGCAAACGAAGATGAAGGCACAACTAGTCAAGCCAACTTCCTAAGAGGAAGAGGAGGTGGCAAAGGTAGAGGAAGAGGCAGGAATAATAAAGATGGAGTCAAGGCTTGCTAGATTTGTGGTAAGACAAATCACTTAGCTAATGATTGTTGGCATAACAATCAAAGTAATGGTGGATATAATCAGAACTTTAATTCAAGAGGAAGAGGTGGCAGAAATCAAAGAGGTAACTTCAGAGGAAGAGGTAGTAGGGGTTACTTTGGAAGAAATGCAGGTAGAGGATTCCAAAGTCAACAATACAATAATACCTACTACAATTATGCTTCAGATCAGAAGGATGATTCAACATTGATAATCAATGCAACTTGTGAAAGGCAAAGTGAAGACCAAAGAGTCTTCTACATTGACTCAGGGTGTAGCAATCACCTGAGTGGTAACATAGCATTGATGACTGATTTGGAAAATAAGGTATCTAATCATGTTGTTCAAACAGGTGACAATACAAAGCATAATGTGAAGTCGTTGGATCAGTGAAGACCAAGGATGGAAGTACTCTCTTGAGTAAGTTCTTGTATGTTCCTACAATTCCTAAGAATCTGATAAGTGTAGGACAAATTGTTGAAAAAGGTTATGAAGTTAGATTCACTAATGAAGGAGTGTTTGTGGAAGTCCCTAGCAATGGGTATAAACAAATTGTTTCAGGGAAGAAAGAAGGAAGGTTGTTCACATTGAAGATTCAAGGTAATGTTGGTCATGCCTTGTTCACTTATGGAGGACATAATATCTCTGAGTTAGATCTTTGGCACAAGAGGCTTGGACACTTCAATGAAAGAGGTATCAAAGATATGATTAACAATGGTTCAGTGCTTGGATTGCCTAATGTTGCAGGTCAACATATGACATACAGATGTGAGGCATGTCAATTAGGTAAGGCTCATAAGCAATCTTACTCCAAGCATGGTTTCATGTATTCAGAGAAGCTTGAGTTGGTACACACAGATGTGTGGGGACCATCAAAGGATTTCAGTATCAATGGTTCAAGGTACTATGTGATTTATGTTGATGATGCTACCAGATGGATCACTATCTATGTGATCAAAGATAAGTCAGGCATATGCATATGTGCCATCACAATTAAGACACAAGTTAGAACCTAAAGCTAAAAAGTATGTATTCATTGGTTATGATGACAAGCAGATGGGTTATAGATTGTGGAGTCCATCCACAAAGCAATTCATTGTGTCTAAGGATGTCACATTTGATGAGCAAGGTACTTGGTATGCAGGTACAATCAATATTAATACAGGTGATGAAGAAGTTGTGAGTCAAAAGAAGGGTAAATCAAAGGTTCAGATATTTGATGAAGAGAAGAATAATGAAGTGCAGGTTGAAGTTGAAGAAATGCCAAGATTTGATCCTGAGTGTGAAGAACCAGAAACCTCAAGGAGTGGAGAACTTAGAAGGTCATCAAGACATAAGTGGCAACCTACAAGGTATAACTATGATACTTCTTTTTTGGCTACCAAAGATTATGCTTACATGATAAAGGCAGATGAAGATCCTTCCACATATGAAGAGGCAAAAGGTAAGGAAAATTGGGAAAAGCTATGCAGGAAGAATATGATGCATTAATGGAGAATCAAACATGGGATTTGGTTCCTAAACCAAATAGCCAGAAGATCATTGGATGCAAATGGGTCTACAAGACTAAGAGGTTTGCAGATGGAAGTGTGTCTAGGTATAAAGCTAGACTTGTTGTGAAAGGGTTTGCTCAAACATATGTTATTGATTATGATGAGACCTATAGTCCTGTGGCAAAGATGAAAACCATCAGGACACTCATAGCTATTGCTGCATGTAAAGGTTGGAAATCATGTCAATTAGATGTGAAGAATGCTTTTTTGAATGGTTATATTTCATATGATGTTTTCATGGAGCAACCTCAAGGATTCAGAGATGGAAGGTATTCAGATCATGGGGTATGTAAGATCAAGAGAGATTTGTATGGGTTGAAGCAGGCCCCAAGGGCATGGAATTATAGACTTGTGAAGTTCTTGAAAGAACTTGGATTTCAAGTATCTAAAGCAGATAGTAGCTTGCTTGTTAAAGCAAGTGATGATGGGTTCATTTACATGTGCATATATGTTGATGATATAATTCTTATAGGTACAGATGAGAAAGGCATTCAAAGCCTAAAGAAACAAATGGAGAAAGAGTTTAAAATCAGTGATTTAGGAGACTTGTCATATTTCTTGGGCATGGAGATTTCATACACTCAACATGGAGTGTATGTGACTCAAGAAAAGGTATTTGAGAAACTTGTTAATCAAGTTTAAAATGAATGATTGCAGGGTAGCACCTACTCCAATGGAGGTGAATCACAAATTGAGCAAATATGGTGGAGAAGAATTCAAGGATATGAAGTTATATCAGAGTTTGGTTGGTAGTCTTATCTATGCTACATTAACTAGGCCTGATTTATCATATGCAATTGGAGTTTTGTCTCAATTCATGCATTGTCCTAGGAAAGAACATTGGATTGCAGGCCAAAGAGTGTTGAGGTACATTAAGGGTACACTCAAAGAGAGTTTGTATTATGGTTTTACATCAGATACAAACATCAAAATATATAGTGATGCAGATTGGGCAGGTAATCCTAATGATAGGAGATCAACATATGGATACTTGTGTTATGTGGGAGATAAGTTAATCTCTTGGTGTTCAAAGAAGCAACACACAGTTGCTTTATCATCTACAGAAGCTGAGTACAAAGGTATGGTTGAAGCTGCAAAGCAAGTGATATGGCTTAAGACTCTCATGAAGAGTTTTGACACCATACAGAGTACACCTATCATTTATGGAGATAACATGAGTTCATTGTATTTAGCTGCTAATCCTGTGTTTCATGCAAGGACTAAACACATTGAGATTCAGTATCACTTTCTAAGAGAGAAGGTGATGGATAAAGAGATTGAAGTCATACATACGTCAACAAAAGATCAGATAGCTGATATGCTTATCAAAAGCTTGGATGGGCCAAAGCTACAGAAATTCAGAGACATGGCAGGCATAAAGAAGATAGAGAAAACCTCAATTGATGATTGAGGGGCAGCTGTTGGTGCAGGACAATCAACAATTGATGTTTTGACATGGAAATGAAGTCAAGGATTTGAGAAGAGAACAATTTGTGAAGCATGAAAGAAGGACACATTCAGAATTTGGAAGATGTGTACACATATGTACATTATGTCAGAGATAGTTCACTTATATCTTTGAGTAGTCATAAGCTTGTAAATTTTTGTCTATATATATACTTGGAAAATGTTGGGACAAGTATGAGAGAAAATGTAGAGCATGAGAATTGAGTAGAATTAGATGTCATTAGACACTTATGAATAGATTAGAATAGCTCTCTCATCCAGATGTAATTTTTGTCAAAAATGAAGAGAATTTGCACCCGATGTTTTTGTGCATTCTCCTTTTGTACTTGATCATTTCAAGAACCCTTTTGTAGATGTCTAAGTCCATATTAATGAGTCTATGGTTAAAGTTTGAGAGCCTAATTGTAAACAAGCTGTGAGAATTATGAGTAGGAACATTCATGTGTAAAAGAGTGTTCACAGTTTTCTGAAACAGGTGTATTTTTGATGGTCAATGATTTGATCATTTCTCACTGCACATATTAAAGTTTTGCATGAGTGAGGACTCAAAATCTAAGTTGAGAGGTAAGCCATCTATGGCTAAAAGCATTTGCTTAAACGGGTTCTAGTTTTGGAGAACCATGTCTTAGAAGTTGCAGGTGTCAAAGTCGACTATACAGAGAGACAGTTTCAGACATAGGTAGATTGTTTGAATCATTTCTCATAATCTACTCAAGCTTTTGAAGTTTTTTAACTTGGAGGAGGTGCGCAATCACTAGGCAAAACATTCTACAAAGTTTTATCAAAAACTTTACACGAATGATTAGTCAATGAGTGATTAAGGTGCAGCAGACTTTTTTGAGAAATGACTTTCTTCACAGTTAGCTAATTTCTTGATAATTTGGTGCTTGTCTTTCAAAATTGGTTGGAGTTTAAAGTTATTCTTGATATAGAGGTGGTCTAACATCAAGGATAGCTTGTTCTTTTGGAGATTAACACTCTCCATCAAAAACAAATGTACCAAGCAGTTGGAGCATAGTAATAAAATGGACATGGAATTGAAGAAAATGGAAGGGAAATTTAGAACTCTTCAGAGCTCATATCAAATAATGGTAAAAAATAATGAAGACATAAAAAGATTGTTGATGGAGGAAGGTCAAATGAAAGAAGAAAGTCAGATTGTACAAATAACCCAGGATGAGAGGGAGGAGTTGAATAAGGAAATTCTAAGGTTCCAAGCAGAATTGAAGGAAGTCAAGGAAATGGAGAAACAAGCTAGTGTGCATACTGCTAGTGCTATGAGAGGATACAACAATTTAAATTTGGAAATAAAAAAAGAAAGGAGTAAATGGAAATCAGAAAGAGAGCTATTGATATCTCATAATCAGGGATTAATGTTGATGGTGGAAAAGTTACAGAAAAACTTAGAATGCTCACAAAAACAAGTTGAAGAACAGGTAGTGACCACACAAGCAGAGGAATATGAGGGAGGAGAGGATAACAGGTTTCAAAATAAAAATTCTGGAGAACATGGTGAACAAGAAGGTAAAGTTATTGAAGAATATTCAGATGAATTTGTTCAGAAGCTTTTAACAGACAGGGAATCAAGAATGGAGCTCATAAGGAAAATGCATAATGAGTATGAGGAGCAGATTGTAAACTTTGCTCTCAATAAAGGATTAAATCCAGATCAACATCATTGGGCAGCTGATGGGTTAGGAATACCATTCTGTATGATTTTGGAGAGTGTCAGGAATTATCAGATTGCAAGGGTAGGACTACCACCAAACAGATATTTGGAATATGAAGAAGATATTAATGTCACTAAGGATTTGTTTGAAAAAGCTAACCCTAAATGGAGGAACAGATGGTTGGATGCCAACAAGGAATGCAGGAAGATCTGGAAAGAAGCACCTTTGCAATTGAAGATAAATCCAGCCTATTGTCCAGTAGCAAGAAGAAGAGAATGGTCAGTGTTTTGGGAAAGAAGAAATGCAGGACAACTTCTAGCAAAATGGCTGAATTTTCCAAAAATAGCAGGACCAAAAGCAGGAACTTGGCCAACTAAGAAGTACATGATTGATACTTTTAAGTAAAACTCGAGATAGAATTTGTTTAATGGCATATTACAACAGAATAGTATTTTTGGGAAGCCATTATCTTCAAATCTTTGAAGATGCTTTTGACTATGGGTTTTTTGAAAGGGAGTCAGAAATTTTTGGGAATCTATCAGTAGTCACTAAATCAAGACTCACTGCATATGAAGCTGCTTATACAGAATACTTGAAGAAAGATGTGATAGACAAACCAGAGGCAGCAGTACAATGGAGGAAAGCTTTGTTTGAAATGGTGAACAATTTGAATATTAAAGAAAGAAAGAGTCATGACTTGTTATCTCAGGTTTATCAAAGAAAGAAGAAATAAAGGAAGCTCTCATTACTTTTTTGTCAGAATATTTTCTGTCAGGAGCCAAAAAGTGTAGGAGGGGAAGGATGTTAGAAGAAGCAATTCTTGAAGAAAAATTATTGGAAAATGTAAAAAATTTGTAGAAATATTTATACAAATGATGTAAAATTGAGGAAGAGTCTTCCTCATGTAAGATAGGATCATATGTATTTTTCCTAGAATTTTTGGAAGCTCCTTGATAGCATATTTTTAGAAATAAAAGGTGAAAGGGACCAAAATTCAAGTGTGAAAAGGGACACTTGAAAAAGTATAAAAGATAATTTCTTCTATTTTGAAGAGGTTGGTTGTATTATTTTGATGCTATCCAAGTAATGTGAGAGCTTTCTTGCAGAAAATCGTGTTTTCTCCTTCCATGATCTTTCTCTTGATTTGTTGAGTCTTTTCATTGTATGATCCATGAAATTTGTGAACTTTTCTTGTGTATTTCTGGGTAAGATGTATGAAGAGAGGTGTTCTTAGTGTATTGAGTAAGAAAGTGCAAAAGAACAAAGCTGGAATTGGAAATTCTCAGTTTTTAGAGAATCGCGATTGTCTTGTCTGTGTGATACATGTAGTGTTTTGGAAATTTGACTTCATATGTATTCTACTGTGAAAATGGCACACTTTAGGCACAAAGATCATTGAAAATGCTGTTGTGGAACTCAAGATAATCAAAACCCTAGATATTTCCTACCTTCTTCATAAATCTCTCAAAAGAATAGTCATTTCAACTCTTATTCTTGGATTCCATTAACTAGAAGGAGCTGTGGTCTTTGCATACTTCCCGGATTGACAATTTAAAGATGTGTAGTTGATCTTTTGTGCTATAATGATAGGAGAGGACAACTCTAAAGGTTAACAACAAACATATAGCTATCACTTATGTGTACCTCTTCACACACATATGTTGGGGAATATGCAGTGATAGACCAGACAGCTTTCAAGCTCAATATACACAAAGATAAGGAATAATTGATACTAAGATATATTGAAAAGAAATCTTACAACAAGAGCATTAAGACGAGCTATCTTGCGCATGAACCAGACAACTACACAAAGAGATATAGATGAAATAAAATCTCAGCCAAAGTGAAAACTTCAGCAAGCAGCCGGCTAGCTTAGTCCTTGAGTATACACTCCCAATGAGAGCCTTATTGCTTATATAATGCTCTAAAATTTGGTGTAGAATTTGAATTCAAATCATGTCTCCAAAATTTCCCACTTCTCTCAATCAAGGTAGATGGAATCTTGAGCTAAAAAAGTCTTGGAAAAGTTGTTGTAGACTTTACCAAAAAGTGAAAGGATGTGGCACTTGAGCTAAGCCTTGGTTCACACACATTTGAGCTTGTACATTTCTAACACTCCCCCTCAATTTCAAGTGTTAGTCTCTATTGATCTCCTTCATGTTGAGGTTGATCTTGAACTTCTCCAAATTGCTTGCATCAATGAATTTAGTCATGATATCTTCAATTTGCTCCTTTGTGTTGATCTACTTTATGTCCACTTCCTTTGCTAGTACCTTCTCTCTGATGAAGTGATAATGTATCTCTATGTGCTTGCTTCTTGCATGGAACATAGGGTTGCTTGCTAGATGAATGTTTGACATGTTATCTCCAAATAGAGGGAACTCTTTGACCTCCACATCCAAGTCTTTGAAGAGCTTCATGAGCCAGATGATCTCACATGTAGCAAGTGCTAAAGCTTTGTACTCAGCCTCAGTAGATGATAATGCAACTATAGATTGCTTCTTGGACATCCATGAAATGACTCTTTGACCTAGCATGAAGACATAGCCCGATGTGCTCCTTCTATCCTCCTTTGAACCTGCCAAATCAGCATCACTAAAGCCTTGAGGTTGTAATATATCTCCATAAGGGTAGTACAACCCTTGGTTGACAATGTGCTTGATGTACCTAAGCACCCTCTTGGCTGCATCCATATGAACATCAATTGGTGAATTTAGAAATTGAGAAAGAACTCCTAAAACATAAGACAAGCGAGGTCTTGTGATGGTAGCATAATTAGGGCTTCCAATTATGCTTCTATATGCTGAAATATCTTCAAGAGGTTGGCCTTCACTTGCACATAACTTAGTGTTTGGATTCACAGGTTGTGTGAGTGGCTTATATCCACTCATACCATACTTATAAAGTACATCTAGAAAGTATTTCCTTTGAACAAGGTAAATACCATTTTCCACATAAATAACTTAAATCCCAAGAAAGTATTTAAGAACTCCAAGATCAAAAATCTTGAATTCATTTCCAAGCTTGGCCTTGATCCATGTGATACTTGCATCATCACTTTGTGTTATAATCAATTCATCCACATATATGCATACATAGACAACTAGACCTCCTGTCACTGTAGCACAATGGCAAGTACCAACATGAGGAGATCCACCTCATAATTGTCAATCTGTGGAGACATGAGGACTAGTATGAAGACTATGAGCAAGTGAAGGCACAAGTGCGTGAGTGAGAAGCACACAAACATGCACACACCTACACACACACGTGCACGCAAGGCAAGAACAAAGAGAGGAACAATGGAGTTCTTTGCGTTAGTCAAAAAGTCTCTTACATAGGCTCAAATCACTAACAATCTAACCTCAAAAATGAGCTCTCTAGCTCTTTTTATAGCTTTTTTATTAGCTTTGGCCTTGTCTAGATCTAGTGTCTAGCCTAGTTAAAAATTAGGTTCTAGAGCCTATTTGAGGGCTCAAACGGAGTCTAAAAATTATGAAAATTGGTATGTAGCTAATTCTAATACTCCTCAAGTTCGAGGACTTCTCGGCTTGAACAAAATGGAGTCTATTCTACCAAAAACGGGATTTACAATGTGTGGGTAGTGATGAAAATCACTTGAGTTGGAAATAGTTTATGGAAAAAATAATTGGGCCTTGTTGCCGTATTGTGCATGATTGCTCCTTTGTGCCTATATGCTCTTCTTATGACTTGTATGCCAACACTCCCCCCTCTCTAGCATTTGTCACCCCTGACAGACCTCTGCTCTATTATAGGGTGGTCGATATAGTATTGGAGGACGTTTGTGGCTAGCTCGTGTTCACCTAGGCATAACCCTCGTGCCAAGTCAGCTTGCAATGCATCCCAATTGATGGCACTTGGGATGTCTAGTTGCGGAGTCATGTATTACTCTAAGTACATGGCTTGTTCGCATGCGAATAGATGGAGCAGGTATGTTGGCTTAGGTGCAAACACCTCCGAGTGATACTCCCAGAGTCTTGATCGGAACATGTCTTCAAATGTTTGTTTATAGCATGCGGGAAGGTACTTGATTCGTGCATGCCACGCATAAGCCACTCGAATGCTGGGGATGGTGCTCATGTCATACACCAAATCATAATTTCCATTGGTAAACCCCGGTAGATGTACCTATAGTGCTGCTGCATTTCTAAAGGTTTTGAGTACGATCTGCATCATATCCAGATTTTTAAGCATCATTTGACCCGCGACATCTGACATCGGTTTCAGTCAAGGGATCCAATGTCAAATTGTTCCCATCATGTAAGCTGTTGAGGGTGGTCCCTGTGGTGGCGCTATGTACGGATAATTGAGCCACTCCTTACATTGAGCATTATTATGTACCTTTATGTTGAATGCTTTTCATGATCTGCGTCATGGAATAGGGCCGTGTTGGAACATCAAGCTTACACTATGCTTGAGGTGGATTTGATCTACATCAAAGGCTATCGTCGAAAGAATATCTGTTGGAGAGTTCTTTTTCATATGCTCATTTATTGTATTTTTTTGAGAGATTTTTGATGGTTCATTTACCGTTGTAAAAGCCTTGAGCTTTACACATGTAAAGGTAGAAAGATAGAGCCCAAATCCCATGAATTTGTGGTGGTTGAAGTTGCATTCAATCAAGCAAATCAAATCACCTAAAAGTAGATCAAACTAGATCTTTCACTTTTCCTAGATTGTAGGAAAGTGAATTGATTCCCTCCAACAACCATTCCCACCTTCATTTGAATTCAAATTCAACTTGTAAAAGTCGTGGAACACTCCTAGAGTCTATATAAAGACTTGAAATAACTTGTACATTACATGGAATCAATATACATACACTTGTGACCATCATTGTCTTGCTCCTTCAATTTTTTGCATCATCTTCTTCGCCAATAGTAATCTGCAGAGGCTGCTACTCTCTCTCCAGAGCTCCAAATTGAGTGCAAGATGACTCATTGGAAAGCATGCCGATAAGGTCTATTTGAGTCTCCATAAGCTCAAGGGCTGGTCTTGTGCCGGTTGGCTTGACCAAACTTTGTCGCTTCGAAACACACTTTTCTACCTTCTACAAGCTTCTCCAAGTTCTTTCAGTGGTATTAGTTCTAGATCAAGCTGGGTGACGGCTTTCCCTCAATGATCGAGAAGCTTGATCGACACAACTACGCGGCTTGGCAAATCAGAATGGAGGCCTATTTGCAAGGTAGAAATCTTTATGGAATTGTAGCAGGTGATGAAGTTATGCCTATTCCAATGATCGAGAAGCTTGATCGACACAACTACGCGGCTTGGCAAATCAGAATGGAGGCCTATTTGCAAGGTAGAAATCTTTATGGAATTGTAGCAGGTGATGAAGTTATGCCTACACAAGAGGAGACAGATAAGCTCACACTTTGGTGCGCAAGGGATGCTTAAGCAAGGTCGTACATACTAAACTCTATCTCTGACTTTCTATTACCACATATTAGAGGATGCAAGACATCTCAAGAGACTTGGGATGCCCTGGAGACTTTCTTTTCTGCTAGTACCAAAGCAAGAAAGAGTCATCTTTGGAGCGAGTTCAACCAAATGAAGAAGACACCTAAACAAACCATCATAGATTTTGTTACCAAGGTCAAGGAGGTTGCGGATCAATTAGCATCCATTGGAGATCTGATTGAAGAAGAGGTCTTAATGAGGCAAATTCTCAACGGCATTCGAAGTGATAAGCAATGGCAATCCTTCACGATGGCTTATGATCTCATCATGGATGTGCAGACTCCAGACTTCAACATCTTTCTTGGACAAATCTTCAATCAAGAAGCCAACAATAGCATAAAGGAAGGTAACTCTTATCATGGTAATTCAACTAGTGCTCTATATGCAGATAAGAAGGATAAGAAGCAGAAAGGCAAGAAGAAGGAAGAAGATGAAGAAGAGACTTCTCAAGCCAACTCCGCAAGCAAGAGCAAGTGGAAAGGGAAGAAGAAAGGACCAAAGCAAGACAAAGCCAAAGGTCAGAATGTTCAACCTTCTACCATATGCGATAAGACCAACCACACCACTCAGAATTGCTGGTTCAATGGGAAGACCCACAAAGGAAGTGGAAGAGGTGGATATGGTAGCAATAGAGGCAGAGGTGGACACAACTTCAACAATAACAATAGAGGCTATAATAGAAGGGACTACAACAATTATTTAGAATATCAACCACATGAATACTCATTGCTTCTTTTGAATCTAAGCCACAAAGAAGGTAAAGAAGATGATCATTTGTTCTACATAGATTCAGGATGTTCGAATCATGTTGCAGGCAACATTGCTCTTCTATCTGACTTGGAAAGTCCAAAGCATAAACATGAAGTGCAAACAGGGGATGAAACAAAGCACAATGTGGAGAAGATTTGTAATGTCAAAGCTTCCAATGGCAGGACAAACATTCTGAGTAAGGTTCTCTATGTACCCACTATCACTGAAAACCTAATAAGTGTAGGCCAAATAGTTGAAAAAGGCTTGCAAGTTAGGTTCACCCAACATGGAGCTTTTGTGGAAGATCCATGTCAAGGCTTCAAGAAGATAGCCCGAGGTGAGAAGCATGGTAGGCTCTTTACTTTTGAAGTAGGAGAAACCAGGAACATAGCTCTATTCAACTTTGGGTCTCAAACCCTAAGTGAGCTTGAAGTGTGGCATAAGAGACTTGCTCATGTGAATGAAAGAACCTGGAAGGATATATGCAGGGATCAAAGTGTTCTAGGACTTCCAAACATATCAAAGCAACACATGATCAACAAGTATGATGCATGTCAGATTGGGAAGGCACAAAGACAACCATTCAACCACAAAGGCTACATCCACAACAACTTATTGGACTTAGTACATACAGATGTATGGGGACCAAGTCAAGAACCTTCATTGGTAGGATCAAGGTATTATGTCTCATTTATTGACGACCATAGTAGATGGACTGTTCTATACTTTATCAAGAATAAGAATGAAGTGTTTGATTGCTTCAAGAAGTATCTTGCACATGTGGAGAACCATACAAGTAGATCACTAAAGAAGCTCAGATCTGATGGAGGGGGAGAATACTTCTCCAAAGAGTTTGATGGGTTCTTGCAGGACAAAGGTATCAAGAGGGAAGTGACTACTAGGTACTCTCCTCAACTAAATGGAATTGCAGAGAGGAGAACCAAGACATTGGTTGGATCAGCCCGAACAATGCTTGAAGAGAAGAAGTTGCCACATTATCTATGGGCATAAGCTATTTCAACTGCCGTGTACCTTGTCAATCAACTACCATCCAAATCAATTCAAGGTATGACTCCTTTGTTGGTGCATGACAATCATCAATTGAAGGTCTATGAAGAAATGAAGTCAAGGAATTGAGAAGAGAACAAATTCAGAAGCTTGGAGGAAGGACATACTCAGAAATTCAAATCTATGTACACATATGTACATTAGTTCACATATAGGTGACTCACACTTTTGATGAGTTATAAGTTTGTATATATTTGCCTATAAATGTTTTGAAAAAGTCGGGGCATGAGGTATAGAGAATAGGAAGAGAGAAATCAGTTGTAGAAAGTGTCATTGGACACATGAAAGTTAGTTGAAGTCATATCTTCAATGTAGTTGTAAATTTTCTGAGAAATCAAGAAAATCTTGCGCCCGATGTTTTGCTGTCTGTTACTTCTGTAGTTAATCTTTTGAGAAATCCTTCTGAACATATCTAAGTCCATAGTTAATCAATCTATGGCTAGAATTTGAGAGTCTAATTGTCATCAGGTTAAGAGAATTTTGCATAGGAACATTCATATGTGATGATGTTCTAAGAGTCGACAAAACTGGTGCAGATTTCATGTTCAGAGAAATGAACATTGCTCAGTGTATGGTGTAAAGTTTTACACAAGTGAGAGCTTAAAATCTAAGTTGGAAGGTAAGCCATCTATGGCTAAAAGATCTTGATCAAACGGGTTCGACATTGGGAGAACTATAGCTAAGAAGTTACAGGTGTCAAAGTCGCTACTGCAGAGAAGGTATTCTACACATAGGTAAATTGTTTGTATGATTTCTCAGAGTATACTGAATCATTTGCAGAGATTTAAGTTGGAGAAGATGCGCAACCTTAAGGCAAAGCATTGTGCAAAGTTTTGTTAAAAACTTTACAGGATTGATTAGTCAATGAGTGATTAATCTGCAGCAGACTATTCAGAGAAGTGATTTCTTCACAGTTAGTCAACTTCTTGGTAATGTGTTAGTGGATTTCCAAAATTATGTGGAGTCTAGAGTTATTCTTGGTCTAGAGGTGGTCTAATACCAAGGATAGCTTGTTCTTTTGGAGATTAACACTCTCCATCAGTGGTATCAGAGCAGGTTGTGTCAAAATTAAGGAAAGGGAGACTCCGAATGCTGCAGACATACAAGTTCTACATTTCGAAGGTTCAGAAGGATAAAGTGTTGAAGAAAGATTGAAGGGAGTGTTGAGGGCGAGACGAGTAAGAAGAGGAAAAAGAGAAAGCAACGAAAGAAACAGCTTCACTGAAAGCCAAATCTGAAGATAGACAAAGGTAAAGATACATCTCTGCAGGAAGCCCCGCAGGGGCGCAACACCCATCTCTGCACAGAGCCCCGCAGGGGCACGCACCAGGCCACAAAGCTAAACCCCAGGGTCCAGAGGAGTGGATTTTTCAAACATCAAAGTAGGGCCAAAAGTTAGAAAGGGGTAGAGGCTGAAAAGTTGAAGAGGGTGACTAAGAATAGCACATTCCTAGTCACTGGTGGCGTGCGTGGCAACCCAAGTCAACAGGCAAGGCGACTACATCAGGCTCTCGAGTTGTAGAGCTTGAATCAAGAAGGCCATCGAATCTGCATGTCTGTTTAACTGCAGACAACACTGACCAAGGGTAGCGTGCAGTGGAAAAGCTGAAGCGCCTCTAAAACGTAATGCAAGATCAAGAAGCAGACAATACAGACCACAGGACGCGTGCGCGAAGCAAAGTCTGCCAAAGGAAGCAAAGTCTGTCAAAGGAAGCGAAGTCTGTCAAGGGACGACAGAGGCGAAGAGGGGGAGAGTGTTGAAGAGCCAAAGAGCGCACAAAGCAGAGAAAAAGACGGGCCCCAAAATTTTTCCGATTTGGACCAAGAGATTTTTGTAACATATTCATTTTTGTAATATATTTCCCTTGTAAAGGCACTAGAGGAGTCCTCTAGATGCATTCCCATAGAAGAATAAAAGCTTATCCATGTAAAATAGTAGGAAATTAGCTCTTAGGGAATAAAGTGCCGGTCACTTGTGTGAAAGGACCAATTTTAGGGCACTAGTATATAAGTCAAAATCTGACTCATTGTAAGGACTTTTTGCCATTGTGAGAATAGAGAGCTCAGATTTTCGAATTTGTGTCTTCTTCACTCTGTATCTTCTTCTTCGTGAGCTTGTATGCATGTGTATTGCTTGGAAAGAGTGCTTGTGAGTGTTGTCTATCCATGAGAGTGATTATTTGCTGTAGGTAATGTGTGTGCGAGGTGTAGGAAGTGCTGAAGTGTAGGAAAGATTTCCCGCGACTCAGTATTTTGCCCATAACTTGAAGTAGGAGCGTCAGAATTGAGTGAAACCACTGCCATTGGATGCGTCTTCTCGAGAGCTTCGAAACGCATATGCTATTCGCTATATTTGGAGTTCGGAGCTGGGAGAAAAGTCCAAAATACTGACGGCTGCTGCACCAAGTATCGTTTCGCCATAACCGACAGTTGAAGCTCGTTTGGATAAGTATTAGTCTTGCTTGTATCCCTGAGTTATTCACATGCATTGACCATTACATGATTGCATGTCCTCATACACTCGGCTAGGTTTGTATACTCTTTGGATTGATATTTAAAAGCGTGTATCCCCACTATATGTACTTGAGAGGAGATGGAGGTATAGTCTCTGTCGCCGCAAGTCCCTAGGTTGGTTCTTAGGTCAACACACTTTTTGGCGCCGTTGCCGGGGAGTAACGAATCAAACCGAGACATTCGTGTGATGGTAAGTAGCTTTTTGAGTTGAAGCAAGAGGAGGAGTGGAAAATTTCTCTTCTTTGGTAAGTCAGTTTCAACCGCACTTGCTACTTCTCATTCTTGGAGTGTGAGTAGTGAGTTGTTAGTCTAGGAAAGCGAGTGAAAGAAGTAGAGTAGGAGGAGTGAGGAAGTAGATTAGAGTAGCTTCACTAGTTGGCATGTTATTTCATTTTTAGTAGATAGAAAAAAAAAACCCAAGTATAAAACCCAAAAAATTTCATTTTGCAAATCACTTGTTTCTGAGCAAGTATCGTGAGCTACAGTGTCGAGTATCGTGGAAGCTGCGCCAGAGGTCGTTTGTGAGCAAGCAGGCAATCTGGGGCTACATAGAGTTAGGGGAAGTGACCAGGGGATCATAGAAGCTACAAAGGTAAGCTAAACCACCCATTTGATCAAAAATTTTTCAGCAAGTCAACTTAAGAAGGAAAAAACGATCTGCGTTAGGTATCGTTTGGGGATTTCAGAGGTGAAAGGAGGTGATTTAATTGATACAGAGAGGGGAGAAGGGGTAAGAGAACATATAAAACAGTTGCATCAAACCAAAACTTGAAAAAATCTTAGTTAAAAATTGAGAATGGGTCAAGTATCGTTTTGCTCCCGCGGTTGAAGATCGCGATACTTGTCAAGTATCGTGAACTCCTGTGGTTGAGTATCGCGATATTTCCCTAATATCGGTATCGTCTCGATCGGAGATCGTTTTGAGCTCAAAGATCGTGTATCGTTGGCTCAAGTATCGTGTTCCAGAGATCGCGATACTTGCCAAAGATCGTCGATCGTTGAGGTCAAAGATCGGTATCGTTTCGGTGAGATATCGTTTGGCCAAGTATCGGTATCGTCTGGTTTCCAGCGATCGCGATACCTGACAAGTATCGTGTATCGTTGCGGTCAGCGATCGTTGGCCAGAGATCGTTTTCCAAAGATCGTGATACCTAGGAGAGATCGGTATCGTTTCATTTCAAGTATCGGTATCGCCTAGTCTTCAGCGATCGCGATACTTAACAAGTGTCGTGTATCGTCGATCGTGTATCGTGGGCCGAAGATCGCGATACTTGGGAAGTATCGTGTATCGTTTGTCCAAGTATCGTAGAGACAGAGATCGTGTATCGTTTTGGTCAAGTATCGTGTATCGCGTCTCAGAGATCGCGATACTTACCAGCGATCGCGTATCGTTTTGAACCAAATATCGTCATTCGAGTATCGTCTGGAATCAAGTATCGAGTATCGTTTCGGACTCAGATATCGTGTATCGTGTAGTCCAGAGATCGTTTTTGGTCCAGAGATCGTGTATCGTGGACTTTGGGAACCAAGTATCGTGAGTTGAAATTTTTGCTTCTGTCTTTTCCAGCCTGATTTTTCCTAGAATTTTTAGACATAGCTTGGAATTCTAGAAGCCAGAGGTGAGCAAGGGCTGATTTGAGTTTTTAGTGGATGAACCTGAGATCCGGAAGAACCCTAGGAAGCCGAAGAAGTGTAATATCTTCTGTAGGAAGTGTAGCAGAGCCAAGTAATCGTTCACATTATACCGAGGCCTCTAGTGAGTCAGAGGAAGAAATTCCCATGGCTTCCGAGGACATGCAAAACACAGTGCCCATGATTGGCATGATGTCAATCATTGAAGGAGAGTACAGAACCTCCTTGGAGTATGTGAACACCAATCAAAATGAAATTCCTATTTATTTGGATGGTCTAAACAGATCAGTGGCTAGACTAAGGAAGGCCTCAGAGGCTTACATAGTGCCTAGACCAGCTGTCAAGTACGTGGGAGGATTTTACATGGACAAAAGGGATATCCAGTATGTTGTCACGGAGCACCCTGAAAACATCAATGAAATTGGTGAAGAAACTAATGCTTCGAACTTAAATGGAGGAGGGAACGTAGAGCAAGTATCTACACCTAGAGGGAGATCTACTATAGCTAGGGTATGGAGAGGAGACCTGATTCCCCAAGATGACACTCTAATAGATGTGTATTTGATCAATGGGATGGAGCATCTGCTTAGAGCCCATTCCTCTATATGGGAAGCTGCCCCTAATCCTGTCACCATCTATGAGTTACAGGACCCTGATTTCCCCACCATCATCACATATTTGGATAAAAATCAGAGAAGATATTGGCCCTTGACAGACTTAGAAAGAGCTGAGTTGAAGTATCAAAATATTCCAGTGTTTCCCCCTAGGGACCAAGCCACTACTTCAAGAGACCCACATGGAACGTCCCAGAATGATTCATTTCAACCGTCGGGCCAAACGCAACAAACACAACAAACACATCAAACTCAAATTCCGGTCAGACCACATGTGCAGTTTGCAATGCCTGCAAATAACCCTAATTACCGACCTCAACCAACGATTGACCCAAGACATGGAATTCCTGCCCCAGTCAGACCTCCAGTAGCAAGAGGACCAGGCACACCGATAGGAAGACCAATTTTCCCAGTAATGCCTAGACCCCCTGAAGCAGGAAGAAGATTAAGACCAATTCAAGTTGCCAAATGCATGAGAAATCACTATGATGGCTCTAGTGAACCCTACAACCACATAGCGGAATTCAAACAAGTATTCAGAGCCGAACAGGTAGAAGACTTCCTGATCCAATATGAGTCCTTCGGTCTCACATTGACAGACACTGCGTTAGCATGGTTTCAACCATTGGACCCTAACAGTTTTCAAAACATGGAGCAAGTCTACCAAGAAATGATTGAGGAATTCACTAAGTCTGGAATTAAAAATAACTCATCCTCATTGATTCATAGCTTTAAACAAGCCCCTACCGAATCCGTGAGATTGGCTGCAAGAAGATTCAAGCAGTATGTGGACAGATGCCCAGTGGAAGAAAGACCTACCCAAAATAAAATGGTGTCTTTATTTTTGGAAGGATTAGTGAACGGATCTTTGAGATCATTGGTATATGTAAAGAGAGTTCAAACTTTGCAAGAGTGCATGAAGGAATGTATAGACCTAGAGGACAACCTAGCAGAAGACCTAAAAATACCACCAAGTAGTTTGAAGAGTGAAGATTCGACTAGTAACACATCAATCCCTAAAAACAACGTAGAGGAGATAGCTGATTTGCTAGCTAAGAAGTTGAACGTGCAAGGACAAAGGAACTACCCCAATAACCCTATGAGAGTGCCCATGCTTAGAAAATGCATGCAGTGTGGAGGTGATCATCCTTCTCACTTGTGTACTAGGGGAGTAGTCCCACCACCTGCCTATGCTCCTCATAGACCCTCTGTCCCAGAACCTTTACAATACTGCAGCATAGAGCAAAGGTATACAAACCATAGCACAGAAAACTGCCCTTACAATAGGCAGGCTAGACCAGCACAACCATATATGAGACCTTACGGATACCCCCAGAGAGATCAAAGAGGTGAAGTCTTTAGGTATCCAGCTTACCAACAGCAGGCACCAGTGCCACGACCATACGCATATCAAGGATACACTCAACCTCAGCCGGTGCTAGGACAACAACCGCCCCATCCTCAGAACGTTGTCCCGGTTAAAATGGCTCAACCGGAAGAAAATCTAGAGAGAGCAATAGTCCCAGTCACACCTTTGACTAGTAATGAGCCATATGACTCATCTTACGACCCTAGTCAAGGAGCACATTCAAACTATGACAGCCCTATGACAGAATATGGACAATGGTATGAACCTTATACCTATGGCGTAGAAGTATCGGATAGTTCATACGGATACGAGCAGGATTATGTCCCGTTAATGTACACAGCTCCTAGAGCAACCATGCCACCTCGACCCATGAATAGACCGCCGGTACCCAGAGGACCATGTTACAGATGTGGAGGTGATCACTACATTAGAGAATGTACACTGCCAAACCCACCACCACCACAACGCGTCTGGGAAGGCTACTGTAGTGATTGTGGTAAAGAACACCTTTTCAGGGAGTGTCCTAAGAATCCCAACAAAGTTACTTCTAACGTGCAGATTAATGTGATAGAAGTAATTGAGTCATCAGGGAGCGATAAAGAGTACACAATACCCTTGAAGGCAATCACAAGAGCCAAAGCTAGAGAGACCCCTGATAAAACTAAGGAAGACAATCAAAGTAGCTCAGAAAGGGATATACTCACGCCACAGAGAGTTGAAGACTCAGAAGAACCTGAGAAAAGTGTGGTAAGTAAAAGAACCCAAAGATGGAAGAATCGTAGAAACAAAATAAGGGAAAAGAAACTATTGCAAAAGAAGGAAAAGGAAAAGAGCGAACTCAATCTTAAAAAGGAACCGCAAGTGGAAGAAGAAAACAAAAAGGAGAATAAATGGGGTGAGGTAGGATCAGTGTTAGCAGATCCCATGCCTGAAGAACTAGCCATGTGGATTCAGGCATACAAAGCACGAATAAGAGCAGGACCAACCATAGAACAACATGAGAGAGAATATCCCAGAGGTGACTTAGAAAAAGAAAGGTTGGAGATCTGCAAGAAATTGATAGAAGTTGCTCAACAGACCTTAGAAAAACCTGCATCGCCTTTACCCAATACCCGAATTTCTGAGAGAGAGTTCCAAGAATGTGTAATCATGCATGATCAAGAAAAGCCTGAAGTAGTTAAGACACAGAATCACGAATGTGGTATAGAGAGAAGGGAAGGATCGATTGTTCCCGAAGTAGAAGGGGAATGGCCCAAGGATCTATGGGCAAGAGTCCAAGAGGACAGATGGAAAAATGTGGAGAGAATTGAACCGCCATTTGAAGAGTTGAAAGCAGAGAAGGAAATAGAGGATTCAATACCTGAATTAAATTCAGAGGGAATTTCACCAATGGATCCCAGTAACCAAGGAGAGGAAGAGATAGATGAATTGCCAAATTACACAGGGGAGTATGAACACAATTCAGAATTGTATCGCATTCCCTTAACGAGGAAACAAGAACCGAATCCATCAGTTCAAACATCGGAGATTATACAACGCCTTAGAGAGGTAAAGATTCCTTGTACCTTAACATTCGAGGAATTATTGAAGGCAAAACCACATTTGAAAGAAAAATTAATAAATCAATGGGAAGTCAAGGAGGAAAAGAAAGAGGAAGCTGATGAAGTAAACACAGTAAAAATTCCAGTTGATAAAGTCGGAGACTTTAGTGAGGGAGATGAAGGAAATACCTGCCTTCCCATTACCTATAACGGTTACACTACCAAAGCCATTTTAGATTCTGGAGCTGGCGTTGGCATTGCTACCAAAGAAATTTGGGAGAAATGGGGAAAACCAGCTTTAAGACCAACCCGTATGAAGATACAAATGGCTGATGGACACACAGAAAGACCCTTAGGATTATTGGAACGAGTAGTATTCACTACGTGTGGAGTGGAATTTGAACACACTTTAGCAATATGTCACTTCGAAAGGCCAAGCAATTATGAAATGATATTGGGAAGACCTTTCATGAGACAGCTAAAGGTCGTACAAGATTGGGGAAAAGATGCTGTATACCTACAGCACGAAGGAACCACAACTAGAATAAACCTCCACACATACGCTTATCTAGATGTTCCACCTCTGCAATGGAATCAAATTCATAAAGAGGAGGACAATCAATCTGTTCATAGTATAGGTTCGAGTGACCAATCTTGGATGAATGAGGACACTCATCTATGGATTTGCCAAACTGCCCAAAAGGAAGAGGATAGGAGCAAAGGATGGCAGCAAGGGCAAGGTGTAGCAAGGTCTGTACAAGATCCAGCGTACATGCCTCAAATCTTTTTAGATGAAGAATTCGAACCTCATGGTTGGATGGAGATTTTAGCGACCCTCGACGTATGCGTGAATGAAGAAGTGATAACAATGAATGAATGCATTGACGAGGAAGGATACGATGTTAGTCTCTTTGTAGTAGTTCTTCAAGAAGCTGAAGAAGGAGAAGTGATAGAGAGAGAATGGAAAGAGGACTACGAGAGCATTGAAATGGAACCAGAATCAATGGAACACGAGTATGAACATCAAAAAATAAGCATCACAGCTAATGAAAGCGACCAGAAACCTAAACAGGAAGAGGAACTGGAGATAGAGAAAGAGCCAGAGAATGATGAAAACAAGCCAGAAGATCAGTTTGAAGTACCAGCTCACTTTAAGAAATATGAAATAGAAGAGAGGAAAATCGCTATTCAAATGCCTAAAAGAGAGGCACAACCGGGAATAGCATATGATAATAAAGAGCAGACCAAGAAAATAGTTGTAACCATGGAAGGAGGAGAGGAACGATGTACTTTCATAGGACAGGATGTCTCAGAGGAAGAAGAACGAGAGTTAATTCAACTTATAAGAGAATATCGGGATGTCTTCGCTTGGACTTATAAGGATTTAAAAGGAGTAGATCCATCTATATGTGCGCATAGAATCCCCATGACATCCGAAGCCAAACCTTCCAAACAGAGACCCTACACTTATAATGAGGTATATTCAGCCAAGATAAAAGAAGAAATAGATAAATTGTTGGATGCTGGATTCATATATGAGATAGAACACACAGAATGGGTATCGCCATTAGTGGTAGTGCCCAAGAAAAACGGAAAATTGAGAGTGTGCATAAACCTGAAGAAGGTGAATGCAGCCACTATACGTGATAGCTACCCATTACCGATTACGGACCATCTATTGGAGAGGGTAGCAGGTAAAGCGGTCTATAGCTTCCTAGATGGTTTCTCTGGATACAATCAGGTGGCTATTGCGACTGAGGACCAACACAAGACAGCTTTTGCCACTGAATGGGGTGTGTATGCATTCAGAGTGATGCCCTTTGGACTCACTAATGCACCAGCTACCTTCCAACGATTAATGTGTCACGTTTTTAAGGAATTCTTGAAAAAAAGCATGGAAGTGTATGTGGATGATCTTTGCACATATTCCAATCAAAGACCCGATCACATACCGGAATTAAGGAAGATATTCAACAAATGTAGACAGTATAGAGTCTGCTTAAACCCAGAAAAATGTGTCTTCATGGTACGACAAGGCAAAATACTAGGACACATAGTTTCTAGAAATGGGATATCGACTGATGAGGATAAGATTAAAGTCATATTGGACTTACCAAGACCCAAGAATGCAAAAGAAGTGCAAGCCTTTATGGGACATTGTGGATATTACCGTAGGTTTATTCACATGTATGCCATAATAGCCAAGCCCTTATACGGTCTATTGACTCAGTTCACATGGACAGACGAGTGTGAGAAGGCCTTCAACGAGCTTAAAAAGAGGCTGAGCACAGCCCCAATACTAAAGTCACCCAACTGGAATAAGCCTTTTCATATTCATGTTGACGCTTCTAATTTTGCAATTGGATGTATCCTAGCACAACCGGCTGATGAGGGAAAGCTTGACCATCCAATCGCTTATGCGAGTAGACAATTAAACCAAGCCGAACGAAATTACACAACTACAGAAAGAGAAGGCTTAGGAATGGTTTATGCAGTTAAGAAGTTCAGACATTACCTATTGGCAAACAAATTCAAATTCTTCATTGATCATCAAGCCTTATTGTACCTAGTCAACAAACCTTGCAATACAGGAAGACTAGTACGATGGTTTTTATTGCTAATGGAATTTGATTTTGAGGTAGTGGTCAAGAAAGGAAATACCCACATAAGAGCAGATCACTTATCGAGAATGACCCATGGTGAACCACCCATAGGGGTACCAGATGATCTGCCAGATACTTACTTGTTCAACCTGGAAGTATGTCCCCAATGGGCAGAAAAGTTGATCCCTATACTCACACATGGACCTAAAGATGGGATCACACCAAATCAAACCCAGGATCTGTGGAAGACTAAGAACCTTCATATCATTGCAGGAAGCTTGTATCACCAAGATTCAAGTGGATTGTTAATGAGATGCATAGAAGAGGATGAACAGGAAATGTGGCTTAAGAAAGCACACGTAAATCAATGGAAAACTCATGTAAATGCAAACGGAACATGGCAAACCCTGAAGAGGTTAGGCATATATTGGCCTACCATGCAAAAAGATGCACATAACTATGTATCAGCCTGCCCAAATTGCCAAGAACAGAATCCAGAAGAGAACTCTACTCTAGGCTACTCTACTGTAGCACCAAGATGGAGCATACCTTTGGTGAAGTTCTTGAAGACCCAGGAATACCCAGAAAGAGCTACATTAGCGAGGAAACGTGCGTTAGAACAACAGAGTAAGGATTATGCCATTATAGGAAAACAACTCTTTAAACGTGGAAGAGATAATCAATTACGATTGTGCATCCATGAGGACAAATATCTGGCTGTGTTAGAGATGGCGCATACAGGAGCTGCAGGAGGACACTTCTCTGCAGACAAAACTGCAAAAATGATTCTCTTTGCAGGAATGTGGTGGCCAACTCTACATCAAGATGCAGCAACATATGTGCAACGATGTGATACGTGTCAACGAACAAAATATCCAGTCAAAAGAGATGAGATGCCACTTAGACCCATGATGAGTGCAAGAGCTTTCACGAAATGGGGAATAGATTTCATAGGACCTATTAGCCCCCCAGCAAAAGGATCCCATGCCGAGTATATAATTGTAGCCACGGACTATCTAACCAAATGGGTTGAAGCGAAAGCAACCAAGAAAAATGACGCGAGAACTACGGCCAAGTTTCTCTTTGAGAATGTTTTCACTAGGTTTGGACTACCAATAGAAATTGTGAGTGATAGAGGCACGCATTTTGTGAATGAAGTCATCGAAGCCTTGCTGAATGAATTCTTGGTAATTCATAAGAAATCAGCTCCTTATCACCCACAAGCCAATGGACAAGCGGAGAGTTCGAATAAAATTTTGTGTACAGTTCTCACAAAAATTGTTAACACAGGAAGAACGGATTGGGATAAGCAGTTACATCATGCTTTATGGGCATTTCGAGTAGCTTACAAAACCGCCATAGGCACCACACCTTTTAACTTAGTATATGGACAAAATGCTATTTTGCCAATTGATTTCTTAATTCCCACCCTCAGAGTAGCAACTACTTACGAGTGGACGGGACATGAACTATCAGCTCAATTGGACCAAATAGAAAAACTTCATGAAACTAGGTTACAAGCAGTAGCAGGCATTTATGCTGCTAAAAGGCGACAAAAAGCCTACTTTGATGCTCACATCAAGGACAAGAATTTGAAGGAAGGAGATTTAGTTTTGGTATACACTTTGAAGCAACATGCTAAGAAACTGCAAAAGAGAGGATATGGCCCATTGATCATCAATCGCATATCAACAAGTGGAGCCATCAATCTCGCAACCTTAGATGGAGACGTATTGCCAAACTACATCAGTGGATGTCGAGTAAAAAAATATCTAGAACCATTGACAGAGGAAACAATGGCTCGATTAATCAAAGGCAAGAATAGACGAATGGAGGAAGAAAGAATAAGAGAAGAAGCTAGACAGGAAGCCCTAGAACGCATCAAAAAACGGAAAGAGTGGATGAGAGAAAGAGACGAGAGATATAGAGTAGGAGAAGAACTCATCCCCATGGCTAATTTTAGAGCCACAGAGAACTCTGGACAACAAGGAAGACAACCTTATTTGAATCTGGGAGCAGGACGGAAAGAGTACCACTTAGTGGATGCTCTTATTGACACAGGAGCAGCAATGAGCTGTATTAGATTTTCCTTGTCTCAGAGACTTAAAGAGGAGTTACGCCCATCAAAGGCACAGCTAATTGGAATAGGAGGAAAAGTTACTCAATGCATAGGTGAGATCACTCTACCCTTACATTTGGGGAACAACACAATGGAGCAGAGACTTTTAGTATGTCGGGACCAAGAATTACTTGAAGATGTGGTGTTAGGTCAAGATTGGATATATGAATATGAGGTAACCATCCAATTGGCTTTAGGATACATCTCGGCCAGGATAGGACCTCGTGAAGTGTTTAGTCTGCTAGACGAACGACCACTCAAAGCCGCTATTATAGGGCCAGAAGTTCATTCCAATGAACAAAGTCATGATTGTCTGCTCGCTAGCACTTCAGAAACCTCTTCTTCAAGTCCTACATTGAATTTTGTGTGCATTCCATCTTTAAGTGTTGAGAGTCACAAGAGTGCACTTGAACCTGCAATCAAGCCCAGTGACACACAATGCACAAAAGAGAATATTCCTTTGAAGGAATTAAAATCTACGCCCATGAGAGTATACCCCATTCCACTTTCTACACTAGCTTGGATAAGGAAGGATCAAAAGAAGGCATATCTTCAGCAACAGACAAGTCATCGACATCAGTGTGTCCAATCGAATAAGAAGACTAAGAATTTTGCGCACTACAGTCAACCTCGACTCAAGAGCATTTGGGTTCCGAAGAAAGTGACAACTGCACAACCGGATCGAACACAAATATGGATCCCAAAGGCATGTACTCCAAAGGCGATCGAACATCCTCATAAGGGCAATCACCATCAACATGGTCCACAAGCACACCAGCCAAGAAAGAGGACCTATTGGAGAAAGAAGGAGTCTGCAGCTGCAACTCAAGGAAGACCGAAATTCCAAAAGCAGATAGAGCAAACGCACTATAAGGGAAGAATCACATTTATCACGAAGGTTCCGAAGGAAATACATCCCCAAAGAGTGAACCAAATTTGGGTACCGAAAGACAAGACAGGAGGCATAAAGCAAACAACTACTTCCAATTGCACACATGCGGAGCTATCAATATCCAAAGTATGCACGATAGGGCCACATTACAAGGCCAAGCATTCGGCACAATCTTCTTCTATTTCGAAATAGTCAAGCACATTCTCCCTTTGGAAATAGGAGAGCATTTGTAAATACACCAACACGAATACTATAAAAATAATAACCGCTTCGGCTAGGAACTAACTTTTCTGTTTTCCTTTCAGATGAAAATATAAAAATATCCAAAAATGTAACAATCCAGGTATTACCTTTCTCACACCCACGGGAAAGGGACGACACTATTCACTCGGAGCAAGATCGAGCTTAAGAGAAATAAAGGAGGATTTCTGATCATATATGGCCACTAATTCACCCTCTATATTGAGTGCAGATGTCGTCCACCAATTCTGAAGCCACACAAGAGGAAGAAGTCCAGCCTTTCCCGCTCGAATCAATTACAAAAGCAAGAGGTCACTGGTTCCGGGATGACCAACCAGTGTCAGATCTCATCTTCATGGCAACAATAAAAATTATGGACAGGGATCATTGCTTCCCTATCATGTCACAAGATTTCAAAACGATAATACAAGGACTACCACATATTGAAGATGTATGGGCCCAGGCAGGATTAGAGGCATTTCTCAAATTGCCTATTTATGTTCCAGACTTCCAAAGATGTACACAAGTCATGAATACTATGCAGCCTGCGGCAACAAAGATATCAATTCCAGAAGCACAGGTATTGGATAAAGTAGGCAGATGGAAAACGATTCAATTCACGCATGAATTGATCAATAAAGCTTTTGGATGGAATCAAGAGGGCATTACTAATGTTAAGGACGAGTGCCATGATCCCAAGAAGAGATCATTTTTTGATATAAACCGAATTGACTTAGAAGATGCTGTTCGATTGGTGCATCAACACTTTTGTTTCCCGAGCATGCACAGGTACACAGCTCCACAGAAGATAATAGTTCAATTACTATCTCATGCCATGAGACAGATAGGCAACAAGGTAAATCTAACAGGATATGTTCAAGAAAGATTATTTGAAGCCCAGAAAAAGTGGGGCCAGAAAAAGTTTTTGAATGGTAGTTCTGCATTGACATTAATGATATATGAAGCGTTAGACATGAAGAACTGTTTAAGGGAGATGCCTACCTCCGAAGGATTAGCTAAATATGTGAAATCCGCCACAGTTCCCAAAAAGAAGAAAATTACTACAGGTATTGCAGAGGCAGGAACCAGTTCTCAGCCACAAATGAGAGGTACAAAACGCCTACGGGAGGAGGAAGCTCAGGCTACACCTCAATCAAAAAGGACACATATATTGCCAACAATACCGATAGTCCAAATGCCAATAACCAAGAGAGATCTTTCCGCCGCCCTCGAAGAAACACACCAGTATATGCGAGGGCAGGTGAATCTTAATGTCCAAGGACATCATTATAGACAAGCAAGTCAAGCTAAACAGCAGCAAAGCACCGAGAGAACACCACAACAGGCTGGAAGATACAAAGAGCTGGGCATAGATGATTCCAGTACCGACATGGAATCCAGTCCCGAGAAAGATACCCTAGATACTGATATCAGGACAGAAACTCAGGAAGACGAAGGACCAGAAATCAATCAAATGGAAGTGACGCCAGACAACCAAGCGAAGGATAAAGAAATTGAGAAGGTCGATGACCCTGAGCAGGTCATTCAGTTGAATGACACTACAAAAATAAGCATCACAGAAGCTCCAGTCAGTGAGACATACGTAAAACCACCTATCAAAGAGGAAGAAAGAACCCCAGTAAGAAAGGAAGCGGACGAGCTACAAAATAAAGAACAAATTATAATCGAGGTGCCAGAGGATACACCTCAAGGAAACAAAGAAGACATGGTGGCTGAGCCAAGCATTCAACTTCAGATTAGGCAGCCCCATGATACCACTTTACATATCGCTCAAGGTAAAGATGTAAATACAGGTGAAGCACCGAGTATACCAACAACATGGTTGAATGTTGATGTGGCACAGTTGAAGCCTGTAGTCAAACAGATGATTCAGACGGCCATGGACACTCAACAACAGATGATGGATATCGACACAGAATATGACAAGGCCATGAGGGAAAGAAGTCAGTTCCAAATAATGAGCGAACAACTGTCATCACAACTCATCCAGGCACAGAAGGAGTTAACGGCCAAAACCACTGTGTTGCTTGAAAATAAAAGGCAATATGAATCGTTAATCGCTCAGCACCATCAACTACAATCACAGCTAGCAACTCTCCAAAGATTATATGATACAAGCGAGGCTGACAAAGCACGAATGAAGGCAAGAAGCACTATGCTTGAAACACAGTTGAAGGTGTATATGGAGGAGAATGACAATTTACGCAACCGAAATAAAGAATTAATGAAGTCATTATTATATGATCAGCCGATCGAGCACCCAGAGACCTCGGAAACCAAAGAAAAGGAATTGAGAGAGCAGCTTGCACAATATGAAGATCTGCTGAGACAAGAGCGCGCTGTACGAGAAGCATCAGAACAGAAGCACAGTCAAGAAAAATGTGAACTCACAAAGCAATTAAATACAGCACATGGAAAACTTGCAGCAAGTTACAGTGAAAACATGGATAATGTCGCTGAAGTGGGCAATGAATTGTTAGCCGCTAAAGAAGCACTCAGAACAGCCCTGCAAGACATAAAAGAGAAGAATGAGTGCATAGAAAAATTAAAGATTCAACTTAAAGAGAAAGAACCGATCGGGACACCAGTAGTGCCAATAAAGGAACATCCTACTGACGAGGTAGAGGTAAGCCCTCTATCTCACCCGATCTATCATTCTCCAATTCATGAGCAGATGGCGGATATATATGATGATCATCCGATGCCATACACTGCAGAAATAAGTCAGAAGGAACGGGCACTAGTGGTGTCCCGGTTGACGGAAAGTTTTGAAAATGAAGTTATCAAGGTTATGAAGGAAGCAAAGATCAAAGGCAAAGACCTGGACAAGATCATGAAGCCTTTCAATATCCCGTACGGATTGTTGAAAGAAAAGACGAGAAGGTACATTAAGCAGACAACAAAGAAAAGTCCAGATGAGCAGCTTAATTTCAAACATGATACATTCACATACACTCAAGCCGAGTTTGAAGCTGCACAACCAATTTGGAGGCGAAAATTTTTGGAGAAACATCCCATATTACGAGTGCATTGGCAAACCGCACCATATATCTTACAGGTAAACCCTTCATTTTGCCCAATACCACGCAGAAGGGAGCCCACGGAATTTTTCGCTTTACAACGCAGCGGCAACATTAATAAACAGTGGCTCAACTATCCGATGCTACCGAGCCCACCTCATAATTATTTGCCAACTGAGGATTACATGATCAAAACAATAGAATTTTGGCTACACAACTATGCGACAGTACCAGATTTAGCAGTTAAAATGGCAAATAAAATACTTAGTATGCTACTTACAGTTTTGAAAGTCTTCAAACATGCAGCATATACATTTCTGAACTTCATCGGCATTAATCAAGGCACAGACGTACTTGTTTTTGATCTATCAGTGATGCCGAGCCGCCCCACAATAATGGCATACTATTCTAGACTCATGTTTTTGCCAAGTCCATATATGCAGACATTCGAAGAAGCGTTTTTTACTGGATTTTTTGAAATCGATTCAGAGATATTTTTAAAGATGTCATCCAATCTGAATGCCAGACTTGTGGCATATGAACTGAGCTTCTTCGCAGATCATAGACAACCGCCCAACGATGGAGTCAAAGCGGAACAATGGAAACAGATCATGATACGTGAAGCTAATCTGCTAAACGATACAGAGCAACAAGTATACAGAACATATGCCCGGCGCTTATCAAAGCCTGTCGGGGACGACAGAGTTCAGGAGGGGGGCAGTGTTGAGGGCGAGACGAGTAAGAAGAGGAAAAAGAGAAAGCAACGAAAGAAACAGCTTCACTGAAAGCCAAATCTGAAGATAGACAAAGGTAAAGATACATCTCTGCAGGAAGCCCCGCAGGGGCGCAACACCCATCTCTGCACAGAGCCCCGCAGGGGCACGCACCAGGCCACAAAGCTAAACCCCAGGGTCCAGAGGAGTGGATTTTTCAAACATCAAAGTAGGGCCAAAAGTTAGAAAGGGGTAGAGGCTGAAAAGTTGAAGAGGGTGACTAAGAATAGCACATTCCTAGTCACTGGTGGCGTGCGTGGCAACCCAAGTCAACAGGCAAGGCGACTACATCAGGCTCTCGAGTTGTAGAGCTTGAATCAAGAAGGCCATCGAATCTGCATGTCTGTTTAACTGCAGACAACACTGACCAAGGGTAGCGTGCAGTGGAAAAGCTGAAGCGCCTCTAAAACGTAATGCAAGATCAAGAAGCAGACAATACAGACCACAGGACGCGTGCGCGAAGCAAAGTCTGTCAAAGGAAGCAAAGTCTGTCAAAGGAAGCGAAGTCTGTCAAGGGACGACAGAGGCGAAGAGGGGGAGAGTGTTGAAGAGCCAAAGAGCGCACAAAGCAGAGAAAAAGACGGGCCCCAAAATTTTTCCGATTTGGACCAAGAGATTTTTGTAACATATTCATTTTTGTAATATATTTCCCTTGTAAAGGCACTAGAGGAGTCCTCTAGATGCATTCCCATAGAAGAATAAAAGCTTATCCATGTAAAATAGTAGGAAATTAGCTCTTAGGGAATAAAGTGCCGGTCACTTGTGTGAAAGGACCAATTTTAGGGCACTAGTATATAAGTCAAAATCTGACTCATTGTAAGGACTTTTTGCCATTGTGAGAATAGAGAGCTCAGATTTTCGAATTTGTGTCTTCTTCACTCTGTATCTTCTTCTTCGTGAGCTTGTATGCATGTGTATTGCTTGGAAAGAGTGCTTGTGAGTGTTGTCTATCCATGAGAGTGATTATTTGCTGTAGGTAATGTGTGTGCGAGGTGTAGGAAGTGCTGAAGTGTAGGAAAGATTTCCCGCGACTCAGTATTTTGCCCATAACTTGAAGTAGGAGCGTCAGAATTGAGTGAAACCACTGCCATTGGATGCGTCTTCTCGAGAGCTTCGAAACGCATATGCTATTCGCTATATTTGGAGTTCGGAGCTGGGAGAAAAGTCCAAAATACTGACGGCTGCTGCACCAAGTATCGTTTCGCCATAACCGACAGTTGAAGCTCGTTTGGATAAGTATTAGTCTTGCTTGTATCCCTGAGTTATTCACTTGCATTGACCATTACATGATTGCATGTCCTCATACACTCGGCTAGGTTTGTATACTCTTTGGATTGATATTTAAAAGCGTGTATCCCCACTATATGTACTTGAGAGGAGATGGAGGTATAGTCTCTGTCGCCGCAAGTCCCTAGGTTGGTTCTTAGGTCAACACAGGGAGACACGCAAAGATTATCAAAAGAATCAGAAGAAGCAATACTCGAAGTTAAGGTACATTTATTCCTTGAAAAGTCTAAAGTTTTGAGACTGTAGGTGAAGCAAGGATGGGAGATAGTCTCCAATTTGAAAAGTTGGATAGAGAGAACTATCCAGCTTGGTCTATGAGAATGGAAGCTCATCTGATGAGCAAAGATTTGATAGCATACATTACAGGTGAAGAAGAGAAGCCTTAGTTCAGAGATCCTAGTGTTCCAACTAGGGAAGAATTGTCAGATCTAAAGAATTGGATGAAGAAGGATGCTCAAGCAAGGAGCATAATCTACATGGCAGTCAATGACTATTTGCTTCCTCACATTAGAGGACTTGAAAGTGCAAGTGACACTTGGAATGCTTTGGAAGAGCATTTCCAAAATACAACCAAATCAAGGAAAGCTTCACTATGGGCATAATTTACTACTTTCAAAAAGAAGGCATCACAATCAATCTCTGATTATGTGACAAAGATGGACATTGCAGATTCTCTAGGTGCAGTGGATGAAGATATTGAAGAAGATAAATTGGTAAGACAAATTCTCACAGGGTTAAGAGGAGATGAGAAGTGGAAGCCTTTTATTCTGTCTACAGAACTTTCATTAGATCACTTCACTCCTGATTTGAATCAATTGTTAGGTCATATGCTAACTTTTGAGAATGATATCAAAGGAGATGTTGATAAGAGTGCAGGTCATGCAATGTACTCTAAAGACAAGAAGAAAGCTAACAAAGGGAAGCAACAATCAGGTGAAGAAGAAGGCACTTCAAACCAAGCAAATTTCATAAGAGGAAAAGGAAATGGCAGAAGTAGAGGAAGAGGCAGAAATAACAAAGATAATGCAAGAGCTTGTTGGATATGTGGTAAGACCAATCATCTATCTCATGATTGTTGGCACAATAATCAGAACAATGGTAATTATCAGAACTTTAATCAAAGAGGAAGAGGTGGTAGATTTCAAAGAGGAAACTTCAGAGGTAGAGGTGGTAGGAATTCTTTTGGAAGAGGTGGAGGAAGAAGCTTCCAAAATCAATCCTATAATAACACCTACTACAACTATGCATCAGATCAGAAGGAGGATTCGACTCTCATTATGAATGCAACATATGAAACCTCACATGAGGACATGAGAGTGTTCTACATTGATTCAGGATGTAGTAATCATTTAAGTGGAAATATTGCTTTGATGACTGATTTAGATCATAATGCAATTAATCATACAGTTCAGACAGGTGATAATACAAAGCATAAGGTAAAGTCAATTGGTTCAATCAAGGCTAAAGATGGGAGCACTCTTCTGAGTAAGGTTCTATATGTTCCCACAATTCCAAAGAATTTGATCAGTGTAGGTCAAATTGTGGAAAAAGGATATGAGGTAAGATTCACCAATGATGGAGTCTATGTTGAAGACCCTAGTCAAGGGTATAAACAGGTTGTTACAAGAAAGAAAGAAGGAAGGCTTTTCACATTGAAGGTACAAGGAAATGTTGGACATGCTATGTTCACATATGGAGAGCAGAAGATGTCAGAATTGGATCTTTGGCACAAAAGGCTTGGACACTTCAATGAAAGAGGTATCAAAGACATGATTAATAATGATTCAGTGCTTCGGTTGCCTAACATTGCAGGTCAACACATGACATACAGATGTGAGGCATGTCAATTAGGTAAGGCCAATAAGCAATCCTATTCTAAGCATGGGTTTATGTATTCAGAAAGACTTGAGTTGGTGCATACAGATGTGTGGGGTCCTTCAAAGGACTTTAGTATAAATGGTTCAAGATATTATGTCATATATGTTGATGATGCTACCAGGTGGATCACAATTTATGTGATTAAAGAAAAATCAGAAGTGTTTAATACATTTAAACACTATCATGTATATGCAGAAAGGATTACAGGTCAAAAATTGAAGAGACTAAGGTCAGATGGAGGGGGAGAGTATTTTTCAAATGAATTCAATGATTACTTGTGGAATGCAGGTATAAAGAGAGAAGTTACTTGCAGGTACTCTCCTCAACAAAATGGTGTAGCAGAAAGGAGAAATAGGACTCTTGTTGAGTTTGCAAGGTCCATGATGAAAGAGAAGAATTGCCCAAATTATTTGTGGGCAAAGGCTGTAAATACAGCTACTTATTTGGTCAATAGATTGCCTTGTAAAGTTTTGCAAGGTATGACACCATATGAAGCTTGGTGGGGTAAGATCCATCTACATATGATGAAGCCAAAGGCAAGAGAAATTGGGAAGAAGCCATGCAAGAGGAGTATGATGCATTGATAGAGAATCAGACTTGGGATCTGGTTCCTAAACCTAATAGCCAGAAAATTATTGGATGTAAGTGGGTTTACAAAACAAAAAGATTTGCAGATGGAAGTGTGTCTAGGTACAAAGCTAGACTTGTTGTGAAAGGATATGCACAGACATATGGAGTGGACTATGATGAGACTTATAGTCCTGTGGCAAAAATGACAACCATCAGAACTCTCATAGCAATTGCTGCTTGCAAAGGTTGGAAGCTATCTCAATTAGATGTTAAAAATGCTTTTTTGAATGGTTACATTTCAGATGAAGTTTACATGGAGCAACCAGATGGATTCAAAGATCAGGTGAACCCAAATTATGTGTGTAAGCTCAAGAGAGCTTTGTATGGGTTAAAGCAGGCCCCAAGGGCATGGAATTATAGGCTTGTAAAGTTCTTGAATGATCTTGGATTTCAAGCATCAAAGGCAGATAGTAGCTTGCTAGTCAAAGCAAGTGAAGATGGATTTATTTATGTTTGTATTTATGTTGATGACATAATACTTACAGGAACAGATGATAAAGGAATACAAATGATCAAGAAGCAGATGGAGAAAGACTTCAAAATCAGTGATTTGGGGAACTTGTCATTCTTCTTGGGAATGGAGATTTTATATACTCAACATGGAGTATATGTGACCCAAGAAAGGTATCTTAAAAATTTGCTAACCAAATTTAAAATGGAAGAGCCCTACACCATTGGAAGTGAACCATAAATTGTCTAGATTTGGAGGAGAAGAATTCAGAGACATGAAGCTATATCAAATTTTGGTTGGTAGCTTGATTTATGCTACATTAACAAGGCGTGATTTGTCATATGCAGTTGGTGTGCTTTCACAATTTATGTATTGTCCTAGAAAGGAACATTGGATTGCAGGACAAAGAGTACTTAGGTACATCAAGGGTACACTCAGAGAAGGGTTGTACTATGGATTTACTTCTGATACAAGAGTGAAGATATATAGTGATGCAGATTGGGCAGGTAATGTGGATGATAGAAGATCAACACATGGATATTTGTGCTATGTAGGAGACAAATTGATTTCATGGTGTTCTAAGAAGCAACATACAGTTGCTTTGTCATCTACAGAAGCAGAATATAAAGGTATGGTGGAAGCTGCAAAGGAGGTAATTTGGCTAAAGACACTTATGAAGGTTTTTGATGTGATTCAAAGTACTCCTATTGTTTGTGGAGACAATATGAGTTCTTTATACTTGGCAGCTAATCCTGTATTTCATGCTAGAACTAAGCATATTGAAATACAGTATCATTTTCTAAGAGAGAAGGTCATTGATAAAGAAATTGAAGTTATGCATACTCCTACAAAAGATCAACTTGCAAATATGATGACAAAAAGTCTAGATGGACCAAAGCTACAGAGATTCAAGGATATGGCAGGAATTAAGAAGATAGAGAAGAACCTCAATTAATGATTGAGGGGGAGCTGTTGGTGCATGACAATCATCAATTGAAGGTCTATGAAGAAATGAAGTCAAGGAATTGAGAAGAGAACAAATTCAGAAGCTTGGAGGAAGGACATACTCAGAAATTCAAATCTATGTACACATATGTACATTAGTTCACATATAGGTGACTCACACTTTTGATGAGTTATAAGTTTGTATATATTTGCCTATAAATGTTTTGAAAAAGTCGGGGCATGAGGTATAGAGAATAGGAAGAGAGAAATCAGTTGTAGAAAGTGTCATTGGACACATGAAAGTTAGTTGAAGTCATATCTTCAATGTAGTTGTAAATTTTCTGAGAAATCAAGAAAATCTTGCGCCCGATGTTTTGCTGTCTGTTACTTCTGTAGTTAATCTTTTGAGAAATCCTTCTGAACATATCTAAGTCCATAGTTAATCAATCTATGGCTAGAATTTGAGAGTCTAATTGTCATCAGGTTAAGAGAATTTTGCATAGGAACATTCATATGTGATGATGTTCTGAGAGTCGACAAAACTGGCGCAGATTTCATGTTCAGAGAAATGAACATTGCTCAGTGTATGGTGTAAAGTTTTACACAAGTGAGAGCTTAAAATCTAAGTTGGAAGGTAAGCCATCTATGGCTAAAAGATCTTGATCAAACGGGTTCGACATTGGGAGAACTATAGCTAAGAAGTTACAGGTGTCAAAGTTGCTACTGCAGAGAAGGTATTCTACACATAGGTAAATTGTTTGTATGATTTCTCAGAGTATACTGAATCATTTGCAGAAATTTAAGTTGGAGAAGATGCAGAACCTTAAGGCAAAGCATTGTGCAAAGTTTTGTTAAAAACTTTACAGGATTGATTAGTCAATGAGTGATTAATCTGCAGCAGACTATTCAGAGAAGTGATTTCTTCACAGTTAGTCAACTTCTTGGTAATGTGTTAGTGGATTTCCAAAATTATGTGGAGTCTAGAGTTATTCTTGGTCTAGAGGTGGTCTAATACCAAGGATAGCTTGTTCTTTTGGAGATTAACACTCTCCATTGTCCTTATGAAGCATGGCATGGAAAAAAACCTAGTCTTGGACAAGCACATAGAATTCCATTACCACTTCATTAGGGAGAAGCTCATGGCAAAGAAGATTGACATTTCTTTTGTTCCAACTGAAAAGCAAGTAGCAGATATGATGACGAAGGCACTTGATGGAATAAAGCTTTGTAGATTCAAAGCTATGGCAGGTATTCAACCCATCAGAGAATGAGGACTCAAGCATACTTTAGCTTGAGGGGGAGCTGTTGGAACATCAATCTTACACTATGCTTGAGGTGGATTTGATCTACATCAAAGGCTATCGTTGAAAGAATATCCGTTGGAGAGTTCTTTTTCATATGCTCATTTATTGTATTTTTTTGAGAGATTTTTGATGGTTCATTTACCGTTGTAAAAGCCTTGCGCTTTACACATGTAAAGGTAGAAAGATAGAGCCCAAATCCCACAAATTTGTGGTGGTTGAAGTTGCATTCAATCAAGCAAATCAAATCACCTAAAAGTAGATCAAATTAGATCTTCACTTTTCCTAGATTGTAGGAAAGTGAATTGATTCCCTCCAACAACCATTCCCACCTTCATTTGAATTCAAATTCAACTTGTAAAATTCATGGAACACTCCTAGAGTCTATATAAAGACTTGAAATCACTTGTACATTACATGGAAGCAATATACATACACTTGTGACCATCATTGTCTTGCTCCTTCAATTTTTTGCATCATCTTCTTCGCCAACAGTAATCTTGCAGAGGTTGCTGCTCTCTCTCGAGAGCTCCAAATTGAGTGCAAGATGACTCATTGGAAAGCATGCCGATGAGGTCTATTTGAGTCTCCATAAGCTCAAGGGCTGGTCTTGTGCCGGTTGGCTTGACCAAACTTCGTCACTTCGAAACACACTCTTCTACCTTCTACAAGCTTCTCCAAGTTCTTTCAGGTTGTAGCATGGACTGTAAAGTAGATGTAAAGGTGCATTGTTCCATGTGTGCAACATTGAGGATATGTCTCGAGAAGTTTTTGCCGCCATGTCGGTTGATGGATTTTGCCTTTCTGCACCTCTAGAGGAAGGTCTTCGGGTTGAAACTAGGTAGCAAAGGAAGGAATCTTACCCGTGACTCTCTATATTTTTGCATTGTAATCGGCCAAAATAACATAGTAAGGCCTATATTGGAGTTTTGATGAGAGGATGAGGCGTCTAGATGACAAGTTCTTGAAGTAATTGGATTGTAACATGGTTTCTTCTATGACTCTCATGGCCTGATTTTGCATTACTATGCGCTCTTCATTAGAACTCCCCATTTCTTCCACTTGTCGTAGCCATGGGGGTCGTGGTGCTTCGAAAGTATCCTGACCTTCTTCCATTTGTCGTCCCCCTGGGAAGGGTTGCAGATCATATTCCTCTTCAAATGTTTGTTTCACAAGAATGGAGACTGTCTCTTCATCTATGGGCGCCTCAGGTGGGGATGGTGGTCTTTCGTATTGTAGTAGACGTGCCTGTAGTTCTGTGACTTGTTTTTGGAGATCTTGTAGGGCCTTCGAGTCCGTGATAAGTGAAATGGTTGAGGTAGTAGCTTGGGGGCCCGTTATCATTTCTTTTTGTCTTGTGTGCTTCAGTTGACCTAGTTCTTCTGATAACTGGTCATGTGCCTCAAGTAGTGTAGCATAATCTTCAAGGATTATCTTTATGTTTTCTGGGGTCACTGCTTGGAATTTCGAGGGACTGATCAGTGCCCCCGGGTGTGCTTTTGATGGCAGCCTCTAAGTTCTCTTAGTTTTGTAGTTGGAGACGTCGATTTTCCTCTTGGGCCGCTGCAAGGTGTTGTCTGAGTAGTGCCATATTTCGCTAAAGTTTTGAGTTGCGTTCCAGTTGTATTTGTAGATGGCCTTCCACCACTTGTATTGCTTCTTGGTCTATGTTCTGTAACTTTACTTCCAATATACTATGAGCCTCTTGTAAAGTCTGAAATTGTGTTTGGAGGCGGGCATTCTCCTCTTCTAGCATAGCAAGATGATGTTGTAGCACTTCAGAGTGCTCTTGCAGTCGTTTGTTGTGTTGCTGGAGCTGATTGTATTCTGTCCTTAATTGTGATACACATGTGAGCATGGTGTCAAATGCATTACCTATAGATGAAGGTGTATTTTGTACAATGGAAAATGCAAGAGGAGGGGATTGCAGAATGGGAAGAGTGAATGCTGTGTCTATTGGAGATATGTGTGCAGGTGAAATTTGTGGAGGGGGAATGAGAGAAGGTGGGAGTGTGGGGGGAGGTGGAGGTGCCGCCGATGGTGAAATGTCCATACCCTCAGGGGTGGATGTGAGTGTAGTGTCTACCATGTATACCAGAATGGTAGGTGGTGTGTGTGTGTTGCAGAGCAAAAGGGCATAAGAGTAGAGCCCCAAAATTTTCAAAATGATGGGCATAGTTTTTCTTCTTCGAGGTCTTCAAGAATTCCCTCAAGCCATGTAAATGCACTAGAGGAGTCCTCTAGTTGCATAATCCCAAGTTGTTGTAAAATATCCCTTATAAAATAGTAGGAGATTAGTCTTTTAGTAAATAAAGTGCCGGTCTCTTGTGTGAAAGGACCAAACTTAGGGCACATGTATATAAGTCACTTTGTGACTCTTTGTAAGAACTTTTTGCCATTGTGAAGAAGGAGCACTCCTGAATTTTCAAATTTGCCTCTTCCTTGCAGATTTTGATCTTCATTTTGATCTTGTATGTGTGTGTGTAGCTTGAAATGTGTGTGTAGGACTGTTATCTACCCCTCCCCATTGATTTTGAGCTGCTGTAGTGTGTGTGCGAACCAGTAGGAGTGGTGGCGTGAGTGTGGGTGTTTCCCGCCATTTACTATTTTGGCCATAACTTGAAGCATAGTTCTCAGAATCGAGTGAAATGACTTCCAATAGATGCGTCTCGTCGAGAGCTTCAAAACGAGTACCCTGTTGCCTATATTCGGAGTGTGGAGCTGGGAGAAATTCTTGATTTTCTAAAAACTGCTATAAGAGGTATCGCGACAACCACTTTCAGGATTTCAGTGAGTTTGGGAAGTAGATTAGTCTTTTCTATGCATGCTAGCTTAACCACTTCATTTTCCATCATGTGTGCACATGTCTTCATAAACTTGGTTAGGTCGTTTGATCGGATTGACATTTGAATGTGTGTTGATTTCCCACTATATGCACTTGTGTGGCAATCGAGGTACAGTCTCATTGGCACAAGTCCTTGAGTCATTTTGACTTAGGTACACACGTTTTTGGCGCCGTTGCCGGGGAACACTCTACCAAGGTGCCTTCGTGATGGTTATAGATCAAGTGTGATGGAATCGTACTTGTAGAAGTGAATTTGTATTGCGGCAATTAGTCAATCACTCCAGCACTTGTCACTTCTCATCTTGGAGATGTGTGTGATAAGTTTTAGGTTTAGGGTTAGGAGGAAGGGAGAGAAGGAAGAGTTAGGGTTAGGTTAGAAGAAGAGGAACAGTGAGGAGAGGAGAAGTAGGATTAGACCAAAATCACCAAAAATCCCCAAAATCACCAAGAAAATTAGGAAAAATTAATTTCTGTCAAGAAAAAGTATAAAAACCAAAAAAATAGTCTCAGTTGACACTTCACAGAGTTCAGGTATCGTCTGAGAGCTACGAGTGGTATCGTGAGCAGAGTATCGCGGGGTGCAGACCTTCAAAGCTAACTTCTATGCCCAAGGTGCTATCAGGACTACATCAAGGTAAGGTCCCATAAAGAATGCCTGCTAAAAAACTCATTAAAACATGCATACACACGTGATTAAACAGGTGCGCAGTATCGCGGGGGGGAAAATCTGATATCAATACAGACTTTTTGTGTGATACAGAGGCCTAGGAGAGAGGAGGAGAGTAAGGAGAGCAAGGGGGTGTAAAAATTTTCAGATTTTCTTGTACTTTGGTGTGAGTATCACGATCGGTTGAGGTTTGGTATCGCAATACCAAAACTCCCTAGTATCGCGACACTCGCCAAAGTATCGTATCGCTTGATACCTGTCTTGGTATCACGATACCATTTTGGTATCGTGACCCCGAGTTGGTATCGCGATCGTTCATTGCTTAGGTATCGTATCGCCTGGTATCAGTCTTGGTATCACGATACCATATTGGTATCGTGTCGCCGAGTTGGTATCGCGATCTCACCTGATCAGTGGTATCGTATCGTTACCTCCATTGGTATCGTATCGTGTCGCTTCACATCAGGTATCGCGATACCACTTCGATATCGTATCGCCCTCTCACGTGGATAGTATCGCGATACTGTCACAAGTATCGTATCGTCTAGGTTCTCTGGTATCGTATCGTCTTGAATCTTCGTATCGTATCGTCGGTCCCTACCAGTATCGTATCGTGCCATTTCCCAGTGAAGTATCGCGACACAATAGTTGGTATCGTATCGAGCAAGCCGGTGGTATCGTATCGCCACTTGTCGTAGTATCGTATCGTTTCCTTCAAGAGGATAGTATCACGATACTAAGATTGTATTGTATCGGGAAGGTTACTGGTGTCGTATCGTGCTGTTGTCCAGTATCATATCGCCTAGAATTCCGGTATCGTATCGTCGTTGTGCTTGGTATCGTATCGTAGTAACTACCCAATATCGTATCGTCTGCTCCAGACAGTATCGTATCGTTTGGACTTCTGGTATCGTATCGCGGCTAGGGCAGTATCACCAAGTGTGGTATCACCGGGAAACGGTATCGACCAGATTGACATTAGTATCTTTTGGTAGACAATCAGAGGCATTAGAAGAGCCACTCAAGGAGAGTCTCTGGAATTTCGAGAGAGACTTAGATGAGTGAATGAACTTGAGGTCAGGAAGGGTGCTAAGTAGCCAAAGAAGCATCATATCTTCTGTGGGAAGTGCTGCCCAGGCTAGTCATCACTCCATCTACTCAGAGGCTTCCAGTGATTCAGAGGAGGAAATACCCATGGCTTCGGAAGACATGCAGGGTCCAATGCCGAATAGGAATTTCATGTCTACCATTGAAGGAGATTACCGTACCTCCTTATAGTATGTGTCCACTAATGCCCAGGAGATTCCTATCTACCTGGATGGCTTAAATAGATCTGTGGCTAGGATGGTAACTTCCCTGAATGCCACAATTGTACCCCGACCTGCTGTCAAATACGAGGGAGGTGCATATGTAGATAAAATCGGTCATATCTACATTGTGATTGAATTCCCTGAGAGGAACAACGAAAGGGGGGAGTTTGTGGACCCAGACAACTCTGAAAGAGCACACCCTGAAGAGTTTGTGACTACCCCTAGGGGCAGGTCTCAAGTATCACGGTTCTTGAGAGGAGATTTGATTCCTCAAGATGACTACCTGTGGGAGGTCTATATGATCCATGGATCAGACTTATTGCTTCAAACCGACTTACCTGCTCCAGGAAGAGAAGAAAGCCCCATGACATTCTATGAGTTGAAAGACCCAGATGATGAAACTAGACTCACTTATTTAGATAAGGATCAAAGGAGATATTGGCCTGTGAGTGCCTTAGACAGAGCTCGGCTGAAATATATGGGTACGCCTGTATTTCCGCAGAGAGATCAGGCAACTACTTCACAAAATCCTTTTGGGAATCAACACGAAACGGAACAGACCACATCAGGACAGACCAGTCAACGAAGTGTGCCCAATCGTACTCATGTACAGTTTGCAACTCCAGGAGTGCAAACACACCATCAGACCCACGCAGGGATAGGTAATCAATACCGACCACCAATAAGACCACAACCACCGGTAGGAAGACAGCCTGGAGTACCTCCAATACGACCGGCTGCCCTAGTTTTCCCTGTGATGCCCAGACCGCATGAACCAATGAGAAGATTGAGACCTATTCAAGTAGCTAAATGTGTGAGAAACCATTATGATGGATTGGGAGAACCCTATGATCATATCGCAGAATTTAAACAAGTTCTAAGAGCGGAGCAAGTAGATGACTTCTTTGTGCAGTATGAGTCTTTTGGGCTCACCCTCACAGGGACAGCTCTAACTTGGTTCCAGCCCTTAGATCCCAATCAATTTGGAAACATGGAACAATTCTTTCAAGAGTTCATTGGAGAATTCACAAAGAGAGGGATTAAACACAATTCTGCGTCTTTAATCCATAGCTTTAAACAAAACTCTAATAAAACTGTGAAGTCTGCTGCCCGAAGATTCAATCAGTATGTTGATAGATGCCCAGTAGCTGAGCAACCCACTCAACAAAAGATGATTTCACTATTTTTAGATGGACTCACTAACGGAACCCTAAGAACACTAGTGTACGTGAAGAGGCTACAAACATTGAGTGAGTGTCTTCAAGAGTGCATTGATTTGGAAGACAACCTTGCCGAGGATCTCAAAGGTACAATCGACCTCACTAAATCAGAAGATTTAAGGAGCACTGTCACGTCCAACTCCAGTAACATGGAAGAATTAGCAGAATTATTAGCAAAGAAACTAGGAGTCCAGGGACAAAGAGCTTACCAAAACCCAGCACAAAGAGTGCCTATGCTACGGAGATGTAATTTATGTGGAGGAGAGCACCCCACACACTTGTGTGTCCGAGGAGGGGCTGGCGCACAACCTATGTATCCATACCACCAACAACAACAACAAGGGACTTCTTGGTATTGTCACATAGAACAAAAATATACCAATCACCCTACTGAGAACTGTCCCTTCAATAGGCAAGTACGCCCTTTTCAACCACCACAGTATAGACCTTATGGATACCCGCCTAGGGAACCAGGTAGAGAGATACCAAGATACAACCCGTATCCCACACCAGCAGAAGTATCACGGCCATACGAGCAAACACTGTATCCACCACCACAACCAGTGCTAGGACCCCAACTGTCAAAACCATAGCAGGTAGTGTCAATAAAGTATGCTATAGTCCCAGCATCGACAATGACCAATGTAGAATCCACAAACCCTGGATATGAACCTCCTCCAGGAGGGTACTACTCATATGAAGACAACATGATGGAATATGAAACGACATACGATGCTGCTTACTTTGGATATGAGGGCTATGATCAAACTTATGGAGCAGAAACGACCACCTTAATGTATACGGCTCCTAAAGCACAACCAACAGTGAGACCACCTATCAGACCACCCATACAGAGAGGACCATGCTATAGATGCGGAGGAGACCATTTCATTAGAGAATGCCCTCGACCTTACAACCCTCCACCACCTAGAATCTGGGAAGGTTATTGCAGTGATTGCGGAAAAGAACATATTTTTAGAGATTGCCCTAAGAATCCTCCCAAAGCTCAAGATACTGCACCCATTAACGTAATTGAGGTCATAGAAGGATCGGGGAGTGATAAGGAGTACACCGTACCACTAAAGGCTATTACTAGAGCCCAAGCGAAGCAACAAAAAGGAAAACAACCAGAGGAGAAACAAGAGAGCAATAAAACTGTAGGCTCCGAAATTCAGGTAGTCGAGGATTCTGAGAACCCACGTGAGAACTCACAAAATACCAGAGTACAAACATGGAAGGAAAGAAGAGAAAAACTCAAAGAAAAATGGACAAGAAATAAGAGTCAAGACAGTAAGAAACTAACAAAGGGATCAAAGGAGCATAAAGAACAAGAAACACGTAAGGAGATCTCTGAGCCACCACGGATTTGCTCAGAAAAAGAGAAGCCAGAATCAATTCTAGCTGACCCAAAGCTAGACGACTTGGACATGTGGTTGAAAGCTTACCAAGCTAGAATCAAAATAGGCCCAAATATAGAGCAACATGAAAAATTCTACCCTCAAGGGGAATTAGAAAAAGAAAGATTGGCAATATGCAGGAGACTTATCGAGGTAGCACAAGCAACCCTAGAAAAGACTATCCCAATTTTACCAGAGACAAGGATTGCACATGGTCTGTACGAAGAATGCATCAAATCCAAGGATGAAGAACCTAGAAAGGAAGACGGCCAAGATGAACGAAGAAAAGCACAAGATGAACAGGTGTCTATGATACGAGACCTAGAGGATGATTGGCCAGAAGATTTGTGGAATAGAATCAGAGAAGAGCAGTGGAGGAAGAATGGAGTTAGTCCGCCTCCTTTTGATGAAATTAATGTGGAAGATTGTCAACCCCATCTCAACCTGGAGGAAGCATATGAGGAAGTATCGAGACTCAATAGAGATAGAGAGGAAACCCTAAGCATTTCGACATTGCCGAATTACATGGGAGAATATGAAAGAGAGTCTCTAATAATACGAGCACCCACAATGCATGGGAAGGAAAAAGGAAACGCAGAAGAGAGTTCACACAATCTAACAGAACTTAAGAAAACAAAGGTGCAATGCAAATTGACAGTGGAAGAGTTGCTTCAACTTAAACCACACTTATGGAGGCAGTTAGCGAACCAATTAGAACCACCACCAGAGAAAGAAGAAACAAAAGAAAATGAAAAGGAAAGGAAATCAACGATACAAATTCCAATTGATAAAGTGGGAGAATTTAGTGAAGGAGACGAAGGTAACACGTGTTTACCTATCACCCACAATGGAAACATGACCAAGGCTATTCTAGATACGGGTGCCGGGGTAGGAATTGCCACCAAGGGGATATGGGAAAAGTGGGGAAAACTTGCCTTGCGACCCACACGCATGAAACTCCAATTAGCAGACGGTCATGTGGAAAGACCCTTAGGAATATTGGAACGAATTAAACTAACCACCTGTGGAGTAGAATTTGAACATACATTAGCCATTTGTAAGTTCGAGAAAGCAAACAACTATGAAATGATATTGGGACGACCCTTTATGAGACAAATGAGGGTAGTACAAGATTGGGGAAGAGATTCATTATACCTGCAACATCAAGGAAACACCACCAAGATAAATCTGCACACATTTGCTTATCGAGATGTCCCTCCACTACAATGGAATCCAGTCCATAAAGAAGAAGATGACCTATCCATTCATAGCGCTGGATCGAGTGATCAATCTTGGATACATGAAGATGCCCAGTTATGGATGTGCAAAGAAGCCAAGAGAGTGGAGAGTAGAAGACAACTGTGGCCGATAGGACACCCTAACTATCGATCAGTAGAAGACCCAGACTACATGCCTCAAATCTTTCCTGATGAGATCTTCGAGCCACATGGGTGGATGGAAATCTTAGCAACCATAGATGTGTGCGTAAACGAAGAAGTTTTGACGATGAACGAGTGTATAGACGAGGAAGGCTATGATGTAAACCTCTATATGGTTGTCCTTCAAGAAGTAGAAGAAGGGGAAACCCTGGAAAAAGAATGGAAAGAGGAATATGAGAGCATAGAAATGGAACCAGAATTTGACTCTGAAGAAAGCTACTTAAACACTCTTCAGAACAAGAAGGAACAGGAACCAACAAAGATCTTAGCAATTGAAACTGCTCCGACAATACACAGGCAGAAGGAAGACATGAGTAAGGTAGAACCAGACCCAGATCTTTTTGAAGTTCCTGAACACTTTAAAAAATACGAAGTAGAAGAGAGAAAAGTAGCCATTCAAATGCCTAGACGAGAGGCACGAGACGGAGAAGCATACGACAACAAAGAACAAACCAAAAAAATTATGGTAACAGTAGAAGACGAGGAAGAGCGGTGCACATATATTGGAAAAGATGTATCTGAAGAGGAGGAAGAGGAACTCATCAACCTCATCAGAGAGTATCGAGACGTATTCGCATGGACCTATAAGGATCTCAAAGGTGTAGAGCCCACTATTTGTTCCCATCGAATACCAATGACGGCTGACACAAAACCATCCAAACAACGCCCTTATACGTACAATGAGGTTTATGCAGCAAAAATTAAGGAGGAAATAGACAAACTACTAGCGGCAGGATTCATATATGAGATAGAACACACCGAGTGGGTATCGCCATTAGTAGTTGTGCCTAAGAAAAATGGAAAATTGAGAGTGTGCATAAATTTGAAGAAGGTGAATGCGGCTACCATACGTGACAGCTACCCATTACCCATTACGGACCACCTGTTGGAGAGGGTAGTAGGAAAAGAGGTCTATAGTTTCCTGGATGGATTCTCCGGATACAATCAAGTAGCTATTGCGACCGAAGATCAACATAAGACAGCATTCGCCACCGAATGGGGTGTGTATGCTTTCCGAGTGATGCCTTTTGGACTCACTAATGCACCTGCTACTTTCCAACGATTAATGTGTCATGTTTTCAAGGAATTTTTGAAAAAAAGCATGGAAGTATATGTGGATGACCTCTGCACATACTCCAGTCAAAGAAACGAGCACATCCCCGAGTTGAGGAAGATATTCAACAAATGTAGACAGTATAGAGTCTGTTTAAACCCGGAAAAATGTGTCTTCATGGTAAGACAAGGAAAAATCCTGGGACACATAGTCTCAAAAAATGGAATATCTGCGGATGAGGACAAAATTAAAGTCATCTTAGACCTACCAAGACCTAAGAATGCGAAGGAAGTGCAAGCTTTTATGGGGCATTGTGGATATTACCGTAGGTTTATTCACATGTATGCCATAATAGAAAAACCCTTGTATGGTCTCTTAACTCAATTTACTTGGACAGAAGAGTGCGAGAAGGCATTCAACGAGTTGAAAATGAGGCTTAGTACAGCCCCAATTCTGAAGTCACCAAACTGGAGCAAGCCATTTCATATTCATGTTGATGCTTCTAACTACGCCATTGGATGTATCCTCGCCCAACCGGCTGATGAAGGTAAGCTTGATCATCCAATTTCCTATGCTAGTAGACAACTGAATCAAGCGGAACGAAATTATACCACTACGGAACGAGAATGCTTAGGAATGGTATATGCAGTGAAGAAATTCAGACATTATCTTTTAGCCAACAAGTTCAAATTCTTCATAGACCATCAAGCTTTGTTGTACTTAGTCAATAAGCCTTGTAACACGGGAAGGTTGGTATGATGGTTTCTACTACTAATGGAGTTCGATTTTGAAGTAATAGTGAAAAAAGGAAACACACATGTGAGAGCAGACCACCTTTCTAGGCTGACACACGGAGAGCCACCAAATGGAGTGCCTGATGACCTGCCAGATACATATCTGTTTAATCTAGAAGTTTGTCCAAAGTGGGCAAAAAAATTGATTCCTATACTCACCCATGGCCCTCAACACTCAATCAATAGGAATAGCAAGAAAGAAATTCTTCAATCGAGGAACTTACACATTGTGGCAGGAAGTGTATATTACAAGGAACCCAATGGAGTGTTACTCAGATGTGTTGAGGAGGATGAACAAAAGCAACTAATTGAGCAAGCACATGTGAACAAATGGAGAACACACCAAGGGACTCATGGAATAATCCGAGAACTAAAGAGGTTAGGAGTGTACTGGCCTGACATGCCCAAGAATGTTCACGACCACGTAAGTAATTGTGCAGAATGCCAAGAGACGATCCCAGAAGATCATACGTCTCTACCTTTTTCGACCATAGCACCCAATTGGAGTACAACATTAGTGAAATTCTTAAAAACTAAAGAACATGAGTTAGGAGCTAGTTTAGCAAGAAAACGATCCTTAGAGGAAATGAGCAAGGATTACATTCTCATGGGAAGACAATTGTTTAGGAGAGGTAAAGACAACCAACTCAGATTATGTGTGCATGAAGGAGAATATTTACCCATATGAGAAATGGCACATGCAGGTGCTGCAGGACGTCATTTTTCAGCGGAGAGAACTATCAAAATGATTCTCTTTGCAGGCCTGTGGTGGCCAACTCTACATATGGATGCTGAAACATACGTACAAAGTTGTGAAACCTGCCAGAGAGCTAAATACCCAATTCGAAGAGATGACATGCCATTAAGACCCATGGTCTGTGCAAGAGCATTCACAAAATGGGGGATTGACTTCATAGGACCTATCAATCCACCTGCCAAAGGATCACATGCGGAGTACATCATAGTAGCGACTGATTACTTGACCAAATGGGTGGAAGCAAAAGCCACTAGAAAGAATGATGCTCAAACCACTGCCAAGTTTCTATTTGAGCACATTTTCACCCGCTTCGGACTACCCATCGAGATTGTGAGTGATCGGGGAACGCACTTCCTCAATGAAGTAATCGAGTCACTAATGAACGAGTTTTTAGTGATCCATAAAAAATCAGCCCCATATCATCCCCAAGCAAATGGACAAGCAGAGAGTTCTAATAAGGTATTGTGTACCGTATTGACAAAGATTGTCACTAATGGAAGGTCAGATTGGGACAAACAATTGCATCATGCAATTTGGGCATTCCGAGTTGCATATAAAACGGCTATTGGAACTACCCCATTCAACTTAGTGTATGGACAAAATGCAATTTTGCCAATTGACTTTTTAGTGCCAACACTGAAAGTGGCCCAACAATACGAGTGGAACGGACATGAACTATCCCAACAACTAGACCAAATCGAGAAGTTACATGAGACTAGGTTACAAGCAGTGGCAGGAATTTATGCAGCAAAAAGAAGACAAAAAGCATATTATGATGCACATATAAAAGACAAAGGACTAAAAGAAGGTGACTTAGTCTTAGTGTACACCTTAAAACAACACGCCAAGAAGTTGCAAAAACGCGGATATGGACCTTTGATCATAAATCGAATTTCGACTGGTGGAGCAGTCAATCTAGCCACCCTAGATGGCGACATTCTTCCTAACTACATCAGTGGATGTAGGGTGAGACGATTCATGAAACCTTTGACTGATCAAATGCTAGCACGATTACTAGATGCCCAAAATAGGAAGAAGGAAGAGGAGCGAATTAGAGAGGAAGCTCGACAAGAAGCATTGGAACGCATTAAGAAGCGGAAAGAATGGATTAGGCTACGAGATGAACGCTGTCTCCAGGGAGAAGAACTTATTCCTATGGCTAATTACTAAGTCGATAATCATGATACAACCGGTGTGTGTAAAACGCAACCTTACCTAAACCTAGGGATCGGTAAGACAGAGTACAAGTTGATAGACGCATTGATAGACTCAGGAGCAGGACTTAGTTGCATGCGAAATAAAATTGCAAAAGATATGCAATTGAATTTGAATCCCACAAACGCTCGATTGATCGGAATTGGAGGTCAAACCCTAGAATGTATTGGAACAACAAAGATATCTCTCCACCTAGGCAATTCCTCCATGGAACAGAGAGTCTTAGTGTGCAAAGATGAGGATCTAATAGAAGACTTAGTGCTAGGACAAGACTGGATCATGGAAAATGAGGTGTGTATCCATCTAGCTCAAGGCTACATTTCAGCCAAGATAGGGCACAAGGAAATTTTCAGTTTATTAGGAGAAAAACCTTTACTCTCTACCACAATAGCGAGTTCAGAGACCTGCCAAGAAAAGAAGTTGGAGAACAATTCCAGTATCAATATCTCTGAAACAAACCTAGATGAAATGGGAGGTCCCGACTATACGAGGTCCATAGAAGAGTCGCACTCACCACATTCTGCTGAGAAACAGCTAGTCACTAAGGAAACCAACGGTGAGGGACCTCTTCAACAAGCCAAAAAACAGCAATATTGGAAAACCACAAGTAAACACTCATATGAAGGACGACACAAATACAAATGGGTACGCAAGGATCAGATGCAGAACCAGGCAAAATCAGAACCAAATCTTGAAAAGGAAGCAAAGATCATAAAGACAACTACGCCGGAATCCACATCAAAAGGACATTTGCATATATGGATACCCAAACCATTGATGGAAGCCCAAAGATCGCGATAGCAAATATGGATTCCTAAAAAGGTAACACAAGCAGCTAAACAGGCTATAAGGATTCAGGAAAAAGCAGTACATCAGACAAAGCGGATGACAAAACCACATGACATTCATCCAAGCAACTGGAGAAGCAAGACCAAGATCACGCGAATAATGGAGAAAGCCAAGAGAATACGTGAAGCAGGAAGGATCAAAGGCACAAAACGACCTCTCTTAGTGGTCACGAAATGGATCTAGAAACCCAAGCAACCGCAAGGATTGGATTATCGAAGAAACAAAGATTTCCATTGCACTCATGAAATCTTTAATGCACCTAAAGTATGCATAATAGGGCCACATGACATGGCCAAGCATTTGGCACATGATGTACATTATAAAACTAGTGGTGCACGTTCTCCACGTGAGATTAGATCTTAGCTTCACTTTGATAGGAATGGACTTACTATGTACATAAATAAATGCTTCGGCTATACTAACAATTGTCTTCTTTCAGGAAAAGTTATAAAAAGAGGTGGTAAGAGACCTCACTCAATGATGGGGAAACGGAGTGAAAAACGACAATAATCACAACAATGCATTGAACAGTTGCATACTTTCCTTTGACACTAACGCACTTTTCGCTACAAGTGCAGATGGCTTCTGAGGATTCTGAAGCAACAGTACAAGAGGAGGTGCAGGAATTTCCTCCCCAAAGTCTCACGAAAGCAAAGAGACACTGGTTTAGAGATGAGCAACCAATTGGAGACTATTTATTCTTGGCAAACATAAAAATTATGGATACAGAGCATCATTTTCCGATTATGTCCCAGGATTTCAGAGTCTTACATGAGATACCATCCACCATTGACATAATGAAGAAAGCAGGAATTCACAAGTATTTTGAATTACCCATCTATAAACCTGATTTCCAAAGATGCACGCAAGTCATGAACACCCTACAGCCTGCACTACATGATCCACTGGTGCCAGAAGCCAGAGTTATGGATAAAGGAGGAGAATGGGTAATTATTCAATTCACACATGAATTGATCAAGCAAGCATTCGGATGGGAAAAGGACGGTGTCACAACGATAAAAGAAGAAAGTCGTGGAGCAAAGACACGTACCTTTGTTGACATTAATAGGGTGGACATAGAAGAGGAAGTCAGACTAATTCATCAACATTTCTGCTTCCCCAACATGAATCGGTACACGGATCCACAAAAACTCATTGTTCAATTGTTGTCACATGCCATTAAACAAATCGGAAATCAAGTCAATCTAACTCCCTATGTGCAAGAACGACTATTCGAGGCAAAGAAGCAATGGAATAATAAGAAGTTCCTCAATGGTACCACGGCCCTAACAATTCTAATCTACCATGCTCTGGGCATGAGAGAACATTTACAGGAAATGCCATCTTCAACTGTTCTTGCACAATACGCCAAAATCGCCACCGTCCCTAAAAAGAAAAAAGGAAGTAAGAGTGTGGAAGTGGCAGAAGCTAGCTCTCAACCCAGAATGAGAGGCACAAAAAGACTCCGAGAAGCCAAGCAAGCTGACGAGGACGCACCAACAACAAAAAGGATACATGTACTCCCAAAAACTACTATTGAAGGACAGAAGAAAATAACAGAAGAAGACTAAGCTAAAGCCTGGAAGAGACTCATCAATATACATGAGGGCAAATCAACCAGCCAGTACAAGGTCATCATTATCGGCAGTCAGAACAAGCAAGAGAAACAAAGAGCAAACTCACAAAAGTCCATAGATATAGAGAGATTGGCTTGGATAACTCGAGTTCTCTATCGGAGGGCCACGAAGAACAAAATACTTCATTGTTGGACGTCGACATTCAAAGTGAATCTAAAGATGATGGACAATGGGAAGAACTGAATGAAGTAGACTACAACAAGGAAGCAGAAGACCCTAAGGCGGAAGATCAACCCACCGGTGTTGATCAAAGCATCATAAGTGAGGAGGAAGACATGGAAGGATAGCATACCATAACAGTTAATGAAACTTCAAACATCCCAGTCAAGGAGACCTAGGAAAACACAATCGAAGAAGAAGAACCTTTCACGCCTATCAAGGTAGTGGCAAAACCATCCCCAATGGATATCACATATCAAGGGAGTGCCACAAAAGCTAATAAGTGTGATGAGCAAACAAATGTCCAAAACATACAATTACAGATTCGACAACCATACAACGAAACTATCCATGTGGAAAAAGGCAAAGATGTACAAACGGGAGAAACCCCAAGCATACCAAAGACATGGCTGAATGTGGATATGGCTCAGCTCAAGCCTGTGGTGCAGGACATGATTAGAACTGCTCTAGATACACAACAATTGATGCTTGAAGCTGATGAAGATTATGATAAGGCCATGCGAGACAAAAACGAACTTCAAAAATTGGGTAAGAATCTCTCTACTGAGTTAAAGACAGTGAAGGAACAGGTTTTAGGAAAAGAAAATGAACTTCAAGAAATCAAAAACAAATACACCATGCTAGAGATGGAGAATCAAAGATTGAAAGAACAACTTCAGGAAGTCACAAAAAAACTGCAAGCTAATGAGACTGAAAAGGCACGTATAAATTCAAGAAGCTAAATCTTGGAATCTCAATTAAAAGTGTACATGGACGAAGTGGAAAGCTTACGCCAACGAAATAAGGAGCTTTAATGACAGCTATTCTAAGTGATCAACCTGTCGAAGTGCAAGCCAGACAAGAATCAAGTATCCAAGCATTGGAAGAGAAGGCAGCTATGTATGAAGATCAACTCATAAAGGAGCAAGCAAAAATTGCAGAATGGGAAAGAAGGTACATGGAAGACACTGCAGCTCTACGAGCTAAATGGAAAAAAGCAAAAAATAGATACCTATTACATTGTAAAGAAGATGTCGATCAGCTCGCCATTGTAGCTGAGGAAATAGAAAAAAATAAATCAACAATTTTGCATGCTCAAGAAGAAATCAAGCAAAAGAAAGAGATGATCAAACAGCTACAGGATCAATTAGAACAAACGAGAAACGAGGGGACACCAGTAGTTCCGAAGTCAGTAGAGGCTACTGTGGAGAATGAGGTACGTCCTCTCTCTCCCCCCTCATATCATTCACCGATAAGGGAGGAAAAGGAGGTTCACGTTGAACCTAATAATCGAGAAATTGCAGAACTGAGCCGACCGGAACGGGCACTACTGGTGTCCCAACTCACTGCTGAGTTTGAAGATCAGATCATAAAGATCATGAAGGAAGCTCAAATCGACAATAAACAATTAGAGCAAATTTTGAAGCCATTCAATGTACCATACGGCCTACTTAAAGAACAAACGCAAACTTATATAAGGTCTACAACAAATAAAGATCCGGATCACAACCTCCAATTCAGGCATGATACTTTTAGATATACACAGGAGGAATTTGAGAAGGAGGATCCCATCTGGAGGAGGAAAATTTTGGAAAAGAATCCCACATTGCGGGTACAGTGGGAGGCATCACCTTATGAGCTCCAAGTAAATCCATCTTTTTGTCCTGTACCCCGCAGACGCTCCTGGACGCAATTTTGGGAAGGCCAGCGCCAGGGCAGCATTAATAGTCAGTGGCTCAATTATCCACTATTACCTAGTCCGCCACATAATTACTTACCGACCGAGGAATACATGGTAAAATCTATGGAATTTTGGATTGCCAGATATGCTACAATACCAGATTTAGCGGTAAAAATGACCAATAAAATTTTCAGCATGCTACTCACAATGCTTAAAGTTTTCCAACACGCGAAATATACTTTTTTGAATTTCATTGGCATTACGCAAGGTTCAGAAGCCTTAATTTTTTATTTATCTACTATTCCCAGCCGACTCACTATTATGGCATATTATTCTCGCCTTATGTTTTTGCCATCGACATATATGCAAACCTTCGAAGAAGCATTCTTCACCGGCTTTTTTGAAATAGATTCAGAATTTTTTGTCAAAATGACTTCCAACTTGAATGCGCGACTGGTGGCCTATGAAACAAGCTTCTTTGCTGATCATCGACAGGCGCCAGAAGACGGAGTAAAGTCTCAGCAATGGAAGGAGTTCATGTTGTGTCACACTAATTTGCTAAATCAAAGAGAGCAACAAGCCATACAAACATACACACGTCGCCACAAAAAGCCTATCGAGGACGACAGAGTTCAAGAGGAGGGACGTGTAGAGGGACAATCAAGCAAAAAGAAAAGAAGAAGAAAATCAAAGTCTAAAACAGATCAATAGAGATAAGGGTAACAAGAACAAGTTCCTGCAAGGAGCCCCGCAGGGGCGCATCACCCATCTATGCACAGAGCCCCGCAGGGGCACACACACCAAGGAAAAGCACGCAGCTGAAAGGAGGAACCAAGGCCAACAAGTATTCCATATGAGGGTGCTTTAACCTCTTGAGTTACAGAGGATTCAGATCAAGGCTTACGAGCTACATCCTCATATGTGCACTGATGGCGTGCGTGGCAAACCAAATTAACAGGCTTTAAGTAATCAGAGTGCCTCTAAAACGTAATGCAAGATCAAGAATCAGACAGAACTGACCAAAGGATGCGGGTGCAGGTCGAGACAAACAAGAAGTAAAGCCTGTCAAGGGACGACAGAGACAAAGAGGGGGAGGGTGTTGCAGAGCAAAAGGGCATAAGAGTAGAGCCCCAAAATTTTCAAAATGATGGGCATAGTTTTTCTTCTTCGAGGTCTTCAAGAATTCCCTCAAGCCATGTAAATGCACTAGAGGAGTCCTCTAGTTGCATGATCCCAAGTTGTTGTAAAATATCCCTTGTAAAATAGTAGGAGATTAGTCTTTTAGTAAATAAAGTGCCGGTCTCTTGTGTGAAAGGACCAAACTTAGGGCACATGTATATAAGTCACTTTGTGACTCTTTGTAAGAACTTTTTGCCATTGTGAAGAAGGAGCACTCCTGAATTTTCGAATTTGCCTCTTCCTTGCAGATTTTGATCTTCATTTTGATCTTGTATGTGTGTGTGTAGCTTGAAATGTGTGTGTAGGACTGTTATCTACCCCTCTCCACTGATTTTGAGCTGTTGTAGTGTGTGTGTGAACCAGTAGGAGTGGTGGCGTGAGTGTGGGTGTTTCCCGCCATTTACTATTTTGGCCATAACTTAAAGCATAGTTCTCAGAATCGAGTGAAACCACTTCCAGTAGATGTGTCTCGTTGAGAGCTTCGAAACGAGTACCCTATTGCCTATGTTCAGAGTCTGGAGCTGGGAGAAATCCTTGATTTTCTGAAAACTGCTGTAAGAGGTATCGCGACAACCACTTTTAGGATTTCAGTGAGTTTGGGAAGTAGATTAGTCTTTTCTCATGCATGCTAGCTTAACCACTTCATTTTCCATCATGTGTGCACATGTCTTCATACACTTGGTTAGGTCGTTTGATCGGATTGACATTTGAATGTGTGTTGATTTCCCACTATATGCACTTGTGTGGCAATCGAGGTACATTCTCATTGGCACAAGTCCTTGAGTCATTTTGACTTAGGTACATAGTGTGTGATCATGGTGAATAAGTGTGGTGTGGATGCTGGGAATGGGCTCGACAAGAGGGGTTGGGTGGTGGCTTGAAACATTCTACAATAGTAGTCATGGGCGGATTGAAGGACTGGTGGTATGGGGGGTGGGAAGTGAGAGATCGGAGGTAGGAAGATCATGAAAGGGAGCGTGGTGGCAAGGAATCCAAAGAATATGGATCTAGTGTCAGGATGGCTTATGGCCGAGGGCGTGGGAGACTGGTTGTCATATGGCAAGCTCTATGGAGGATTGTGTTATAACGGCGGTTGTATTATATAAAGGGTTTTCAAAAGAGGAAAACAAGGTGGAACTGGAGGTTGGACTATGGAAGATGAAGGCTTGCTCTGTGGGGTGAGTAGTCAAGGTGATCTCCACGGCTTCTGTTCTAGGAGGTGATGGTGGGGGGTTGGTGGTATTGGCTCGATTGATTCATCATGGGTGACTCGAAGCTCTTGGCCAGAGGTTACTGCTGCTTGGGAGGTTGTCTTAATGGGTTAAGATGTAATAATAGGTCCTTCCACCGTAGTAATGGGAATCTAGATGTTTTTACTAGACCGTGGTCGTGTTTGGAATCTTTGTGGATCATATTGAGAGGAGGCCTCTAGATCGCTGATCCGATTGCTTCCACTACCCCCATACGTTTCTACCATCAATAGTAGGCCTTCGCTGTATTCAGAGTCAACTCCAGCTTCTTTCAATAGCTGAGCCATGAGCAGTTGGTGCGACCACACTCGTTCCATGATTTGATATAGCCTGCAGAGTTCTGTTGTATATTCTGGGGTTCAGGTGGTTTCTTCTGCTTCTGCTTCATCTCCTTCCTCTTCTTCTCCCTCTGAGCATTCTTGTTGTTGAGATAAAGTTCTCTACTAATCATCATCCCAATGTACATGGCAGCTGTCTATGGATTTCCTTCGTCTTTGGGAAGAGGTGCCCTATTCTTCTATGTCTGAAACGAATTCTACATCAGAGAGTTGGGTATTCTATAGGAATGATTCAAAGTCTAAGGTGCTGATCCCTTCAATGTCTCCCATCGTAGCAAATTCAAATTCAGGAGGTAGAGGAGGAGCAGATGGGGCAGCTTGTGATGTGCTTCAGATCCAGATCTGGGTATTCAAATGGTAAAGGGAGGCACGGTGGCAACCTCTCGTGGTGAGACTTCCGGAGTCATTAGAACTTCGCGTGTCTGGACACAAGGAATTGATCCCCTCATGCGCTTGGATTGATGTGTGGCAGTTTTGAGTCTCTTAAACATTTGTAGTTGTGACCAGGTTAAAGCACGTTCAATGGGTACATCGTATGCTAAGCACTTGTAGATGATGCACGTGATTGCACAACAACCATTCACCACTAGCTTTCTAGATGACCTTTTATTTGCTTCATACAGCTGCTCCACAATCCATACAGGAAGCTTAATTGGTAGTGCACCTGTCTCCGCCAAGTAAAGAGCGAACCATATTCGTTTGTGGGGTTGAGTGAATCGATCTTGACCAGGAAACGCAAAATGTTGCATGCACATACGGAGAGGGATGGACACGTTTGGTGTGAGTGCCACCATATCTGTCAACTTTTGTAGCTTTCGGTTCTTCATGTTAGTGGGTATGAGAGCATCCTTCTCGGAGGGCACATGGGTGCCGTGCATGTTTAAAGCAGAGCTCACCAATTCCAATGTAAGTTTGAACCTTTTCAACTCATTGTTGCCCAACAAAGAAGGAAGAACAAATGTTCCTAGTTTGTCCTTTTCTTCATTAGCCTGTAATGTTGAGACCAAATAGTAACATCGTAGGAGATCTAGTTTGGGTAAGGGTGCCTCAAAGTACTCCGCTAGCCCTGCATGCTGCCATATGGTTTGAAGTTCTTGTGTGCTCTGGAGAGTCTCAAACTCCTTGGAAAAGAATTGGAATCAGACCCATGACTTGTCATACTCACACTTGGACTCCCATATATACTTAGCCTCTCTTAAGGGCCCTGGCATGCCATTGAATCAATGAGAATTTGCATGGACTCTCCCTGTTATTCCTGTGGTAGGGTCCACTATAGGTATTTGCTAGAGGTGTTGCAGCTCTACAGGTCATTCAGTTGGTGGCACATCAACAGGTAGATTCTCCACATTAATCCCTACAGTACTTACTCCTACCTGTGAGCTTGGACTTGTTGTTTCTACCATGAGACTGCTTGTAGCTGTTGATGCTTATCTGCTAGAAGAAGAGAGGCACATTAGCATTGCATAGGAAACAGGATGTTATGGTGTTCCCCCCACAATACTAACATGACATTCCAAGTGGTTAGGGGTTAGTGGGTGAAGTGTTTGTGATGTGTGTGAATTTTGGTTAGTAGGTTAGTGTTCACTCGAGATGCATACTTTTGGATGTGCAATGTACTTAGAATGCACCTACATCAGAGTGGATTGATTTACAAAATTGGGTCAGGGGGCTTGATATGGGGGTTTACGTCTCCAAACCTTGATCGTGGAATCATAGCTTTTAGTGGTGATGAAATGTAAAGGTTTGTGGACTGGATTGTGTTGGATTTGGGACCTTTTGGGTACCCATTTCCCAACATTCCTAGGTGTGACCGAAGATGTAATGGTGTGGAGTGTAGGTGTTTGCCCTGGGATTTGTGCCAAGAGTGCCTCTGAATGTTGACTCAATCTTGTGCATGGAGGTGAAGCTATTTGAGCTTGTAAGCAGGTCTTGGGCACCCATATTTGTTTAGCATTTGGGATAGCCTTCATTGACCGCTTTGGGACCCAAATGGAAATGGTATGTCTAGAGTGTTGCCTAGGGTACTCCTTCATTGTAATCCTCGATAGTGTATCTTGTTTGGTGCATGTTTGAGAACCTTTCTCTGGAGCTGTGGGTTTTCCACCCTTGCGTATCCAAATCTGCTTCATGCCAGGAGGTACTTCATATTGCACAGGTTGGTGCTCATGCTTCTTGATCATCGGCCTCCTCTGTGTCGTGTGTTGCCCGACTTGCTTTCCTTGAACCCCCTTTGGAAAAGAAGGGAACTCCTCATTGACTCTAGGGTCACAAAAGGTCGTCGATCGACTATCCTATGGGAACGTTCACCTGAAGCCTCGCACATGGCCATGTGATAACCTAGAGCTTCTTGAGTGTCAGGCATAGGCTGATATCTACCTTGTCTTCTCAATTTCATTCGTCCGATGCGTTCTAAAGCTTCTGCCTGTGCTTATTCTCGAATTCGCTTTTCCTCTTCTTTACGTTTCCTTGCAGTATTGAGTCGATTTAACATCTCCTCTGTGAGGGGTTCCTGATATAACTTGACTCTGCATCCACTGATGTAACTTGGTAGGATGTTGCCTTCTAGAGTGGGTAGTTGAATTGCTCCACTTGTGGAGATCCTATTGATAATCATTGGTTCATAGCCTCTCTTCTCTAATTTCCGTGCATGTTGCTTCAAGGTGTAGAATAGGACTAGGTCTCTTGCTTTTAAGCCCTTATCCTTCACATGTGCATCAAAATATGCTTTCTGTCTCTTCTTGGCTGCATAAATTCCTGCTGCAGCTCTCAATCGTGTTTCACCTAATCATTCAAGATCGAAGATTCTAGAGGAGAGCTTGTTTGTTGTTAACCTTTGGTGTTGTCCTCTCCAATCATTAAAGCACAAAGGATTAACTACACATCTTTAAATTGTCAATCCGGGAAGTATGCAAAGACCACAACCCCTTCTAGTTAATGGAATCCAAGAATAAGAATTGACATGGCTGTTTTCTGAGAGATTTATGAAGAAGAAATGAAATAACTAGGGTTTTGATTATCTTGAGTTCCACAACAGCATTTTCAACATTTTTTGTGCCTAAAGTGTGCCATTTTCACAATAGAATACAAATATGAAGTGAGATTTCCAAAACAGTACCTGTATCACACAGATGAGACAATGCCGATTTTGTAAAAACTGAGAAATTTCAATTCCAGCATTGATCTTCTGTAATATCTTGCTCAATCTACTAACACTCACCTCTCTTCATACATCTCACTCAAAAATACACAAGAAAACTTCACAAATTCCATGGAATACACAATGAGAAGACTTCAACAAATCAAGAAGATGATCATGAAAAGTAGAAACATGATTTTCTGTAGAGAACCTCTTCACTTTACTTGGATAGCATGAAAATAATACAACCAACCTCTTCAAAATAGAAGAAATAATCTTTTATACTTTTTCAAGTGTCCCTTTTCACACTTGAAATTTGATCCTCTTTGCATTCTATTCTAAAATTATGCTATCAAAGAGCTTCTAAAAATTCTAAAAAAAATACATATGATTCTACTTTACATGAGGAAAACTCTTCCCAATTTTTACATCATTTGGATAAATATATCTACAAAAATTGTCAAATTACAAATTATTTCCCTCAAAATATGCTTCCTCTAACATTCTTCCCCTCCTAGACTTTTTGGCTCCTGACAAAAAATATTATGACAGAAAAGTAATGAGATCTTCATTTATTTCTTCTACCTTTGATAAACCTGAGATAACAAATCATGGCTTTTTCTCTCTGTAACATTCAAATTATTCACCATTTCGAACAAGGCTTTTCTCCATTGGATTGTTGCCTCTAGTCTGTCTATCACATATTTCTTCAAATATTTTGTGTAAGCAGCTTCATATGCAGTAAGTCTTGATTTGGTAACTACTGATAGAGTTCCAAACATTTCAAATTCCCTCTCAAAAAATCCATAGTCAAAAGCATCTTCAAGTATTTGAAGGTAATGACTTCCCAAAAATACAATTCTGTTGTAGTATGCCATTAAACAGATTCTATTCGGGGTTTCACTTAGATCAAAAAGTAGAGCATCTGTAGGTGAATTGAATCCAATATAATTAAGATTCCGTACTTCTGTATCTATGAATGTTTCTATGCATGTCACCACAAGTCGCATTATTCTCACTAATAGAATACAAGCTGGATCATTTACATCTTTGTATGTGGAGATGACAAATTCTGATGTATCAATCATAAACTTCTTGGTTCGCCAAGATCCTGCTTTTGGTCCTGCAATCTTTGGAAAATTCAACCATTTTGTTGGAAGTTGCCCTGCATTTCTTCTTTCCCAAAATACTGGCCACTCTCTTCTTCTGACTACTAGACAATAGGATGGATTTATCTTTAATTGCAATTGTGCCTCTTTCCAAATCTTCTTGCATTCCTTGTTGGCATCCAACCATCTCTTCCTCCATTTAGGGTTAGCTCTTTCAAATAACTCTTTGGTGACATTGATATCTTTTTCATATTCCAAATGTTTATTTGGTGATAGTCCTACTCTTGCAGTCTGATAATTCTTGACACTTTCCAAAATCATAAAAAATGGTATTCCTAAACCATCTGCTGCCCAATGATGTTGATTTGGATTGACTCCATTCTCTAGAGAAAATTTTACAATCTGATCTTGATATTCATCATGCATCTTTCTTATGAATTTCATCCTTGACTCTCTGTTCATTAGAAGCATTTGAACAAAGTCCTCTGAATATTCTTCAATAATTTTGTCTTCTTGTTCACTAAAATTTTGAAATCTATTATCTTCTCCTCCTTCCTGTCCCTCTGCTTGTGTGGTCACTACTTGCTCTTCAACTTTCCCTTGTTGAAATTCCAAATTTTTCTGTAACTCTTTAACCACCCTCATTAATTCCTGATTTTGAGATACCATCAATTCTTTCTCTATTCTCCATTCACTCCTTTCTTTTTCTATATCCAAATGTAGTTTGTTATATACTCTCATTGCATTAGCAGCATACACACTAGCTTGTTTTTCCATTTCCTTGACTTCTTTCAGTTCTTCCTGTAACCCCTGAATTTCCTTATTCAACTTTTCTCTCTCTTCCTGAGTTATTTGTAGAGTCTGACTCTCTCCTTTCAGTTGTCCTTCCTCCATTAATAATTTGTTTATGTCCTCATTAGCTTTGACCATTATCTGATATGAGCTCTGAAGTGTTCTAAACCTTCCTTCCAATTTCTTCAATTCCATTTCTATTTTATTGCTATGTTCTAATTGCTTAGTACATTTGTTCTCAAGAAATTGAATTTTATTCTAACTTTGAACTTCTTGTGCTTCCAATGAAAATAATCTTTTGGACAAAATTTCATTCTTCCCTTGGTTTACCTTGATCTAATCTTCCAGCTGCTCCTTTTCTTTCTTCTGCTCTATAATAATTATGCTACCTTTTACAAATTCTGACTCACCAACCATCCCTGATATGATCATATTTTTGCTGGAGGGTCTGAATTGCTCTATGTTGCTCATGATGATTTTACAAGCAGATCTGATATCCTTAGGTATCCTTTCAAGACCAGTTTCCAATTCTATTTGCTTTACTTCTATTTGTTTTTCCTCCTTAAATTCAGCTTTTTCTTCAACCTCTTCCTCATAATCGGTTACCTGACTCTCTTCCTTCTCATTGTCTATTTCTTCTTCCATTATTTCTGTCTCTTTTACATCAATTTCCTTTTGTTTTTGTTGAATAACTTGTAGTTCCTCTTTCTGTACTTTATTTTCCTATATCAATATTGATTCGTTCTCCACTTGATTCCCTATTTGATCATTCAGTTGCTACTCTTTTACTTCCATCTCCTGTTCATCTATATCCATAAAATCTGTTTCTACTTCTCCTTCCTGATTATCTGTGTTTGTGGGCTCTTCATTATGACCTAGATCAAAGAGTACCTCATCTATTCTCTGATTTACTTCTGTTTCTGTGGTACCCTCATTGTACTCCTTGAAGTTTGTCTTCTCTAGCACTTCAACCTTTTCTTCAACTTTGCCTTTATCCTCTTGACCATGCAGCTGGCTGTATAACTTTGCTCTTCCTTCCAATTCTTGCTTTTCCTCATATGGTTGATAATGAGGTTGTTGTGAAGGTTTTGTCTAGATGGCTTTGAATCATGTGTCCACTAGTCCACTACTGAATTCCTTCCTTACTTCATCCACTTCTTCCAACATTGCTCCTTTACCTTTCAATCTCTTTTTTTCTTCCCTAAGACTAATTTGTTTTGTTGACTCTTCACATATTTGTATTCCTTTTGAACTTTGACTCAATTCTTCTGATGTTTTACTTTTTTCTCATGCTTGTACCATTTTAACTGGTGTACTTGGTACTGAGAGGTTTAAACTTTTCAAAAGAAAATTCTCAACATCACTCTCTAAGTCAGATGAGAATTTTGAAGAAGCAGCTATAATCTCTTCCCTATTTTTATCCTCACTTTGTTCCTCCTTTTCCATTGATTCCTTCTGATTCTTTTCTGTTGATGGTGTCTCTACTAACTCGTCAACCAGCTCATGTTCAATTGCCTTACCCTTATCCTTCTTGGTTGGCTTCTTTTTCTGAGCAAACTTTTTCTAGACTTTCCTTTTCACCACTACTATGGTTTTGGTTTCTGGAGGTCCTTGCAATTTTTTGAAATAGGCCAATAACTCTACTTCTTTTTCTACAAATACTTCTTCAGTTTCTGTAGCCATCATTTGTTCATGTAACTCCTCATAATTTTCCATCTCCTCTTGTATCCAATCGGTTGCTTTGCATGAATAATTTTCCAACATCTTTTGATACTGAGCTTCATAGATTGCCCTCTTATCATTACCTTGAGTTAAGTAGGAATAAATTTGTTCCTTGCTTGTTTGAGGTGGATGGGGTTCCTTTGAGGCTTGGACTTCCTTCTGGGCTGCTTCATGTTCCTCTTTTGTCACTTCTTCCTGTTCCAAAACTACATTCCTGGGATCCAGTCTTCTCTTCTTAACTGGGATTATTTCTTCTGATGTAACTTTCCTTTTCCTCCCTGATCCTCTCATTCTTGTTTGGACTTTTGTTTCTCTAATTGACATCAATTTTGAAGGACTTTTAATTCATGCCATCAAACTCCTAAAATACTGAGCTTCTGGAGCCAGCTTCAACTGATCTTCCATATCTAAAATATGATATATAATTCTTGTCAAGAAATGTGCTCCATTCATAAACTTCCTCTATTGTGAGTGTTTTGCTGCATCTTTTAATTGGTCATGGATGTAGGAAGTTACATCCATTACTCCAAATGGCTTAGTCCTATCTTTGTTGTTGAACATGATCAATGTAACTAGTTTATGCGGCATTGTGTATCTTTGCAATTTTGGAAAACAAAAATACTAAAGAAACATCCTGGTGGAAAATTCTTCATTTTCTTTTCCCTTGAAGTCCACAAACTTGGAATATCCAGTATATGTTGTTGCATTCTTCTTGACAAAGCTTCCATCTAATTTGTTCCCATATGAAAAAATTGAAGAGCTTCCCTGATGTGTTCTGCTTTAATGGTGATCTGTACTTCTTTGTGCTCCTTATCCTTAACTGAACACCTGAAGTATGCATCATTTCCCTTGCCCAATTCAAAAAAACTAGGCATAACTTGTGATACTCTCTCAAAGTCTATAAAAAAGAGAGGTTCATCCAACAATTTATGTAGTCCTACTGCCGTCCATCTTTTATAATTAGCAGCCACTCTTTGGAACTTATAGAACTCTTGGTATAACATATTATATTTGTAGCCTCCAACCCCCACTGTAAAGATATGTTGACCAATGATGTTGATTGTTTCCCTCAGCTCTTTGGCTATCCGTTCAGCTTCTGCAAGATCCTGTTCTTCGTCAGATTCTAATTCCACATCTTCCATCACTGTTTCACTGTCTAAAAACCAATGTCCTCTTGGCAATGTTACAGAATCAGCTTTGAAGTCATGAATCGGTAGTTCTTTTGTGTTCACCATCCTCAAGGAAATATAACACATCACACCAAAAAACTCCCGCCACATAAGTTACAGTAGACATAAAAAACGAAAACATTTTTCTTGAGAAAGATAAATTTGAGAAGATAAATAATCTTTTTCCAATTACATCATAGGTGTAACATAATTAAAGTGATCATCACATGTGTAGCAACATATCTAATGCTTTGATAAGAAAGAAAATAATGAATGGAATTAAGAGAATCAAGTACAAATAAAAAGGAAAGAAAAATTGTCAAAGGAAAAATAATTGAATAGTACTCCATAGCTCTTCCCATATTGTAACCTATATCTTGCTGGTGCTTTATAAATTATATAAGAAAAAATCTTTGCATAATAGAATAATTAACACAAATAGATTTAGGTTTGAAAAACTTCTTTCTCTCTTTTTTTTTTCTTTTTTTTTCCATATTCATTCATTTTCCCAGAACTTTTGTCTTTAAAGACAATTCAAAAAACTCTCTTCCCCTCCTATTCTTTTTCCTAAGTGTCATGAAATAATTTCAAGAATGTCATGAATCCATTATGATGTAATTCTGAGATCTTAAGTAAGATTCCCAAGTGTGTATTTGATGATAATATTGCACTTTCCTTTGCCTGTGGTTCTTCATGCTTTTGGAGTATTTCAGTATATTTGTCCTTGTTGTCTGTCAATTGAAGCAGATTTGATTTTTTCACCCAGTAATACTTGATTTCTGATGGTTATGCCTTTGGAGTCAAACAGTTTTCTTTTGATGAGCAGTATCTAGATGTCTTAGGTCTCCACATCCACTTTGTTCTTATGTCTAGATTTTTCTGGTTATTTCTTAATCTCCACCTTTCAACTGTTTTTCCAACAGATTTAATTTGTTCAATTTCCTTCTGTTTTTCTCTTGATCATGGAGAAGTTCTTTCTGTGAGTCCTTCGTATCTTCTATTGGAAAGGTAAATCTTTCCAATTATGAATCATAGATTTCCTATTGAATTCCCTGTTCTTCATTACTCAACAAAAATGTTAAAAACCTTTTGTCATTTACTTTCAAATTAAGCTTCATCTTTTCAAAATTCAAAATTACTTTACCTTGCCTCATCCAAGGTTGTCCTGAGATCATTTTCTCAGTCATCATATGATCAGACCATTTTTCACAGTCTATTTTCATATTTTCTTCATTAAACTTAACCTCAATAGATTGTGAAGACAAATTTTGTACTATCTATTCATCTAGTGTTTTGATAAATGTTTTGCGTCTATTCCTCTTGACCTTTAATTTGTTTAACAATAAAAAACTTATCAAATTGAGTTGTGCACCTGAATCTATCAAAACCTTGATTTGCTCATTATGAAAATTCATTGTTATGACAGGCAAATGCTCCCTCACCACTACTGAAGGTGTTTCACATAAGAAAACTTCTCTAATTTCTTTAGATTTCCTAATTCTTTCCTTTGCTTCTTGTTGAGCTTCATATTTGATTTTTTCCTCTTCTTTTTTCCTGCTTTGAGCTTGATGTATTCTTCTCCATTTAAGAGTAGTTAATGGAAGATCATAACTTTTTATTCTACATCCACTTATGAAATTAGGCATGATTTCTCCATCAATATTAGCTAATTGGACAGCTCCAATATTGCTGATTTGGTTGATAATATAAGGCCCATGTCCTTTCTTCTGAAATTTTTTCTGATGTTCTTTCAAGGTATATGACAGAACTAGATCTCCCACTTGCAGATCCCTTTCTTTAATATGAACATCATGATATGCTTTTTGCCTCCTTTTATCTGCATATATGCTCATAATTGCTTGAAGTCATGAAGCTCCAAGTTTTTCCAATTCCACCACTCTTTCAGATAATTCATGTCGAGTCCACTTGAATTGATTCCCCACCTTTAATGTTGGTATGAGAAGTTCTAATGGCAAGACTGCATTTTGTCCGTAGACCAAATTAAATGGGCTTGTACCAATAGCAGTTTTGTATGCCACTCTATATGCCCATAAGACATGATTAAGTTGTAAATCCCAATCATTCCTATTTGTATTTACCAATTTTTCCAAAATAGTGCAAAGCACTTTATTAGTACTTTCTGCTAATCCATTTGCTTGTGGATGATAAGGGGCTGACTTTCTATGATTAATCATGAAATACGTAGTTATATTTTCAATTAATTGGTTTAAAAAATGAGTCCCCATATCCCTTACCAATTCAATTGGTAATCCAAATCTGATGATATTTTCATAAAGAAATCGTGCAGTGGTTTGAGCATCATTTCTTTTTGTAGCCTTAACCTCTGCCCATTTGGTCAGGTAATCTATAGCTACTAGTATATATTCAGCATGAGAATGTCTTGCAGGAGGATGGATAGGTCCAATGAAATCCAATCCCCACTTGCTAAATGCTCTTGCTGAAATAAGTGGTACTAATGGCATATCATCTCTTTTACTTGGTTGATTTACTCTTTGACAAATGTCACATCTTTTCACATATGTTCTTGCATTAGGAAAGAGAGTTGGCCACCAAAATCTAGAATATAAAATGATTTTTAGCAGTTCTTTCACTTGAAAAATGTCCTCCGCTACTCCTGAATGTGCCATCTCTAACATTTCCATATACTTATCTTCAGGAATACATATTCTTAGATATCCATCCATTCCTTTCTTGTACAATTGGTCTCCTATCAATTGATACTCCTTAGAAATTGTCTCTAAATTTCTAGAGTATGTACTAACTTTTACTGGCTCAAATGATTTATTTCTTTTTAACTCCTTAATTATGTGTGTACTCCAATCTGGATTTTTCTGAAACCAGTACAAAGTTGTAATTTCTGAATTTTGCAAAGATTGGCATTTAAGACAATTGGAAACATATTTCTCCACATCTTGAATCTTTGTAGGCCAATGTACACCCATTCTATTGAGATTGTTTAAATTGACCACCATGGAAGCATGAGTACATTGATTCCAACAATGCGCTTTTCTTAGATAATCTTGCTTCTCATCTTTTGGAGTACAATATTCCAGTATACCAATATGATTTATATGATACAAGTGTCTGGCTAGTAATACAAAGTTCCTACTTTGTAATACCAAATGTGTGTTGTTTTCACGTGCTCTACAAGGTCCCATGGTTAACAACGGCACCAAAGTCATTGCCCAATCAGGAATACTTTCTATTTTGAACAGATATGCATCTGGTGATTCATCATCTAAAGGTGAGTTTGACTCTGTGGTTTGTATCCTGGACAAATGATCTGCTCTTAAATGAGTTTTCCCTTGTCTAAACATGACCTCAAACTCAAATTCCATTAATAGTAGGAACCATCTGACTATCCTACCTGTGTGACATGGTTTGTTCACCAAGTAAGGCTTGGTGATCCACAAAGAATTTAAACTTGTTGGCTAAAAGATAGTGTCTGTACTTCTTTATAGCAAATATCATTCCCAATCCTTTCTTAGCAATTGGAAAGTCTAACTTGCTTCCTTCTATTGGCTGTGCCAAAACACATCCTAAAGCAAAATTTGAAGCATCAACATGAACATGAAAATTTTGATTTCACTGTGGAGTTTTCAGAATAGTGTCGTCACCAGACAAGTTTTTAAAATCTCAAAGGCTTGGCCACATTCTGTGGTCCATTCAAATTTTGTAATTACTACATACAGAGGTTTTGCAATATCTGCAAACTTGTGTACAAATTTTCTATAATACCCACAGTGTCCCATAAAAGTTTGAAGTTTCTTTTACATTTGTCAGTTTTGCTAGATCCACTATGGCCTTAATTTTTCTCTTATCAGTTGAAATTCCCTTTCTAGAAACTATGTGACCTAACATTCTCCCTTGCCTCACAAAGAACACACATTTCTTAGGGTTTAAACATACTCTATATGTTCTACATTTCTTGAATATATTTTCCAGATCTTTCAAATGATCTTGTCTTTTTAATGAAAAAGTGCAAAGATCATCAACGTAAATTTCCATTATGTTTCTAAGAAATTCTTTGAATATGTGGCACATCAACCTTTGAAAGGTTGCTGGAGCATTGGTTAAACCAAAAGGCATAACCCTAAATGCATATATTCCCCACTTTGTGGAAAAGGCAGTTTTATTTTGGTCTTCCAAAGCTATATGCACCTAATTATATCCTAGAAAACCATCCAAAAAACTATAGACCTCCTTGCCTGCAACCCTTTCTAAGAGATGATTTGGTATTGGTAATAGATAGCTATCTCTTATAGTTGCTACATTAACTTTTTTCAAATTAATACATACCCTGAGTTTCCCATTCTTTTTAGGTACCACAACTATAGGAGATATCCACTCTATGTACTCAATTTCATAGATGAATTTGGCAGCCAGTAATTTGTCAATCTCCTCCTTTATTTTAGTAGAGTATTTTTCATTAAATGTATAGTGTCTTTCTTTGCTATCCTTATAACTCTAAGCAAACACATCCCTATAAGTTTTAGCCAATTTCAACAATGCTTCCTCCTCTTGATTTGTCATGTCATCAGCGATGACAATGTGCCTATCTTTCCCCTCTTGTTGAGTAATCACCACCTTCTTAGTCTATTCTTCATTGTCATATGACTCCCCCTTTTTCTTATCCCTTTTTGGTTTCATTTTTAGAAGTAATCCATCTTCCACTTCATAGGTCTTGAAGTTTGAAGGTACATCAAATTTTTGGTCCTCTTCCTTCATCTTTTTATTTACTTCAGATTTTTGTTTTTTCTCCATTTCTTTGTGTATTCATTTTCTATAACTTCTTGAGATTTTGTCTTTTATAGCATCTCTAGCCCCCACTTCTTCTAGGGATTGCCACTCCAGATCCACTATCTAATATAGCTTTGGCATGATTATCACCAAATTGTATTCTCAAAGTTGAGTTCCCTTCTTCTCCTTCATAGTATCCTCCTATCTTATCAATAGGTATGTACAACAGGTCCTCCATTTCCTGTGGTTGTGGATCTAGTCTCTTTGACTTTGTTTCCCAATTTTTCATATTATATTGTAAATGAGGATTTTGTTTTACTAACTCTTCCATTGTGGTTTGATATAGAATTGTACAGTGTTTATCTAGATTGATTTGGAAGGTTATTAGTGAATTTTCTCCCTGAGCTAAATGTTTCTTGATTTTTGTTGCATCTGACTCTTCAATTGTTTTCTGATGATTGTCTATCTCTTCAAACTTGTGTTGCGCTTCCTATATGATTTGTTTACATCTCTGCATTCTCTCATCCTCTATATCTGGCATAGGATATACCAGCACATGATCTGTAGGATTTGGTCCATCTTGAATTCTCCCTTTGTATGCTTCTATCAGGGTCTCCAAGCTTTTTGAATTTTTTACATCATTTTGTGTCGGTGTATTTTGTTGTTGACTATTGTTTGAGTTCCCTACAATTTCCTCTTCTAGATTTTTACCCATTCTCATCTTCCTTTCCCATCTCCCTTTTTGTTTGTTTTTCTTTTCTTTTGAAAATAAATTTTTCTTGTTGTCCTCTCTATGTGTCTCATTTTTTATGCTTTGTTGTTTAGCTTGAGCTCTTGATATGGCATTTACAGTTACCTGTTCATGATCACTCAATTCTTCTTGCTCCATTATGTTAACTACTTTTAATGGTATGTTATTAGATGTGTTTTGTTGTTTTTGAGGGTTTTTTGGACAATCTCTTATCAAATGCTCCCTGCCACAATCCTTACAATAGGCTCCTTCTATTCTTAATGTTGGAGGTTGTGGATAGTCTCTAATGAATGTTCCCCCCCACATCTATAACAGGTTATCTTCTGGCCTCCTTTGAATTGAGGTTTCTGATTTGACATGTAATTATTAGTTATGTACATGAATGTGGTTGTGTCCATTTCAATTCTCCCATTTCCCAAGTCTAAGGCTTGCAGTCTTGGTTCTCTCTGTTCATATCCTTCCCAATCTTCTTGATATCCATCACACCAATGGTAATCCTCCCTGTAAGATGATTTGGGTCTTGTGCTTTCCTCTTCTACCAATGTGTATTTTACTAGTACTAAATTTGTCGGTAATGGTGGTTGTTGCCCCAGTACAGTTCTTGGTTGTTCAGAAAATCCAGATTCTCTTTGTACATTGTGTTGGTTCATATGTTCCCTTTCTTTGATGGGTTCTTTGTTGTAGAAGCATTCCTCTCTAGTATGGTTTGTCAATTTTCTTTCTAAGGTACAATATTTGAGTGTTTTCCTGACTTGCAAATGTTGTGGTTTGTGGTAAGGACATTGTTGAACCAAATGGCTCTCTCCGCAATTATAGCACTTCTTATTGGTTGACATTCTGGTGTTAATCAATTTTGTTTTGGTGTTAACTTCTAGTGCTTTAGCAATGGCTTGTGCTAATTCTTCCGTTGGTGAAATTCTATCTTCATTTGTTCTTGGTTGATCAAATGCTAATAAATCTTGTCCTCTATTATCCTCTAAACTATTGCCTCTTTCACATAGGCACCTAGATCAGGACATCTCCTATAATACACCAAGGTTCTTAATTGTGCACTCCTCAATCCCTCTATGAACAAAGACACTTGTCTTGCCATTGAAGGTAACTCTTCTTTTGGACATCTATCAATGTATTGCTTGAATCTCCTAGCAGCCTCTCTCATATTTTCATCTTTTTGTTGTTTGAAACTATCTATCACTGTAGCTGTACTATGTTTGATTCCAGTTTTGGAGAATTCTCCTATAAAGGCCTCAAGGAAGGATTGCATATCTGGGTACATTTCCTTTCTCAATGGGATGAACCAAGATAATGCAGGTCTAGTTAGGGTTAGACCAAATGCTTCAAATTGCACTTTGTAATCCTCTACTTCTTCTTCCCTAATCAATTGTATGAATTTTGCAGCATGAGCATGAGGATCTGAATACCCTTCATAATGATTCTTCATGCATTTAGCTACTTGATAGGGCCTAAGCATTCTTCCATGGTTTTGCCATTGTTGTCTCCTTCTGATGGTAAAATCAAGTATTCCCTCTACTTCCCTTTCAAAAGCATTTGGAGAAGTGTGTAATCTCCTCCCTTTTTGTTGTTCAATAGAAGCATGATTCTCATTTTGTCTTGGCAAGTCTGTTTGCCCTAGGTCTTGCTCCCAAGGTCTCTTGTCTGCACATTGTCTTAAGTCATTAGAATTTTCAGGATCTTGTGAAAATATGTATACACATCCCTGTCTATCCTCATATCTACCATCCCTGAATTGTGCCATTGCCATTAAATTTAAGGGAATTTCTAAGTTTCTCATCCTAATGAGAAACTTATGCATACCACCTTCTGTGTGGGAAGGGTGTTTTTCACGATTTTGAGTGGGAATCCTGTTTTACACAATTCTGACTGAGAATCGTGTTTTTCACGATTCCGAGTGAGAATCATGTTTCTCATGATTCTGAGTGAAAATCGTGTTGTTTCACAATTCTAAGATGAGAATCATATTTTTCATGATTCTTTGTGAGAATCGTGTTTTTCACGATTCTTTGTGAGAATCGTGTTTTTCACGATTCTGAGTGAAAATCGTGTTTTTCACGATTCTGAGTGAGAATCGTGTTTTCCACGATTCTGAGTGAGAATCGTGTTTTCCATGATTCTGAGTGAAAATCGTGTTTTCCACGATTCAGAGATGAGAATCGTGTTTTTCACGATTCTTTGTGAGAATCGTGTTTTTCATGATTCTGAGTGAAAATCGTGTGTTTCACGATTTTGAGTGAAAATCGTGTTTTCCAAGATTGTGAGATGAGAATCGTGTTTTTCACGATTCTGAGATGAGAATCATCTTTTTCATGATTCTTTGTGAGAATCGTGTTTCTCACGATTTTGTGTGAAAATTGTGTTTTTCACGATTCTGAGATGAGAATCGTGTTTTTCATGATTCTGAGTGAAAATCGTGTTTTCCATGATTCTGAGATGAGAATCGTGTTTTTCACGATTCTGAGATGAGAATCGTGTTTTTCATGAAATTTTGTGAGAATCGTGTTTTTCACAATTCTATGTGAAAATTGTGTTTTTCATGATTCTGAGATGAGAATCATGTTTTTCATGATTTTTTTGTGAGAATCGTGTTTTTCACGATTTTTTTATGAGAATCGTGTTTTTCACGATTCTGAGTGAAAATCATGTTTTCCACGATTCTGAGATGAGAATCATCTTTTCCACAATTCTGTGTGAGAATCCTGTTTTTCATGATTCTGTGACCCCAGACAATCATGATTGCTCACAATCGTATAAAACACAATTTTGTGATGAAAATCGTATTCTAGGGATCGCGATTTTGAGTTTTTTCTCAGAATCGGAATTCTGTGCAGATTCTTACTAATTTTTTGGATTTTGATTTTTTGAATTCCTCTCACACCATCAGGAGCGCCTTACCAAAAAATTAGCATGCAATAAAGAACTCACAAGAAAATGACAACTTAAAATGCAAAAAATCCAAAAGTATTGAAAGTCCTGATTTTGTATTTTCAACGATTTTTTGTTTTTCCTATCATAACTAAATATTTCCAACTTGAAAATATGTGGAAAATCAATGTGCCGAAGGTTACCTTGCTGCTTGATCAAAAAATCTCCCAAGGACTCTGTGCTTACAGGGAATCGCGATTCTGCCTGCTCTCTTCGCTCACTCTCTCACTCAAATGACTAATTTTGTTGTGAGTTTATGCTTTTATAGGCTTCAGACAATCGCAATTGTGAGTGATTTTTAACAAGTCTTGTTCTTGTGCAATTTTTTTGTTTTATTTATAAAATCTTATCCCTTCAAACAAAATTTTCATGCTTTCTTCTACTGATGAAAATCACGATTTTGTGTCCAATTCTCAAATCTGATCACTTGATGCTCAATTCTTACTGAAATTTTGATTTCCTTCAATTATGAAGCTTATGAAACCTTAAAATGGCTTACCTTAATGCCCAATAGTGCAACTGAATCAATTTCATTATCTTACTAAAAATCGTGATTCTGAGATGAGAATCGTGTTTTTTTTTAACTTCCCTGCTTTTGCACTTTTTGACTTTTCTTCCCACCTAGTCTTCTCCAATGTTCTTCAACAACTCCAAATCATTGTCACCTGCAATTATGCACCACTCAACTATTCACAAGAGATTTGAATTGAAAGAAAATAGCACCTTTACTCTATATTTTTTATTTTCTGAAATTTTTTTATTTTCTGAAGTTTTTTTCAACTTATTCTCTTCCCATATTCAACACAAACCTCATGCAAAACTTCATTAGTAAAAAGAAATCTGTTTGAATTTTTATTAAATTTTATGAATTTTTTTAGTAATTTTGTCCCTAAATCAAGGAAAACACTTCACTTAGGGTTTTCTTGTTTCAAGGTCCAATAATCTTTTGACTTATGATTGGTTGTACTCACTATGCTTGCAATATCACAATGGAAATATAGCTTTCCAAGAAAATATTGTGTTATAAAGTACAATTATCAATTTATGCAAAGATAAACTCAACACCCTTTTTTTCAAGCATTAGGAAAAAAGGTGAAGCTTGCATGGGCCTTTTAGCCTAAGGAGTGATTAGTGATGGACCAATGAGAAGAGGGTGGTGGCCACAGTCTAGTCCCTCAATCACATAGGCTAGGCCTAGTCTTCCCTTGTTTTTTAGTGGTCAAATCCTCCAAAACAACTATTGAAACATGGTTTTTTAGGCATGAGTGGTATGAGACTGCAAGCAAAATAATTGTGACCCTTAGATGTCCTCAAAGATCCAAGGGTTCATGTGTATTTTCCAAAGTCAAGGTGCAAATGGATATCGGCCGTTGGATTCCCCATTGATCATGCGGCTCAAAATCAAATCTGTTGGACAAATGCGCGCAAGAATCTGGACCGTTCGCATCTCTTCTAATCCAATGGATAATATGGCAACCCATTTGAATTTGGTGCCTTTGATGCTGAGCCATCAGATCTCTGCCATAATCCGAAGGTTGAGATTACTCCCCCAAAAGGCTACCGGGCCCTTTCAATCTACTCCATCGGATGGAGCCATCATCCAATGGCTACGCTTTTTGCAGAGCAAGAATCAGCCTCATTTGCGGTTCTCCGTCAGATTTGAGATGCATTGGATGGCCACGATTTCTGCAGAGAAGTGTCAGAGACCCACATGCGATTCAGTGTCCCCAATCCCACGTGAATTCATTGCTACCATCGATCAAGAAGATCCGATGGCTAGAGTTTCTCTTTCTTCTCCATTCAAAAAGGGAAATGTATGAAATATTAGTTTATTTAGGAATACCACTAGCATTTTTTTGTGCCCCTTAACAGACCACAAGATTAATTTTAATCCCTAAAAATTAGGGATCCTTACAAGGCCCATGCAAGGCTCACTTTTTCCCCTAATGGTGATCAAACAATCTTTCCACAAGACAATCACTTCACTTAGGACAAGCAAATGCAACAATCAATTTGCACATAGCTACTTTACTTGACTTTCCTCATTGCAACTATGTCATCTTTTCCAAGATTGACAAAATTTGCTTGGTACTTTGTCAAAAAGAAATCTCCATATGCAAAAATAATCACATTTCACTTTTCCTTTCAGCAATTTAAATCATTTTTTATCACAACACCTGCACTTTACTCTTAAAGAGTATGAGCAGCTATCAATTTGCATAAATTCACATTCTTCTTTGTCTCAAAAGGTTAATTCATGCTTTCGTTTCCCAAAAGACAAGCCAAAAAACTTACCTTTCCAATTTTTCTTACTTGATTATAGAGTAATACCTTTCCAATGTGTTCAAATACCATCAACAATGGAAGATCCAGCAATGTCCAAAACTTCAATGAAGTTTTTGCTTTGTTCCCCGGCAACGGCGTCAAAAAATGTTTGTTGTTAACCTTTGGAGTTGTCCTTTCACCATGGTTGACCTTTCACCATGGTAAGCACAACAAAACCATGGTTGACCTTTCACCATGGTAAGCACAACCTACTTTGGCAACATGCTCACCATGATAGATTAGGAAGCCTCTTCGTCAGCACACCCTTGAGCACTTAGCTCAAGATCCAATCTCTTGCACCATACTTCTTCGCATGCATTTTCCAAGTACGCATACATAGGGCCACATTACAAGGCCATGCACAAGGCACATATTTTGTTCAACCCATGCACTAATGCACTTACCCACCATCCATGATGGGTTACAAGTACTTGGCATGAAAACTATGAAAGCCATCTTTGGAAGAACCGGACGACATCAAGGTGACAACAACAAGAGCAAGGAAGCAATCCACCACTGAGAGTTGCTCATAATCAACATTGCCCACCTCCTTTGAGCAGCTAGTAGTTTTGGAAAGCTCACAAATGCACCATCAAGCTGGAATACGAGGAAGGCGTACATTCAAAGGGACTACAACCTGCCAGAGCTAGCTTTGGCAAACTGAAGAACCTGACAATCGACCAGGCTACATTCGGAAGATGGATCGTTCCTGTTGGACGTAAAGGACACTACCTCTCAACGTACTACATGAAACAACCACTACAACAAGGGTCTGTCAAGGACGACAGACTCAAGAGGGGGGGGAGTGTTGAAGCTCAAGGTCAAGGACGAAGGAAGTGGACACACAAGAAGAAGGAGCAAGTAGGGAGCTCCAAGAAGCACCTGTCAAATTTTCAGAAGGAATCCCTATAAAAATAGTGATTTTCATCACTAAAAACCATTGTAAATACCATTTTTCATTTTTGTAACTCCATTTTGTTCAAGCCGAGGAGTCCTCGAGCTTGAGGAGTATTAGAAATACCATCCTACCAATTTTCATAATTTTTAGACTCCATTCGAGCCCCCAAATAAGTCCTGGAACCTATTTTTTAATTAGGCCGGACACTAGGTCTGGGCAGGGCCAAAACCACTCAAAAAACTATAAAAAGAGCTGGAGAGCTCATTTTTGAGGTTAGCTTGTTGTAGATTTCAGCTTTGTAAGAGAGCTCTTGTGTAATCGAAGTCCTTCCATTGTTCCACTCTTTGCTCTTACTTTGTGCGCGTGTGTGTATGTGTGTGCATGCTTGTGTGCTTTCACTCATGCCCTTGTGCCATCACTTGCTCACGGTCTTCATACCGGTCCTCACGTTGTCGGAAAGTTTTCAACCTTCCCATTGACGACCAGGAAAATTAAAAAAATGTTTATTGGTCAATTCTAATCTCATTATTACAATGTTTTTGTTTAGAACTAATCTCTTGTTAAGTATTTGCAGGATTAAATGGATGAAGAAAGCAAAAGTTCATATTATGGTTTATCCTAAACTGCTCGTATAATGTGTGTTTAGGCCATAGAAACATTGAATTATGGGTTTAAGACCCTAGGTTTACGTTTACTCTTGTGCATTTAAGATAGGAGCATTAATTCCTGGTTAATGTTAGGGTAAAAGCTAGGTTTTTAATGGGTTATCAAGGGTTTTCAAAGGGTTTCAAGTAGATTTTCAAGGGTTTTTATTGAATTTTAAGGGTTAAAATAACAGGTATTTAACTAAATTAATGTTTAAAAAGAATATTTATGTATTAAAAATTAAAATATGATTTAATTAATTAATTTACTCATGTGTGTGAATTTAATTACTAAGGTTCTAATTAATTAAAACCTTAAACTAAGTTTAATTTAAATGATTTATTTAATTATAGAAAATTAGGATAATTAAATTAAAAGCGATACATTAAATGGATAAATATTTAGTGGTGTGTGAGAGAGTTAGATTAACCGAAAGGCTCCAATCTCGTATGTTCTCTTTGGAAGGGCTGGAATAAAGTCAAAAGCTTCACAAGAATTAGTGAGGACTGGAAGTGGGCGGCCGGAATCAGACAAAACGACTCTATTTGGTTTCCGATACATGGCATCCGGAGTGTGGAGTCGTGGAACATTCAAAATGCCAAGAAGTTATGGAACAAAGGATTCAAAAAATGGAAACACCTCTGGAAACAGGACACCAACAGTTGGATCAACTACGAGGATATCGACCCTCGCATAAACATCTCCTACGAAGAATGGAACACCTTGCAAAGCAGATGCCTCGCTTGGGATCGTCACAAAACTCGCCTTCTCATGGGACATGATGCTCCAAACGCGCGTGGTCTCAAATGGCACAATGGAAATAGCCTACTCAAAATCCCGAACATCAAAGAAACGACTGACCTCTAGATCAGCCTCAACAAGAAGTGGTGCCTGTCTTGGACGCGGCTTCGGTGGGACATGAAATTCATGGGTATCTGGCACCCACTTATAGAGATTAAGAAGTCGGTCCTCTTATGGCAAATTCTTCATCGAGGAATTTGGACTAACCATAAGGCAAGCAAAATTTGTGGGATCCCTCCGTGGTGCAAACGCTGCCACCGTGCAATCGAAGATGTCCCACACATCTTCCTTACTTGCCCCAACTCCTACAGAATCTGGCAGATGGTTGGACTGAAAATCAGAGTTCAGAAACAGCTTAGTTGGAAACAAGTCCTCTTGGGTGAAGCGATTGGATGCTCTGCGGCTCTCTGGAACGCAATCAGAGGGGAAGTCCTGTGGAAAATTTGGCGGGAGCGGTGTGCTCTCAACTTCGGCGACCCCCCCAGGGAGTGGTCGATTGAAAAATCTCTATTCCTCCTTGGCAAAAGGATTGTCAACAGTAAGAAATCCCCCCCCTTCAGGCACCATCAAGTCCTCCTTTTGATCAACAACAAGCTCAAACCCAAGTGGGTCCCGCATGAGGGCGACGAGAGGGTGATCAACCTTCTTTGTAATGCAACCTAGGAATCAACCAAGCTTCCCTTGCTTTGTGGGATTTGGGGGGTCCCGTGGGCACTAGTCCCCTTCTATTGTACCTTTGTTTCTTAATTTAATTCAAGTCCGGGAGAGTAGGCTATTGCCGAACTTCCTTTAAAAAAAAAAAAAAAAAAAATTTAAAAAAAAAAAAAAGAATGGTTTATATATGATGTGGAATTAAAGTGGTTTAAGGAGTGGTCTAAAAGGATGATGCACTTAAAGTGAATAAAGTTAGTTGACATAAAGAAATGGTGAGAATTAGAGTAAATAAAAAGAGAGGAGTAGAAAAGTTGTGTGAAAAAAGCCAATTAAAAGTGTGGTGAATGTTAATGGGAAAAAGTGTGGATGAGGAAATAAAGTAAAATCAAAGGAATGGTTTACAAATGAGTTGTGTATGTATTTAAATGTGTGTTGTGCTCAAGATTTCCTAATGTTTCTTTGCAGGTACTTAATGTTTCTTTGCAGGTACTTTCTCCTGCTCTTTACTTTTTTCTGTTTTTCCTTCTCTCCTCTAGAGTGAGAGAGATCGTTGATAATGTTTCCCTTTCTATTAACTAGGTACGTAGATAGTTAGATAAAATATTGCTCCTCCTAGAGAGAATCTATTAAGGAAAGAGATAGAGTAATGACCCTTCTGGTGGCTGCTTTGATTGGATCTGATGACTGCGCTTTCACATCAATAAAAGAGGGAGTTTTTTTTATATATAGTTTAGATTTTTCTTTCGATCTCTCTCCCAGCTGCAACTGTATGTTTTTGCGCACGTAGAGAGAGAGAATGTCTGGCAATTTTGACTAATGCGCATCTGTAGAATGAGAGAGTGCGAGTTTAGAGAGAGAGAAAATGATGGCGATGGAGGCTGATGCTGATGCAATAATTGGGGCAGATAGTAGGAAAGCCTTCAGTCAATCTTGTGAGAGTCTCTGTTCCGTCTTTGAACCTGAGCTTATGCTATGTAGTCAAGCTCGTTGAGCAACATCGAGCTTCTGTAAGTCTCCTTTATCTGCACTTGGAAGCTTGCTTGCGGACTGCGCACGCGTAGGAAACAGAAGTTGCAAAGTTGAGAAATCTTCTGCAGAGTTTTCTCCGTGCCATATTGTGTCAGTTCCAGGCATGTGTCCAAGACAAGGCAGTTCTGTACGCACGTAGAGAGATAGGAAGAGAGTGGAAAAATGGCAGCAGATAGCTACAAAGAGAGTTCAGTGCCAAGTCTCTTTAGGGTTTCCCGCAGTTATGACTGTGTTACTTTTGCTGTGGATATGCTCAGAAATGGGGCATATGTTTACGGGATCAATACAAGCTTGCGTTTTATTTAATCGGTTATTCTAGGTCCAGTGATCGCGCATACAACGATTAGTCTCTCTTCAGAACAAAACGGGGGAAATAACGATTGATGTAGAGCCTATGACATCAAAGCCGAGACAATTTATGAGCAACTTTTGGTACGAATCGATCTGAAGCAGTATAGCTGCGCTAGCAGAACTATGCTAGTATGGCGGGTCATGATGGGGCCTTTATATTTACAGAGCATGTTTACTACAGACTTGGTAAAGCTTCTGATATGTCTGTTGATAGTCAGCATACCAGCAATGGAGGGTCTATGTACAATAGCAGTGTTGCATCAAACAACAATTCGAGAACAACGATGCTTATGCACCATGATTTGAAAACAAAGACTAATACTCTTGCAGGTCACAGTGTGGTTCACAAGAACAGCGGTGGACACTCTCTCAGTGAAGATGCCCTTTTGGTGCTCTTCTAGATCCACGTTATCCTGCAGAAGGGCTGGAAGGATACGATGAATGGACTCTTGATCCACTTAGGCTTGTTATGGTGCAGCGTTTGCACAGGGAGCATTTGGAAGGCTTTATCGAGGCACCTATAACGGTGAAGATGTTGCTGTTAAGATATTAGAAAGGCCAGAGAGTAACGTAGAGATAGAAGGGTTAGAGTCAGAGAAAGTGATATTGGCAATTGGTGACTTCATGAATGTGCAAGCCATTCCTGTAGTGAGAGAACATAGGTGTAAAGGAGGGGAACTTCTCGGCAGGATTCTGGCGAGGGGGCATTACTCCGAAAGGGTTACTGCTAATGTGATATGTATCATCATAGATGTGGTTTAGGCATGCCATAAAAAAAATGGTGTCATTTATCGTGATTTGAAACCGGAGAAATTCCTGTTTGCAAATAAACATGAGGACTCCCCGTTGAAAGCTATTGACTTTGGGCTCTCAGTTTCCTTCAAGAAAGGAGAAAAATTTTCAAAGATTGTGGGAAGCCCGTATTTCTTGGCCTGAAGTGCTTAGACACAATTATGGAGAGAGAGGCAGAGAGAAAATAAATCTATAGAAACAATTAGAAATACTTCTTTATTTTGTTATATTAATTAGATATCTATATGTTATAAGTAGATAAATAATTATGTTAATTATTAGAAAATATAAATGCCTGAATGTGTACATGTATGTAAACTAACACATAAGAGCATACATAAATGTGATGTAATATGCATACATACATAATATGAAGTACATGAGTATATAAGTGAGCATATAGATACATATGTTAGTATGTGTGTTCATACATATTAGAGTTAATGCAAATGAATGCTTTGATTAGATTGGTTTAAATTTTCAAGTGTAGGTTAGATGTATGTTAGTATTAACGTAAAAACATGATTAAAAATTTATTGACATGTGAGTTAGCATAGGTAAGATTGTGTGTTAGCATGCATGTGCATGTGAGTATGTATATGTTATGCATGTAAAGTGCATATAGAAATGAATAAGCATGTGTATTAAAGTTTGTATTAATGTTTTTTTTAATTGTGATATACTTATCTCCTAATGTTTCTTTGCAGACATTAAAAGCAAAAGAATCGAAGAGTATCGTGATAAAAGTGAAGATTTCATCAATTCAAATATCCGACAATCTGATTTAAATCCATAGAAATTATCCGTGATTAAGCTTTTGTATAGGATTCACTAGTTGTTGGCAATCTTTTAGAGCAAACAATTTACCTTATATTTCCCTTAGTTTCATTTGATCTAATTGTTAGCCATATTTACATATATCTTGTATTAGCATTAAATCTTTAGCATTAGCAAGAGCATTTGTAAAAATCAATTTGATTAAATTATTCTAATTCTTTTTATATTTTAATGTCTTTTGAAGAGTCGAAAAGTAATGAAGTTAGAGTCACATCTGAATCAACTAGTTCTAATGAAAACAGTGTAGATGAGATCATTAAAAATAGGATTACTGAAGAATCATTGATTTCTTCTTCACACAATCATTGTTTAAATACTTTTTTAACTCTATTTTCTATAGTTCCACCCGAATTTCCCGATAGTCCAACTGTTGAAAATTTTCCGCCAACTCTAGATAGACCAGAAAACCCTAGCTTAACTGATAATTTAATAGAAGAAACCATTAAGGAACGCTTAACGGAAGAGTCACTAGTTTTACAATCATATCAAGAAGCGGTTAATAGATATAGAGCAGCCCAGCCCTACGGTTCTTAGAAGTTTAAAGTGTTACAATTATCTACTCGATATTTCGTAGATTTTTTAGTAATATAGAATTTCTTTTACCTTAGACGAAAGAAAAATATACCTAAAACACCTACGATTGTCTCATACACCCTGCGTGTGCCGAGGGATTTAGTGGCTGACTGATCCACCAGCCGTATGTCCGCAACTTCCCGACAATTTGGTGAACCCGACGTGAAGGTTCGGCATGACACCATAGGTATATAAGGTATATTTACTTTCTATTTTGCATATGCATATATAGGCAATTTGGCGATTGAAGGAGAAGTATCAACATCCTTTGTAGCTGCAGCTGATTGTTCCTCGTCACATCACCTTTATCCATCAACTTTCGTGAAAGTAACGATTGCACATGCATGTAAAGATTTTGCACTGAGCACATTCACAAAGAGCTTCTTCATCAAGGTTGATCAGGTATATTTTTTTATATTTCTGTTTGCAAAATCGTAGGAATATTTTCTATATTTCTGTTGCAAAATAGTAGGAAAGTTTTTTTTCTATTTACAAAGTAGTAAGAAAAGTTTCTTATTTATATGCAAAGTAGTAGGAAAATTTTCTATATTTTTGTTTGCAAAGTAGTAGGAAAATTTTCTACATTTCTGTTTGCAAAGAAGTAGGAAAAATTTCTATATTTTTGTTTGCAAAGTAGTAGGAATATTTTCTACATTTTTGTTTGCAAAGAAGTAGGAAACATTTCTATATTTTTGTTTGCAAAGCAGTAGGGAACTTTTCTTTAGTTTTGTTGGCAAAGGAGTAGGAATATTTTCTTTATTTTTGTTTGTAAAGTTTCTTTTACCATGGCGTCGCATCAGGATCAAGACATAGACGTACTATTACGGGAATTACATACTTATATTTCATATCTTTCAGTAAAGTTAGACTTATCTAATATGGCTGACCATTTTGAAGAGCAACGTATTTGGAAGATCATAGATGCAATTAAAACGGATAGGGGGGAATTTGATGGAACAAATGCAACAGCTTATCTTAAATATTATGAACAATTGACAGAACAATATGGGTTACCTGAAGACAATAAAAAAGACACATTTATACGAATTGCTCATGGTCTCACTAGAGAGAGAATCGAATTGAGAGTAGTTCAACCAAACATGACTTGGGCGGATTTCAAGACTCGGCTTCTTACTGAATTTTCACATGAAGATTACAGTAAGAATAATAGAGCCACATTCATGCGATGGATAGGAACAACGAAATTAGACCAACATATTACTCAGGGGTTAACTGACTTTGATATAAAATTTAACCAAATGCCTCAAGCAGACCAAACAGCTCTAGAACCGGATAAATTACGAAATTTCCTAAACATGCTAGATCCTTCTCTTAGACGTGAGCTAGACCCGATGCTTGAGGATGGAGCGACTGCGAGTGGGCTTACTGGAAATTGGGATAACGTTTGAGCAGCTGTCCATAGGTTAGCCCAAAGACAGGAGCAAAATCAGATGCAAACTCCAAGGATATATGAAAGAGATGCGCCAGGAAAGATAGATTATGACCCCACTTCTCATAACCCTAGAAAGGATGACTCAGAAATTACAATGTTAAAAACATCAGTAGAATCACTTGTCAAACATGTGGAGACTTTGGCGACTGACATAGCTACTATAAAGAGTATGCAAGAGCTTAAATTGAGAGATCAGGAGAAACCAAAAGAATTAGAACAAAATCCTAGGAATTAGATGCCAGCTAAAAGACCATTTAACCAAGCATGCAGATGTCTCTAGTGTGATGATTTAGAGCATCCACACTGGACATGCAACTTATTTAAAGAGGCCAAGGATAGGAATTGGGTCACATAAGTAGATTGAAAGATCTGTGACTCGCAACCCATACGAGAAGAAGGTAGTAAGGAAGAAAACCGAAAAGGAAACCTCCGACTTTCTGATTGATCTTGCAAATCGAGAAATAAATAGATATTCGAAAGGTTATGGATGAAAAAATTATGAAAGCAGAGGTAACCATGACCTTAGAGGAATGGTTAGCGTTTTCAAGAACTGATGTGAGAGAAGATTTTATGAGTATCATTAAAAGACGAAGAGAACCTATAGAGTATAGAACAGAAGATATAGAAATGGAAGAAAGGAAAGATCAGGATGAACCAAAAGTGAGTGTTGTACAAATTAATGAATCTGAGTATCTAGAATCTTCTGATTGTAGAAATTATTTGGGTCCTGTAATTGGACATTTAGAAAAAGGAAATGATGACCTAAATAGCCATTATACTCAAAAACATTGGGCTAGGGGTACCACTGAAACTATGGTTAAGATAGGTAATAATAATAAACTGCAAGTAGCATTAATCGGTTCAGGATCAGAAATCAATGTAGTCTCAAGGGAGATTTATAATGAAGGTAAATGGCCTATTGATAGGGACCACGGGTGGAAAATGAAGGCAGCCAACAATGCTTCTGGCTATTTAGTAGGAGCTTGTGCAAATGTTCCTATTACTATTGGAGATGTTAAAGAGGAACATAATTTCTTCGTTCGTGATGACTGCTCGTACCCAATTATTTTGGGGCAGCCATTCATTTGTGAACAAAGATTGGAGACAAAAGTATTGGATGATGGAAGTGCTTTCGCAAGAATTCGTTCTCGTGATGGCCTTAAATCTGTCCAATTCATGACGCTTTGTATAAAACATCCTCGTAATCGTAGGTCTCTAAGAAAAACTCCTTTAAGAAACTTAGATCAGGATTTCGAATAAATGCCACTGTTGAGCGAGATGACAGTGGACTTTGGTTCGAAATCTCACAAAATCTTGTACAGAACTTAGATAAAATGACTATTTATTTTCCGTCTGCTACTTTAAGTATTTCTCATTTTAAACAAGTTCCAAGAAAACTTATAAAAAAATATGAAAAACATTTGAAAAACAAAGGAGGTTTGTTAATGGATGAAATTATTGAACATATTATTGAAACTACACATTGCTTCTCAACATTAGAAGAATTAGAAATTTGTTATCAAAATAAGTCTAATTCTCATATTCTTATCTCTTCACTTGATATGTATGCATTAATTCAAGAATATGCCTCTAAAATTGATCATGAGTATGATGTCTTAGTGGAGACCAAATATAAAACTGTTAGTAAGAAGGTTAAACCCGTAGCTCAACCACTACCAAAATTTAGTAATGATATTATAAAGAATGTAAGTCATGAGCCAATCCTTAGAAATCCGAAAAATATTGGCCATGTATTTACTAAAGAATCCTTAAATCAAATTAAATTAGATGCTAGTGGTTTCCTTCTTCCAGCAGAAAAAGAGTATTTTCTGAAGATTATTGAGCAACATGGAAGAGCATTTTCTCTAGAGCCTTCAGAGATAGGATGTGCAGATCCTAGGATAGTTTCACCGATGATAATTTTCACTATTCCCCATATTCCTTGGAATTTGCGCCCTATTCCTATACCTAAAGCTCATCTTCCAGAGCTGATTAGATTACTTAAAGAAAAAAATTCATATGCCTATTTTAGAATCCTCTTCAGCTCCCTATTCAAACCATTGGTTCACTGTGCCCAAGAAGAGTGGAAAACTTCGGTTTATCCAAGATCTTCAACCAGTTAATAAAGTGACCATTAGAAATGTGGGTACAGGTCCAATTGTGGATGAATTTGCGGAAGCGTTTTCAAGCAATTCTATATATTCAATGGGTGATCTCTACTCTGGGTATGATCAATTTCAATTGGCACTTGAGAGTAGAGACATTACTACCATGAAAACACCTTTGGGATTAGTTAGAATGTGTATGTTACCTCAAGGTGCAACCAATTCAGTAGCACACATGATGAGTGCAATGAATTTGGTTTTGCACGATTTCATTCCTCACATTACTATGCCCTTTATAGATGACATTCCCATTAAGGGTTGCATGGAAGAAGAGAAAGATAGCACTCTGGATGAAGATGGTTGTCCAAGATTTGTAAAGGCTCATATTCTTGATTGTAAAAGAATCTTTCAGCGATTTATTCAAGTTGGCTTAACATTATCTATAGAAAAATCTACTTTTGGTGTTAATGAGGTCCTCATTGTGAGTCATCTTTGTGGCCATTATGGATGGAAGCCATACCCTCATAAAATTGATGCAATTAGTAAGATTTCAAAGATATGTCAAAATGTGAGTGAAGTTCGTCGATTTTTAGGAGCTTGTATCTTCTATGTCATATGGATACCACATTTGGCACATATAGCTGACTGTCTTTATGATTTATTAAGGAAGAAAAGAAAATTTTTATGGACAGAAAAACATACTCAAGCAATGCGTAGATTAAAGAAGTTATTACAAGAAGCTCCAATCCTTAAGCGAGTAGATTATACGAATAATAAGCCTATTATTTTGACTGTTGACACTAGCCCTATGGGGATAGGCTGGGTCATAAGTCAGGACAATGTAGAGGGTAGAAGATATGCTGTGAGATTTGGAGCTAAAATTTTGCATAACACTCAAAGACGTTACCCGCAAATTAAAAGAGAACTTCAAAAATCTACAGAGATTCAGATAGCTCTACTAGCCTTAATTCAAATCCATCCACATCTATTGAGGAACTTGCGGAGAAAGTAGCTCAGAAGTTAGGAGTCTCAAGCAAACAAATACCAAGGTTTGCCCCAATGAAAAGATGTTATACTTGTGGAGGCGACCATATGGTGAATGTATGTCCCATTATGGCTCAAGCCCAAGTGAATCCTCGCAGCCAATATTGGACCATAGAGCAAAGATACACTAACCACACTGCACAAGACTGTCCCTATAACAAACAAGCTGTTAGAAAAAATTATCCTCAGCCATATCCACAACAAGGAAGATACCAGAACTAGTACCCACCCCAAGAACATGGCAGACCATAGCAACCCTATCAGCAACCCCACCAAACCCAACAAAGGCCTCAGCCTGTGTTAGCTCAACAACCTCCAACTCCAACCAATGTGATTCTAGTAAAGTACGCAGTGGTAGAAGAAAATCTGAATAGAGCTTTAGTGCCATTGACTCCATTACTTTCAGAAAGTAACCCCAGTGATCATAGTTTTGATTCTACTCATATTGATAGCCCCCAGGCTTACTACATGAAGTCACTTGAGCATAATGGGTCCTATTATTACGAAGACCTGAGTGAACCTAGTTGGGAGCCAGAGTATGCAAATGTCATGTATGTAAGCCCCAACTCTAGACCTCAACCTGGGCAGGTAAGACCCCCATTTCCTAGAGGACCATGCTACCGATGTCAGGGAGATCACCTCATTTGTGATTGCCCTATGTTTGCTCCTACACCACCCCAGTCTGTGACAATTCAAGGCTTTTGTCCCGATTGTGGGAAAGAGCATCTCTTGTGAGATAGTCCTAAGAACCCCAACAATATGCCAAAAATCACTCTTGTCAATGTTATTGGGTTAGTAGTAGACTCTATAGGAAGTGTAACTTCTACTGCACCAGTGCAAGTGGTCACTAGACCTCAAGCTTTACAGCAAAACCAAGGTTCAAGAAAAGAGTTATGAGGATAGTGAAACAAAGAACATAATCAAGAAGAGGACCAGAGCTTGGAAGGATAGTCGCGAGAGAATGAAAAGGCAATGGGCAAAGAAGATGAGTGAACTCGAGGAAAGTCTAAGAGAAACGAAAGCCAAGATAATTAAACTCACATCTCAAACTCACTCTCACACTACTCCACCACCACCATTCCCATCTCCATCCAATCCACCACCTTCCAACCCACCTCACACAATCCCACCACACCCTAGAGTTGGATCAGTCTTAGTAGATCCCACTCCCAAGGACCTAGACATGATGCTTAAGGCATATCAGGCCAGAATCCAAGAAGGGCCAAACGTAACGGATCATGAAAAGTGTTAGCCTAAAGCGGAACTAGAGCTTGAATGAACTTTAATTTGTGCTAAGATGGTGGAATTGTCTCAAACCATGTTTGAAGCCAGTCGGCTCTTTAACTTCTCTAGTTCAGCTAAGACACAGTTGCACTTTGATGGACTGTTAAAAAGATTGGAGAGGCTAATTGCAAAATCTGAAAAGGACCCCGCCTCTCAAAGTATGAACAAGGCAAGTGAAAGAATAAGCCTTCCTGCCTAGGAAGCTTATGTGCCTAACTCCACAGAACCAGATGCATCTTCTTCTATGAATCAGTACTCACTAGAATTCCTGCGAGAGATTCAAGAAGAGAAATGGGCTAAAGAAAGTGAAGTTCCTCCTCCTATTGAACTTGTGGACAACTTGCATGATTAATTCCCACAATACATCCCTTCCATTTATGGAGAGCAGGAGAGTGCCCAATCTCACAAGAGATTAGATTTTGAGTCTAATTCCTTATAGGAACTACCCCATTTCAAAGGCCCATGGGAAGCTAAGTCTACTTGTATGAGAGAACCCATGGTCATGATAAGAAACAAAGACTCAATCATCCCTAGGAACGTGGAGGTAGTAAAAAACACTAAAGTACAGTGCAATCTCACTTTAGAAGAGCTACTCAAGGTTAAGCCAGAATTATGGAAACATGTAGCCAACCAGGTGTCGGAAGTAGCAAAACCTTGTTCCGAGGTAGGATCTCATAGAACAGTGCCAGAAATACCCTTGGATAAGATAGGAGACATGAGCGAAGAGGAAGAAGGAAACACCTATCTTCTAATTACCCATCAAGGTTACACCACCAAGGCAATTTTGGACTTAGGTGCAAGAGTTGCAATTGCTACCACTTCCCTATGGAAGCATTGGGGCAAGCAGCACTCAGGTCAAGGAGAATGAAATTGCAAATGGCCGATGGTCACATTGAGAGACCATTAGGACTGCTAGAAGGAATAACTCTCACTACATGTGGTGTAGAGTTTGAGCATATTTTTGCTATATGTGACTTTAGCAAGAATTAGGCCTATGAGATGATTTTGGGAAGACCATTTATGCGACACTTGCAAGTGGTACAAGATTGGGGAACCAATTCTTTGTATTTGCAACACTTAGGTGTTACAACCAAAGTCAATTTCAAGGATTACTCCCATAGAGATGTACCCCCTATTCAATGGAATCCCATCCATAAAGCTAAGGATGATACCGAATCAGTGCATTCCATAGGATCAGGATCCTCATGGATACATGAAGACACTCACTTGTGGATGTGTAAAGTAGCAGTAGAAGAAGAGAAGAGAGAAATAGCTAGAGAAGTAGGTGCAAAGGAAACCCATAGATCAATTCAAGTCCCAGCCTATGCACCTGTAGTATTTCCTGACGAAGAGTTTGAGCCACATGGTTGGGCAGAAATTTTAGCAACAATGGACGTAGCCATCAATGAAGAACAATGGACACCCCATTGTGACAAGGATAGCTATGACATTACAGTCTTCATCAAAGAGCCAATCATGTGTGATTCCGTTCTTGAAGAATGTGAACCTAGCACTGATGCATTCGAGGATGCAAGTGACTCCGATCTAGAGTCAATCATTATGAACCCACCTTTTGCATCAGATGAGGAATATTTCTACGAAGTAGTTCACCCTCAGAGACATGAAGAGCTTACAAATGATGTGAGGTTAACCACACAAGTGACCACCAAGAATAATGGCAAGAAAAGGAAGAAGAAAGAAGCCACATCAGAGGAGGAAGAATCTTTTTTTGAGGTCCCAGAAAACTTTAAGAAGTATGAGATAGAAGATAGGAGAGTCATGATAAGAATGCCTAAACGTGATGCACAAGTAGGGGAGGCCTATGATAACACGAAAACCACCAAGAAGATTGTTGTAACCATAGAAGGGGGAGAAGAAAGATGCACCTACATAGGACATGACCTGACTGAGGATGAAGAGCAAGAGTTGGTAGCCTTGCTAAGAGAATATAGAGATGTTTTTGCATGGATCTACAAAGACTTAAAAGGTGTAGACCCCGACATATGCTCACATACGATTCCTATGACCACAAATGCCAAACCCTCTAAGTAGAATCCATACACATATAATGATAACTATGCTGCCAAGATCAAGGAAGAGATAGATCGTTTGGTTGAAGCTGGATTCATTTATGAAACTAACCACACCGAGTGGGTATCCCCCATCATAGTGGTGCCCAAGAAGAATGAAAAGTTATGTGTATGCATTAACTTGAAGAAAGTTAACGTAGCCACTATTAGAGATGGTTATCCACTTCCTATCATTGAGCATCTCTTAGAAAGAGTAGCTGGAAAGGAAGTATACAACTTCCTTGATGGCTTCTCTAGCTACAATCAAGTGGCCATAGCTCCAGAAGATCAACATAAGACGGCTTTTGCCACAGAGTGGGGCATATTCAATTTTTGGGTTATGCCATTTGGTCTAACCAATGCACCAACCACCTTTCAAAGGCTGATGTGTCATGTGTTCAAAGAGTTCTTGAGGAAAATTTTGAAAGTCTATGTTGATGATCTTTGTGCTCATTCCAACATAAGATAAACACATATCCCTGAGTTGAGAGCTATCTTTGACAAATGTAGAGAATATCAAGTTTGCTTGAACCTAGAAAAGTGTGTTTTCATGGTCAGGCAAGGCAAGATTCTAGGACACAGTGTCAAAGGATGGCATATCCATGGATTAGGAGAAAGTGACAGCTATTGCAGAGCTACCTAGGCCAAAGAATGTCAAGGAGGTACAGGCTTTCATGGTTCATTGTGGCTATTATCGCCGATTCATTCATATGTATGTGATCATTGCAAAGCCTCTATACTCCCTTTTGACTAATTTTGAGTGGACGGAAAAATGTGAGAACTCTTTCAATGAGCTTAAACGGCAATTATGTTTAGCACCAATCTTGACTGCCCCATATTGGAATAAGCCATTTCATCTTCATGTGGATGCATCCAATTATGCCATTGGATGTGTACTTGCACAACCTACGTGTGAAGGTAATATGGATCTTCCAATTGCCTATGCTAGTAGACAGTTGAATGCAGTTGAACGAAACTATACCACCATCGAACGAGAAGGATTAGGCATGGTATATGCGGTTAAAAAGTTTAGACATTATTTGCTTGCAAATAAGTTTAAATTTTTTACTGATCATCAAGCACTCTTGTACTTAGTAAATAAGCCATGCAATAGAGGTAGATTAGTAAGATGGTTGCTCTTACTAATGGAATATGACTTTGAGGTAGTCGTGAGGAAAGTTAAGACTCACTTGAGAGCAGATCATCTCTCGAGGCTCACATCCAAAGAGGCCCCATAAAGAGTAGCAGATGATCTCCCTGATGCTTACTTGTTTAATTGGGAAGTTGTACTATAGTGGCCAAGACATTAATGCCAGTATTGACATATGGGCCTAAACATTCATTAATGAACACTCAAGATAGGGAGGTAGTAAAAGCCCAAAGATACCATATCATGGCAAGGATTATGTACAAGCATACAGATCAAGAGATATTAGTTTGTTGTGTGGAAGAAAAAGAGTATGCAAAATGGTTGCAATTAGCACATGTAGGTGCATTAGAGAAACACTACTCAAGGCAAAGAACTCTACAGACACTAAGGAGACTAAGAGTGCACTGGCCGACTATGGAAGTTGTTGAAGTTCAAGGTCAAGGACAAAGCATGGAAGCACATCTAGGAAGTGGACACATAAGAAGAAGGAGCAAATAGGGAGCTCCAAGAAGAACATGTCAAATTTTCAAAAGAAATCCCTATAAAAATAGTGATTTTTATCACTAAAAACCATTGTAAATACCATTTTCCATCTTTATAACTCCATTTTGTTCAAGCCAAGGAGTCCTCAAGCTTGAGGAGTATTAGAAGTACCATCCTACCAGTTTTTGTAATTTTTAGACTCCGTTTAAGCCCCCAAATAAGCCTTGGAACCTAATTTTTAACTAGGCCAGACGCTAGGTCTGGACAGGGCCAAAACCACTCAAAAAACTATAAAAAGGGCTGGAGAGCTCATTTTTCAGGTTAGCTTGTTGTAGATTTGAGCTTTGTAAGAAGGTTCTTTTGCAATTGAAGATCTTCCATTGTTCCACTCTTTGCTCTTACCTTGTGTGTGTGTGTGTATGTGTGTGCATGCTTGTGTGCTTTCACTCACACACTTGTGCCATCACTTGCTCGCGGTCTTCATACCGGTCCTCGCCTCTCCACGGATTGACATTTATGAGGTGAAGCTCCTCACATTGGTACTTGCCATTGTGCTAGAGTGACACCAAATTTGGCACCGGTGCCGGGGAGAGAGCTTGGACGACGAGCGTGTGACGGTAAGATGTAGAGTAGCGACATTAGAAGGTAAAGAAGTTGCCATTTTCAGTTCAGTTTCTATGTTTTTCTTCACCTCCATCATCATCACCACCATCTCCTCTCACCTCCACCCTCTTCGATTTTTTGCTTTTTTGACTGCACATTCCCTATTTTCACCTCTTCTTCTTGATTCTTGGCTGTGCAAGGAGTTCAGAGAGAGTTCAAAGCTTAAGCGTGGATGAAATACAGAGAATCGCGTTGTTAAAACATCAAAAATCTGAGTGGCACTATCGCGGAGTGATAAGACCTACGTCTGGTATCGCAAGTGCCATCTTGTGACTTTGAAGGGTGGCTTTGCATCTATAGGTAATAGGAGTGAAAACGAGAACATAAGATACACATAATTGCAAAAATTTTTGAATTTGGGTGTCAAAAACTCCAAGTATCGTGTCCGGTTGAGTTTTGGTATCGCGATACCAGAACTCCCATGTATCATGATACTTGTTGAGGTATCGTATCGTGCATACACACTTGAGGTATCGCGATACCATTCTAGTATCGTATCGTCAAGTGCTGGTATCACGATCGCGATCACCCCAGTGGTATCGTATCGTGCATACCCACTTGAGGTATCATGATACCATTCTGGTATCGTATCATCAAGTGTTGGTATCGCGATCGCGATCGCCCCAGTGGTATTGTATCATGGTCCATCTAGTATCGTATCATGTCGGTCACGATATCGTATCATCTCTTATTCTGGAATCGTATCTTGCACCTTGTGGTATCGTATCGTGTAGCATAAGAAGTATCGTATCGCGGTTCGAGTGGTATCATATTATCTACTGAGCGGTATCGTATCATCGGCCAAGTTAGTATCGTATTGCCTCTTGTTTTGGTATCGTATCGTCTGATCCTTTGGTACCATATCACTCAAAGAGTTAGTATCGTATCGTGAGTTACTTCAGTATTGTATCGTCTGATTTTTGGTATCGTATCACGAGGTCAAGTGGTATCGTATCGTTTACAGACTGGTATCATATCATGGAAGTTGGTATTGCCTTGGTTGTATCGTATCGTCTAAGGTGGTATCGTTTGAAGTGGTATCGTGTATCATGGAAAAAGAGGTATCGTATCGCCTATTCTGAGGTACTCCCAGAGAGATCTTGTTTCCCTGTTTTAACCCTGAGAACCCTGAACTAGCATAACTTTCTCATACAAAATCCGTTTGTTGTGATTTTGGGTTCGTTGGAAAGCTCATGGGGAGTAATAAAAAAACATTGATTGGTTATGGTAAGACTAGTATGTGGATTATTAGATAGAGTATTTTGAAGTTGACCCTCAGGTGGACGAGGAAACCAAGGAGTTCCAAGGGATTTTGAGCAATACAAAGGGGAAATTTTGAACTAGAAGACAAAGCTTATGAACCTGAGGTCTGGTAGACACCTAGGCAAAGATAGACAAAGCATTAGATCATCTGAGGCTAGTGTCAACCATACAGCTAAGTCTTGGGCACAACAACTTATTTACAATCCCTACACGCTAAGTTCTGACACAAGCGATTCAAAAATGTCTTTTAGCATGGAGAGACCCACATGTACCTCAGGTACTGCTTATTTACAAACACTAGAAGGCCCTTATAAGACCTAATTGGAGTATATCAAGACCAACCGATTAGGTGCTCGCATCTATGAGGATGGCTTGAGATGATTGTCACTCTAGCACAATGGTGAGTACCAACGTGAGGAGATACACCTCATAAATGTCAATCCGTGGAGATGTGAGGACCGGTATGAAGACCGCGAGCAAGTGATGGCACAAGTGCGTGCGTGAAAGCACACAAGCATGCACACACATACACACACACGCGCACAAGGTAAGAGCAAAGAGTGGAACAATGGAAAGCTTCGATTATCAATGAGCTCTCTTCCAAAGCTGAAATCTACAACAAGCTAGCTCCAAAAATGAGCTCTCCAGCCCTTTTTATAGTTTTTGAGTGGTTTTGGCCCTGTCCAGACCTAGTGTCCGGCCTAGTTAAAAATTAGGTTCTAGGGCTTATTTGGGGGCTCAAACGGAATCTAAAAATTATGAAAATTGGTAGTATGATACATCTAATACTCCTCAAGCTCAAGGACTCCTTGGCTTGAACAAAATGGAGCTGTAAAAATAGAAAATGGTATTTACAATGATATTTAGTGATAAAAATCACTATTTTTATAGGGATTTCTTCTGAAAATTTGACATGTGAATCTTGGAGCTCCCTACTTGCTCCTTCTTCTCGTGTGTTCACTTCCTTGATGCGCTTCCATGCTTTGTCCTTGATCTTGAGCTGCAACACTCTCCCCCCTCTTGAGTCTGTCGTCCCTGACAGACCCTTGTTGTAGTGGTTGTTCCATGTGTCAACAGCACCGGTCCATCGTTTCAATGCAGCTTGGTCATTTGTCTGGTTCTTCACTTTGTCATTGCTGCCTTTGCATGGACTTCTTCCTTGTATTCCAGTTTGCTATTGTCTTTGTGAGCTTTCAAAAATTGTGAGCTACTCAAAAAGGGTTATCACTGTGGATTATGAGTAACTCTCATGGTGCATTGCTTCTACGCTTGTTGTTGTCACCGTGATGTCCGCTGGTTCGTCCAAAGATGGGGTTCCGTGTTTTCATGCCCAGTACTTGTAACCCAGAAATGATGATGGGTAAGTGCTTTAGTGCGTGGGTTGAACAAAATATGTGCCTTGTGCAAGGCCTTGTAATGTGGCCCTACGTATGCGTACGTGGAAAATGCATGGCAAGAAGTATGGTGCAAGAGATTGGGTCTTGAGCTAAGTGCTCAAGGGTATGCTGACGAAGAGGTTTCCTAATCGATCATGGTTATAGTGTTGTTGAATTATACACGTCTTACCATGGTGAAGGGTCCATTGATCTTCATCTCTTCGTGTTGTATTCCATCATGGTGTTTGACCATCGGCTTGTCCATTTGTTGATGGATGTCCTTGCTGAATGTTCACTGATGAGCATTTTCAAGCACAGTCCTCTTCTTTGCCCTTTTTTTTTTTTAATATTTTATTTTTATGCACACGATGGCATCAAACAAGAAGAAAGATATTAGTATCAATAACATATTTTGCATGTGAAAATTGTGTTGTGTCTCATGTGCCTGGGATTTCTCAATTGTGTCTATGCATGGCCCTGTAAGGTGGCCCTATATTGATGCATACTTTGGAAATGCATGACCTGAATGGTGCAAAAGACAAGGTTATGCCAAAGGCACATGGTTGCTGCAAGTCGAGGCTTTCGATGTTACTCGCATAGTTGATGCATTCTTTGTTTGGAGGTGTCGATTGGATCTCGAAATGATGTAATCCTCCTAATGGGAACCCATTTCCGAATAGTATTTGGCCCTGTAGAGATCACCTCAGGCCAGTTCTTCTTTGGATGCTGTCCAAACTTTGGTATCCAGTGTGGTTGGCCCCTTGGTTCTGTGGATGTTGCTTGTGCTTTTGGCTTCCAAACCCATATCCTTGATGATTGCCTGCTTACTTGTGCAGAAGGGTTGGGTTTATCTTCGTTTGTTCTTTGTGTTTTGTTCTTCCCCTTTGCTTTCCTTGGCTTCTTTGTTGAGACCTTTTGCATGGTGGGGAGCATAGGCCGTTGTGTATGTAAGAGCTTCTTGGGTACCCACATCTGTAATCGCCCGTGTTGAGCTGTAGTTAATTTTTTAGGCACCCAAATTTGTACATGATTGTGGTCGGCCTTCTTTGATAGCTTCGGTACCCAAATTTGTTGGATTCTTTGTGCTTGAGCCTGTCGTAGGTGCTTGGTCCTCTTTTTTTCATGTTCGATCTGGTTGGGTGGGAAGCTTTGAGGCAACATCGATGGTTGCACTCCTTTCTCTACCCAGATCTGCTTCATGCCCATAACTTCTTTCTTCTTGAATTCTGTTTGTCGAGTTGATATAGCAGATGTCATTTTTGCTTGCCTCCTTGGTTGGGTTACCCTTGCATTAGTCTGTGAAGGAGAAGGGAGGTGTGCTGGCCTTTGAGCTTTGGCTTTCATGATTGAGTCCTTGTGCGTCAGAGGGTCGGTGACACACACAAAATTTTCTTTATGAAGATTAGTTTCAGGAGAACTCAGAGAATGTGTGACCTTTGGATTTGTGAGCATGCACTTGCCTAATTCTAATGTAATGCATTGTTCATGTACCCAAACTTGAAGAAGTTGACTTCTTAGGTTCAAGTTGACTGCATGGTCATAGATCCAATCTTGACCTAGGACAAGTGGCTCTGTAAGATCTGCATCATGACACACTAGCATTTTGACTTTCATTGGAACATCTTGAAGGTAGATGGGAAGTTCCACCTCGCCTAAACAAGGGGTTTCCACACCTCCCAATCCTATGAGATAGGCTTCTATGGGCTTGATGTCCAATTGCAGGTCTTGGCAGTATGAAAGTCTAACTGCACTAGTTGCTGCACCTGAGTCAATTAATGCTGTCACAGTCTTTGCATTCTTCCCTTGCCCTACCGCTATGGTCACAAATGGACGTCGATCAATTATTTGAGAAGCAGTTAGGTCCGATTTTTGGCACATGTCCATGTGATATTTTGGAGCTTTTGTGTTGACCTCTAGGCCTAATCGTCGTAACTTATTTCTTCTGATGCGCTCTCTCGCCTCTGCTTGTGCTTCTTCTCTAACCCTTAACTCCTCTTCTTTTCGCTTCTTAGCAGTGTTGAGTCTCATTAGCATTTCCTCTGTAAGAGGTTCTTGATATAGCTTGACTCGACAACCACTGATATAGTTTGGTAAGACATCGCCTTCTAGTGTGGCCAATTGAACTGCACCGCTAGTGGAAATTCTATTAATGATCATGGGTCCATATCCTCTTTTTTCCAATTTACGGGCGTGTTGCTTTAGTGTATAAACCAACACTAGGTCTCCCTCTTTCAAGCCTTTATCCTTGATATGTGCATCAAAGTATGCTTTTTGCCTTTTCTTAGCAGCATAGATGCCTGCCGCTGCCCGTAGCCTTGTCTCACCTAAGCGTTCTAAATCAAAGATCCTCGAGGATAACTCATGTCCGTTCCAATCATGCTCTTGTGCTACTTTTAAAGTTGGGATTAGGAAATCCAATGGTAGCACAGCATTTTGTCCGAAGACCATCTAAAATGGGGTGGCATTGAGTACCGTTTTATAAGCAACTCGGTAGGCCCAAACAGCATGATGAAGTTGTTTGTCCCAATCAGAGCGTTTGTTATTTACGAGTTTTGTCAACACGTTACATAGGATCTTATTCGTGCTCTCAGCTTGTCCGTTAGCTTGTGGATGATAGGGGGCAGACTTCTTATGTATCACCAAGAACTGTTGGAGGAGATTTTCAATGACATCATTTAAGAAGTGTGTGCCTCTATCACTTACTAACTCTATTGGTAATCCGTATCTAGTGAACACATTCTCAAATAAGAACTTAGCTGTAGTTTGAGCATCGTTCTTTGTTGTGGCTTTGACTTCTACCCACTTTGTGAGGTAATCCGTGGCTACAATAATGTACTCGGCATGGGAGTTTCTGGCTGGGGGGTTAATAGGACCTACAAAGTCTATGCCCCACTTCAAAAATGCACGTCCTCCCATCATTGGTCTCAAAGGCATCTCATCTTTTCTAATCGGATATTGTGTACGTTGGCATGTGTCACATTTCTTCACATAGGTATGTGCATCCATATGAAGAGTGGGCCACCAAAGTCCTGAGAATAGAATAGTCTTAATTACCCGATCAGGACCAAAATGTCCGCCTGCCACACTGCTATGTGCAGTTTCTAAGACACTCAAATAATCTGATTCATGAACGCACAATCTTAAATAGCCATCTTTGCCTCTTCGGTATAGGTTATCACCTACTAAGGCATAGTCTTTAGCCTCCTGCTCCATACTTCGTTTTCTTGCTAGACTTGCCTCCTTGGGGGATGTTCCCGATCTCATGAATTCTACCAATGGAGCACTCCAGTCAGGGATTAACGACACGTGATAAAGGGTAGCATGCTCCACTGGGGTTCGCTCTTTGCACATTGGACAATTATTTATCCACTCATGAATTTCTTTATCCATACTAGGCCAATACACTCCTAAACGTTTTAGATTTTGCAGTGTTCGTTGTTTAGAATAGTGATTCCCTAGAAATCCTTCATGGGTGTGTTGCAACCAACTACTATGCTCATCATCCTCGACACAACAAGCTAGAACACCTTCCGTGTCTTGCTTATACATGCTTCCTGCCAATATTTGATAGCTTTGTGACCGCACAATTTCATCCCTGTCCGTCTTCACCTTTTTATTTGCGGGTCCAAAGGTTAGGACTGGTACCAACTTATTTGCCCATTTTGGAACAACTTCTAGATTGAACAGATAAGCATCGGGTAATTCATCCGACACTCCTTGCGGTGGCTCTCCTGAAGTGATGCGAGAAAGGTGATCAGCTCTGAGGTGGGTCTTACCTTGTCTAACAACCACTTCAAAGTCATATTCCATTAGTAAGAGGAACCATCTTACTAAGCGTCCAGTATTGCAAGGTTTATTGACCAAGTATAATAAGGCTTGATGATCGGTGAAGAACTTAAACTTGTTGGCCAATAAATAGTGTCTAAATTTCTTTACAGCATATACCATGCCTAAGCCTTCTCTTTCGGTTGTGGTGTAATTTCGTTCAGCAACATTCAATTGCCTGCTAGCATATGCTATAGGCAAATCTAAATTCCCTTCACCAGTTGGTTGTGACAGCACACATCCTATTGCATAATTGGATGCATCCACATGTACGTGGAATGGCTTATTCCAATCAGGAGTCGTCAGTATTGGTGCTGTGCACAAGCGTCTTTTCAGCTCGTTGAAGGAATTCTCGCATTCCTCGTTCCACTCAAAATTTGTTAACAACCCATAAAGAGGTTTAGCTATGATGGCATACATGTGGATAAACCTACGGTAATATCCACAATGGCCCATAAAGGCTTGTACCTCTTTAACATTCCTTGGCCTAGGCAGCTCTGCTATTGCTCTTACTTTGTCCTCATCTGTTGAAATTCCATTTTTAGAAACAATATGACCTAAGATTTTACCTTGACGTACCATGAACACACACTTCTCTGGGTTCAGACACACTCGATAATCTCTACACTTGTTGAAGATTTGTCTGAGCTCAGGGATGTGGTAACTTCTCTGTTGGGAATGCGCACATAAATCATCCACATATACTTCTAAGCTCTTCCGCAAGAACTCTTTGAAGACATGACACATGAGCCTTTGGAATGTTGCAGGTGCATTGGTGAGCCCAAATGGCATCACACGAAATGCAAAGATTCCCCATTCTGTGGCAAAAGCTGTTTTGTGTTGATCTTCTGGGGCAATGGCTACTTGGTTGTAACCTGAAAATCCATCAAGGAAGCTATAAACTTCCTTGCCTGCAACACGCTCCAATAAATGATCAGTGATTGGAAGTGGGTAGCTATCTCTAATCGTAGCGGCATTAACTTTTTTAAGGTTAATACACACACGTAACTTTCCATTCTTCTTGGGCACCACTACAACGGGGGACACCCATTCAGTATGCTCAATTTCATAGATGAATCCGGCTTCAATCAATCTGTCGATTTCTTCTTTTATTTTGGCTGCATAGGTGTCATTATATGTGTAGGGCTTCTGTTTGGTGGGCTTGGCATCTGCTATCATGGGGATCGTATGAGAACAAACCTTCGGATCTACTCCCTTCAATCTATAGTGCCAGGCAAACACATCCCTATATTCCCTTAACAAAGCTACCAACTCTGCTTCCTCTTCTTTACTTAGGTCGTCTCCTATGTATGTACATCTCTCTTCATTTTCTTCAATGGTGACTACAACTTTTTTGGTCTTTTCTTTGTTATCATATGCTTCTCCTGTCGTGGCCTCTCTCTTAGGCATTCGTACCAAAATTTTTCGGTCTTCCACTTCATATTTCTTGAAATTTTCTGGTACTTCAAATAATTGCTCCTCCTCTACTTGTTTAACTACTTTTCTTTTCTTTTTCTTTTGACTACCTTCACTCCCATCCTTTGAATTTACCGTTTTGATGCTTGTGAGAGGTTCTTCTTCTTTTTGCGTAAATACTCCTATGTCTTCAAGATAGTGCTCCTCTGAATTAAAGCAGCTATCCATCACAATGGACTCTAGATCATCATCGTCCTCTTCTTTTTCTATGAAGTCACTAGGGTCACATTCTTCTAGCAAGGGCTGACACATGAACACTGAAATATCATATCCCTCCTCATCACAATGAGGTGTCCATTGTTCTTCATTGACAGCAATGTCCATGGTGGCTAGGATTTCTGCCCAACCATGAGGCTCAAATTCCTCATCTGGAAATATCATTGGCGTATAGGCTGGGTCTCTAACTGGTCTATCTCCTTGAGAAGTTCCTTTTTCTCTGGCCTTTAAGCGTTTTTCCTCTTCCTTTGCGACCTTGCACATCCACAAATGAGTATCCTCATGCATCCAAGATGTATCAGATGAACTTTTAGAATGCAGAGAGACTGAATCTTCTTGCTCCTTGTGGATAGGATTCCACTGTAGGGGTGGAACATCTCTGAAGGTGTAATCCTTCAAATTTACCTTGGTCGTGACCCCTAAGCGTTGCAAGTATAAGGAATTGGTTCCCCAATCCTGTACCACTTGCAGTTGTCGTAGGAAGGGCCTTCCTAGGATCATCTCGTAGACATTATTTTTTTCAAAGTTACATATAGCAAATGTGTGCTCAAACTCTACTCCACAGGTGGTTAGAGTTATCCCTTCGAGCAATCCTAGAGGTCTTTCCACATGGCCATCAGCCATCTGAAGCTTCATTCTAGTTGGTTTTAATGTGGGCTTGCCCCATCGCTTCCACAGGGAGGTGGTTGCAATAGCAGCACCAGCACCTGAATCTATGATTGCTTTGGTTGTGTAACCTTGGTAGGTGATTGGAAGATAAGTATTACCTTCTTCACCTTCACACATGTCCCCTATTTTATCAAGAGGTATCTCAGGAACTTTCTCTTTAGAGACTACTTCTGGCATTTTGGAATCAAGTTCGGGAACTTGATCCTTCACATGATTCCATAGCTCGGGTTCTGCTTTGAGCAGCTCCTCTACCGTGAGATGACACTGAACTTTAGTGTTCTTCAGGACGTCAGTGTTTCTTGGAATCACCGAGTCTTCATTTCTTACCACAATTGTGGGAGCTCTAATCTGGATAGATTCAGTTTCCCATGGGTCTGTGAACTATGGCAACTCTTGTAAACAATTAGATTCAAAATCTAACTGTTCATCTTCTTGTTGCACTGTTTCTTCTCCATAAGTAGACGGAATGTCTTGTGGAAACTGATCATGAAGGTCATCAATCTCAAGGATAGGAGGAGGATTATCCTTCTCCTTGGCCCATTTCTCTTCTTGTATTTCCCGCAAGAACGTTTGAGAGTGTTGTTGAATTGAAAGAGGCTTTCTCTCATCTATGGAGTCAGGAACATAGACTTTCTTTGGTGATGAGCTTTCCCTTTCAATAGTTAGTTGAGCCTGTGGAGGTAACGAAACTTGTGGCTTGTTTACCAACTGCTCTAATCTATCTAGCAAGCCCTGGAAGTGCAAACCCGGTGTAATAGCATTCGTCTGATTGAATGATTGATTGGCCTCGAACATAGCTTGAGCTAGTTCCACCATTTTAATGCACATTTTTGTCCGTTCAATCTCTAAATCTGCTCTAGGGTAGCTCTTATCTAGGTTTGCAGGTGTTGGCCCTTCTTGAAGTCGAGCTTGGTATGCTTTGAACATCATGTCCAAGTGTTCTGGGGTTGGATCTGCAAGAACAGACCCCGGTTGTGGTGGTTCATTTACCGTGGTTGGTGAGTGGGGATGAGGTGATGTGGATGGAGTTTGGACTTGTGAGGGGCTTTGAGAGGCAATATCTTCTATTTTTGTTTTTGCATCCTTCAGGCTTTCTTCTAGATCGGATAACTTTTTGGTCCACTTACGATTGGTCTTCTCTCTAGTATCCTTCCATGTTCTTGTTCTTCTCTTACTAGGCTCTCCTGATTCACTTGGCTCTGATTGCTCAGCTGGTTTATTTTGCTGTAAGGCTTGTGCCCTAGTAACTGCGTGTATAGGAGCCACATTATCGCTACTGGAACTTGAATCCCTTGCTAGGCCGACAACATTAATGGGTGTAACCTTTGGTACACTAGCGGGATGTCCGGGACAATCTCTCAAAAGCTGTTCTTTGCCACACTCTAGACAGACAACTTGTATCGTGATGTTCTGCCCTTGTGTCGGAGCTAGTATGTGGGGTGGTTTTTGTCTTGGCATAGATTTAGGTTGGCTATTTCCTTCATGTTCATATGGTCTAGTTGCTTCTCGTGGTTCTGGACATGGGCTATACCTAGGAACTTCTCTTCCTTGTTCTGTAGGAGGGTACCCGTATGGTCTATAGTGGGGTGGTACAAATGGTCGCGGCTGTCTATTCATTAGATAGTTTTCATTGTTGTAGTTGGGGTACTTTGGCTCACTATAAGAGTACATGTTAGGCACTTGAGTTGATCGTCTATCGTACGGGTAAGGTTGTGATAATCCTAATGCTTCTTGGTTGCAGACATGAGATGGATGATCCCCACCGCAAAGTGTGCAACTTCCTAACATTGGCATTCTCAAGGGGGAGTTCTGGTAGTTCCTTTGTCCTTGTACTCCTAATTTCTTGGCCACCAACTCTGTCACTTCCTCCACATAACTCAAACTAGAAGTTTCCTTGCTCCTTGTCTCCTCTGATTTGATAGGATCCTGTGTGATTTTGAGATCCTCAGCTAAGTTGTCTTCCAAATCTATGCACTCCTGAAGACACTGACTTAGGGTTTGCAGTCGTTTTACGTATACTAAGACTCTCAATGTTCCATTGGTTAGACCTTCTAAAAATAGGGATATCATTTTTTGCTGAGAAGGTCTCTCTGTCACAGGGCATCGGGTTACGTATTGCTTAAACCTTCGTGCTGCATTTTTTACTGTCTCATTGGGAGCTTGTTTGAAACTATGTAGTAAGGACGACGAATTGTGCTTGATCCCGCGCTTCGTGAATTCCCAAATAAGTTCTTGGAAGAATTGTTCAATATGTTCAAAGCAATTTGGATCCAGAGATTGAAACCAAGTTAAGGCTATTCCCGTAAGTGTTAGCCCAAAGGATTCATATTGCATGAAAAAGTCATCCACTTGCTCTGCTCGCAACACCTGCTTGAATTCTGCAATGTGGTCATAAGGTTCTCCTGTGCCATCGTAACGATTCCTCATACATTTGGCCAATTGGATTGGTCTCAATCTTCTGTCGGGTTCTGGGGATCGAGTTATGATGGGGACACCTTGGGGCGGTTCTGTCCTAAAGGTAGGTCTATTCATATTTCCCATCCTCTGACTAGAGTGGCCGTGGGGGTTGATTCTTGGCATGTCGAATTGTTCATGTAGTCTATCGAGTATGCTACCTTGGCTCATTCGTCCTAACGTCACATTTTCTGTTCTTTGTTGGGTTTCGAATGGGTTTTGCGAGGTAGTTTCCTGATCTCGAGCTAACTCTCCTCTTTCATTAATCTGATTAGGACTTTCAGTTACTACATATATCTGGCCCATCTTGTCCATGTAGACTCCGTCTTCATACTTGACAGCTGGTCTTGGAACTATTTCTAATTCGGTGGTGTTTATCATTCTTGCTACTGTCCTCTGTAGACCATCAAGGTAGATGGGTATTCCTTGCAAGTTAGTGGATATATATTGAAGAGACATTCGATATTCGCCTTCCACTCTAGACATAAAGCCTTCCCTAGGTACGGAACTATGCATGTCTTCAGAAACCAAGAGCCTCTCCCAGTTAAGTGACATTTTTGACTCACTTGTCTATGAACTCAGCACGTAGAGTTAACCCCTGAGTTGGGAGTCCCTGACTTGATTGTGTGGTTGATCTTAGTTTCAAGTGATATGGTACTTTATCTATCTCTTCCTAGGTATCATCTTGAGCTTACGTTCATAAGCCTTGTTTACAGGTCCACAACTGTCCTTTGAATTGCTCAAAATCTTGTGGAACCCCTTGCTTCCTAGTCCAACCTGAGGGTCAACTTAAAAATACCCTATCTAATAATCCTGGTATTAATATTAACATAACCAGTCGATGTTTTTGTTGTACTCCTCACAAGCTTTCCAACAAACCCAAGATCACTCCGAACGGATTTCGTATGAGAAAGTTATGCCAGTTCAGGGTTTTGGGGGTTAAAACAGGGAAACAGGGTCTCTCAGAAAATGCTTCAAATCAGGCGATACATGACATTTGTAGGACACGATACTTGATACTTGAGGAACTCGATACACGATACTTGGTATGTATCGCGATACTTGAAGTCGGCGATACACGATCTTCAACAAGTATCGTGAGCAAACTCCACGATACACGATCTTTGATAGGTATCGCGATCGCTGTATGACGATACACGATAGTTGAGAAATATCGCGATACTTGAAGTCCACGATACTCGGGCAGAACGATACTTGGCTCAAGACGATACTCGATATTTGGAAGAAAACGATACACGATCTCTGACTTAGGCGATACCCGATCTCTGATAAATATCGCGACCCTTGACAAACGATACCGATCTCTAGCCCCAAACGATACACGACCAAACGATATCTGGATTGAGCGATCTCTGACCCAACGATACACGACCTTTGGGTCAAAACGATCTCTGGCCGAGGCGTTACACGACACTTAAGCCAAACGATATACGATCTCTCACAAAACGATCGCTGGACAAAACGATATCTGAGCAAACGATCGCTGGCTCCAACGATACTCGATACTTGCTAGGTATCGCGATCGCTGAACCAAACGATACTCGATCGACGATCTTTGCGAAACGATCGCTGATGAAACAATCTTTGGCAAACGATCTCTCACAAACGATCGCTGGACAAAACGATCGCTGGCCAAGTATCGCGATCGGTATGAAACGATACACGATCGGAGGGAAATATCGCGATACTCAACCACAGGAGATTCACGATACTTGTCAGGTATCGCGATACTCGACCGCGGGAGCAAAACGATACTTGACCCTTGCCAAGATTTTTGCAAGATTTTTTAAGTTTTGTTTTGATGCCCTTGTTTTCCTAGTCCTTCTCCCCTCTCCTCACTCTTTGTATCACCCAAAACTCAACATTTAACCTCTGTAAATCCCAAACGATACTTGACGCAGGTCGACTTTTTTTCTGAAAAAACTTGGATTTCCTGAGAGTCCATGAGTATGAAGTGGGTTTGCTTACCTTTGATACTCTCTTCCAACTCTCCTAGCACCCTATTTTGCTCCGCGTAGCTCCCAAAAGCTTTGTTTCTCAGAAACGATACTTGACGCAGGTTTTAGCACTTCCGAAAATGACCGCTCAGACTCTTGGTATTTGGAGAGTGTTTCACGAGTTTTTCTTCAGCGATTCAGTTCTGCACCCCCCTCTATGCCTCTTGTTCGCAACCACAAGCAAAAAGCAAGGTGAATGTACTCTAAAAAATGGAAAAAAAACTGAGAAGATGAAGGTGGGTGGAGATGGTGATGATGGTGAAGATGAAGAAGAAGGAAAATTCAAAAACTGAACTTAAAATGATGATTTTTTTACCTTCCAACGTCGCTACTCTACGTCTTACCGTCACACGCTCGTCCTCCAAGCTCTCTCCCCGGCAACGGCGCCAAATTTGGTGTCACTCTAGCACAATGGTGAGTACCAACGTGAGGAGATACACCTCATAAATGTCAATCCGTGGAGATGTGAGGACCGCTATGAAGACCGCGAGCAAGTGATGGCACAAGTGCGTGAGTGAAAGCACACAAGCATGCACACACATACACACACACGCGCACAAGGTAAGAGCAAAGAGTGGAACAATGGAAAGCTTCGATTATCAATGAGCTCTCTTCCAAAGCTGAAATCTACAACAAGCTAGCTCCAAAAATGAGCTCTCCAGCCCTTTTTATAGTTTTTGAGTGGTTTTGGCCCTGTCCAGACCTAGTGTCCGGCCTAGTTAAAAATTAGGTTCTAGGGCTTATTTGGGGGCTCAAACGGAATCTAAAAATTATGAAAATTGGTAGTATGATACATCTAATACTCCTCAAGCTCAAGGACTCCTTGGCTTGAACAAAATGGAGCTGTAAAAATAGAAAATGGTATTTACAATGATATTTAGTGATAAAAATTACTATTTTTATAGGGATTTCTTCTGAAAATTTGACATGTGAATCTTGGAGCTCCCTACTTGCTCCTTCTTCTCGTGTGTTCACTTCCTTGATGCGCTTCCATGCTTTGTCCTTGATCTTGAGCTGCAACAATGATCAGTGGTCCAACTCAACAATCCAGATCAACCCTTTGGACTTGAACACCCAGTGGTCAAGTTCGAAGAGGGGTCATACATTGATAAGGAAGGAACCATGTATGTGGTTACCAGTTTACCAGACAGGACATATGAGTTTGGAAACATCATCCTTGAAAATGAGCTAGGAGACCTAGAGGACAAGAACCCAAGACTTCTAGAGGCAAATCTGTTTTGACCAGAGTGCTCACTCCAGAGCGGATTCCTCAAGACAAAAAAAGCATAGAGCTATTCTTGAATAGAGAAACGGACGAAGCCTTTTGGAGATTCAAGCTAGATCAACCTAGCACAACAGTCATCATCTACGAGTTCAAGGATCCGGAGACACCAGGCAAAGTTGTCTATCTAGATAACACGTATGAGAAAATGTTCTTGGTAACAGAGCATGATAGGCATGCATACATTTGGCAAGGTGAATCAATTTTCCCTCCATCGAGACCTAATGTTTCCCATGGCCTTCAAGGAGCAGGATCATCCAAGGCTCATGAAACCTAGAGGGAAAGAACCAGAGAGAGGCTAGACGTAAGCTTTGTAAACACTTTGGGCAGGGACATATCAGGACATGAAGGTGAAAGACCTGAAAGAGAGAGACATCGAGCTCAGAGGCATCAAAGAGATGAACATGATTTTCCATTGCCTAGACCCCAGAGCACTCAAGATCCCTTAGACCTTCTCAAGTGGTTAAGGCAATGAAGAACTATTTTGATGGATTCGGAGATCCTTATGATCATGTGGCCGAGTTCAAACAAGTGTTAAGAGCGGAACATGTTGAGGACTTGTTCACCCTGTTTGAGGCATTTGGTTTGACTCTCAAGGGTACTACCTTAGCTTGGTTGCAACCTCTAAATAGTCACAACTATAGAGAGATATGCCAACTGCTGGAAGAATTCATTGTAGAATTTTCCAAGAGTGGCATCAGGCATAACACATCATCCTTGATCCATATCTTCAAGCAAATACCCCGGGAAATAGTGCGACTTGCAGGAAGATGGTTCAGATAGTACTTAGAAAGATGCCCTATTCCAGAGTTACCCACACCGGCCAAACAAGTGGCCTTGTTTTTAGATGGCTTACTGAGCACAAAGTTGAGATCATATGCGTACTTGAAAGAGCCTAGATCCATAGAAGAGTGTGTGCGGATGTGCATAGACATAGAAGACAACTTGGGTGAGGAGTTAGGACCGTCCAAACTCTATAAGGATTTAGATAGTTCTACTAGTCATACTTCCAGAACCTCCATGGAGATAGATGAGATAGTTGAGAAAGTTTTCAAGAAGCTAGGAGTTCAAAATAGGCAAATGCCAAGGGTCATCCCATTGAAGCGATGTTATACATGCAGAGGAGATCACATGGCTAATGTTTGCCCAATGATGGCTCAGCCGCAAGGAAATACTAATGCTCTATATTGCACCATCGAGAGGAAATACACAAATCATATGGCTCAAGATTGTCCATACAACAGGTAGGATGTCAGATAGAATTATCAGCAACCTTATCCACAAGGTAGGTATCAGAACCAGTACCAACAACCCTATTATAGACCACAATAGCAGTATCAAGCACCATATAGGCCACAACTAGTCCTAGGGAACCAACTGTTAGCCCCTACCAATGTGATTCCAATTAAGTATGTAGTGGCAGAGGAGAACCTTAACAGAGCGTTGGTGCCACTAACCCCATTGGCCTCAAAAAATGACTCTCATGCTCATAGTTCAGACTACTCCCATGAAGATAGTCCACAAGCTTATTACACAAAGTCACCAGAGCATAGTGAGGCTTATTCCTATCCATATGAGACACCACTTATGGAACTAAGTTTGGGAGCCAGAATACTCAAATATCATGAACACGAATCCTAATCCCAGGCCCCAATTGAGACAAGTAAGACCACAAGCCCCTAGAGGACCATGTTTTAGATGTCAGGGCGACCATTTCATTCACAAATGTCCCCACCCATCTACTCTGGGACAAGGACAAAACATCACAATACAAGGATTTTGTCCTCAGTGTGGCAAAGACCATCTTGCGAGAGAGTGTCCTAGGAATCCCTCTAGTGCACCCAAGGTTACACCCATCAATGTGGTAGGCTTAGTGGCGGATTCAAGTTCAAGTAGTAGTAATGTGGCTCCTATACAGGCAGTTACTAGGGCTTAAGCATTAAAACAGGATAAACCAGCTCAGCAATCAGAGCCGAGTAAGAGGAAAACAAGAACATGGAAAGATACCAGGGAGAGAACCAATCGTAAGTGGAATAAAAAGTTATTTGAACTAGAAGAAAACTTGAAAGACACCAAAACAAAAATAGAAGACATTGCATCTCAAAGCCCCTCCCATATCAAAGCTCCATCCACTCCACCTCATCCCACCCCACCAACCATTGTAAATAGACTGCAACCAAGGTCTATTCTTGCATATCCAATCCTAGAAGGCTTGGATATGATGTTCAAGGCCTACCACGCTCGACTTCAAGAAGGGCCAACAGCTGCAAACTTAGACAAGAGTTATCCTAGAGCAGGTTTAGAGATTGAATGGACAAAAATGTGCATGAAAATGGTAGAACTAGCTCAAGTTATGCTCGAGACTAGTCAAAACTTCAATGAGTCAAACTCTCTCAAACCAGATTTTCACTTCCAAGGCTTACTAGAAAGATTAGAGTAGATGGTAAACAAGCCGCAGGTTTCTTTACCTCCGTAGGCTCAACCAGTTATTGAAAGAGAAATCTCACTGCCAATGAAAGTTTACGTTTCCGATTCCATAGATGAGGGAGCACCTCTTTCAATTCAACAGTACTCTCAAGAGTTCTTGCAAGAAATACAAGAGGAGAAATGGGCCAAGGAGAAGGTTAACACTAGTTCTGTACTAGGACACTTGAGTGTCCTAGGACACTTAAGTGTCTTGATTTTACACCAAATTGATTGATTTTTCTTGATGACACCCTTGATGATTTGGTGGCATAATCACTTGGATTTGATAGCCCACATCATGTACTTTTAGACAAAAATATAATCTTTGACATTTTACAACTTCACATGTGTTATTAAATGAAGAAGAAAATGGGGATTTTTGAAAACTCAACTTTTTGCATAACTAAAAAAATGACACAATTCAATCATTTTGACAAATTGGATATGTTTTAGGAAAAGGAAAGCTATTCATGGACTTTGGTAGTGTAAAGCAAGTGTCTAGGGATCTTTGGAGAAGTTTGAACACTTACATAAGTGATAAACATGGACTCAAACCTTGTCTTCTCTAGAGCACTGCCATTTATCACACCTTTTAAAGAATGGCTCACTATAACTTGTGTGTAAGTGAGATTGTTGAGAATTGGCAAGTTATCAATGGATAACCTTCATACTTATTGAATGCATATTTTTATTCAAAGTTAGAAGGCCTACACTTTGAACTAGTAGCCATTCCATTTGGTGCTAACTTTCATGTTGAATTGGCAAAGCATATATTTCTATGTTCACAAAAAGAACATAGCTCCAAAGGTGGAATAAAAAATCATGATGAAAAATAATAATTATTTAAATGATATTCTAAGTATTAAACCTTCCAAAATATGCTTTCATGCCATGTTTCATTCTTAATCTCATCAAATAATATGTGATCCGCAATGGTGATTGTGATAAGAATGAAAATAATTGGCTTACATATTTCATTTGACAAAAAGAAGATGGCATCCATGATGGAAATGATGAAATGTTTTCAAATTATCCTTATCATTTCATGATATCAAAGATTATATCAAAGGCTTTTGAGTATGTGTCCACAAACTATTCATGATTGTATGTATAGAATTTGGTTGATGCCCACACAACAAAAGATTCTTGGTTCTCTCCAAAGAAATGAAAATTTTGGTGGATTTCAATAAATTATTTAGCCTCGTATATGTAAGCTTTGGTTTGTTGTGTCACACATTTTTTACTTGGTAACTTGAATGTGTACACATTGAATGATGTCCATAAATTCTTTTGAGTCATATATTGGCTTTAGTTTTCTATTTTTGGTGACTAGAGTCATATGATTTGATTTTATATGTGTATACCTTGGTTGTTGTCTTCATAACTTGTTTGATTGTTGGCACATTTGTACACTTCTATGGATTCCCATAAGTTTGTTTGAACCATAATTAGAACTAGTTGCTGTTTTTGGTGTACAGAGTCAAAATAATTGATTTTATTTGAATTCAAATGATTTTTCTAATTGATTTTGAGGCTCATACCATGTGATCTATGTTTCAAGGAATGTGTATAATTTTTTCTTTCATATGATGAATTTTTTTCTTCTGATAAAAATACATTTGATCAGGAATTTTCATCCTGTTCACTACTGTAGCATGTTGAGAGGCTATTTACATGAACACAAAACTTGATTTATTGTGTTTTATATTTTTGCATTAACCTTTGAATTATATTTAATATGTGTGTTAAAGGATTTTTTCAAATTCTCTTTGTAGAAGGTATGTGATTTTTTGGAAAATTGTCAAAAAAGGACACTTAAGTGTCCTGTTTTGGTACCAAACAAGTGTTAATCCCCCTCCTATTCCTGAAATTGATGACCTTCATGATCAATTCCCCCAAGACATTCCATCTATCTACAGAGACCAATTAGAGCAACAAGACGAGGAAAGATTAGATTTTGAATCTAATTCTTTACAAGAGTTGCCACAATTCAGAGGCCCATGAGAATCTGAATCTCTTCAGATCAGAGCTCCCACAATACTGGTAAGAAATGAAGACTCAGTGGTTCCAAGGAACACTGATGTTGTGAAGAACGCTAAGGTTCAATGTCATCTCACCATAGAAGAGCTGCTAAAAGTAAAACCAGAGCTATGGAATCATGTGAAGGATCAGGTTTTAGAACTTGATTCCAAAATGTCAAAAGCAGGCTCTAAGCAAAACGTTCCAGAGATATCTCTCGATAATATAGGAGACATGAGCGAAGGTGAAGAAGGTAATACTTATCTTTCGATCACCTACTAGGGTTACACAACCAAAGCAATCATAGATTCAGGTGCTGGTGTTGCTATTGCGACCACCTCCTTGTGGAAGCGATGGGGCAAACCCACATTAAGACCAACTAGAATGAAGCTTCAAATGGAAGAGGATCATTTTGAAAGACCTATAGGATTGGTCGAAGGGATAACTCTAACCACTTGTGGTGTAGAGTTTGAACACGCATTTGCTATATGTGACTTTGAAAAAAATAATGTCTATGAGATGATCCTAGGAAGGCCCTTCCTACAACAATTGCAAATAGTACAAGATTGGGGAACCAACTCCTTGTACTTACAACACTTAGGGGTCACCACCAAGGTCAACTTGAAGGATTACACCTTCAGAGATGTACCACCCCTATAATGGAATCCTATCCACAAAGCGAAAGGAGATTCTATCTCTGTGCATTCTGGAAGTTCACCTGATCCATCATGGCTACATGAAGATACTCACTTGTGGATGTGAAAGGTCGCAGATGAAGAGGAAAAGCACCTAAAAGCGAGAGAAGAAGGAACTTCTCAAGGAGAAAGACCAGTTAAAGACCCAGCCTACACACCGATGATCTTTCCAGATGAGTAATTTGAGACTTGTGGTTGGGCAGAAATCTTAGCTACCATGGACATTGCAGTCAATGAAGAACAATGGACCTCTCATTGTGATGAGGAGGGTTATGATATTTCAGTGTTCATGTGTCAGCCCTTGTTGGAAGAATGTGACCCTAGTGATGTCATAGAAGAAGAAGAAAATGATGATGATCTGGAGTCAATTGTAATGGATAGTTGCTTTGATTCAGAAAATCACCATCTAGAAGATATAGGAGTATTTAACCAACAAGAAGAAGAGCCTCTCACAAGCATTAAAACGGTCAATTCAAAGGATGTAAGTGAAGGTAGTAAAAAGAAAAATAAAAGAAAAGCAGTGAAACAAGAAGAGGAGGAATCACTATTTGAGGTACCAGAAAATTTCAAGAAATATGAAGTTGAAGACCGAAAAATTTTGGTACAAATGCATAAGAGAGAGGCCATCATAGGAGAAGCATATGATAACAAAGAAAAGACCAAAAAAATTGTAGTAACCATTGAAGGAAATGAAGAGAGATGTATGTACATAGGAGATGACCTAAGTGCAAAAGAAGAAGTAGAGCTTGTAGCTCTATTAAGGGAATATAGGGACATGTTTGCATGGCACTATAGAGACTTGAAGGGAGTAGACCCAAAAATTTGCTCTCATACGATCCCCATGACTGCTGATGCCAAGCCCACCAAACAAAAGCCCTACACATATAATGACACTTATGTAGCTAAAATAAAAGAAGAAATTGATAGGCTTATTGAAGCTGGATTCATCTATGAGATTGAGCATACTGAGTGGGTGTCCCCCATTGTAGTGGTGCCCAAGAAGAATGGAAAATTGCGAGTGTATTAACCTTAAAAACGTTAATTCCGCTATGATCAGAGATAGTTATCCGCTTCCAATCACTAAACATTTATTGGAGCATGTTCTAGGCAAGGAAGTTTATAGCTTCCTTGATGGATTTTCAAGTTACTATCAAGTAGCCATTGCCCAGAAGATCAACACAAAACAGCTTTTGCCACAGAGTGGGGAATCTTTGCATTCCATGTGATGCCATTTGGGCTCACCAATGCACCTACAACATTCCAAAGGCTCATGTGTCATGTATTCAAAGAGTTCTTGCGGAAGAGCTTAGAAGTATATGTGGATGATTTATGTGCTCATTCCCAAGAAAGAAGATACCATATCCCTGAGCTCAAGCAGATCTTCAACCAGTGTAGAGAATATCGAGTGTGTTTGAACCCAAAGAAGTGTGTGTTCATGGTACGACAAGGTAAAATCTTGGGTCACATTGTTTCTAAGAATGGTATATCCACAGATGAGGATAAATTAAGAGCCATAGTAGAGCTACCAAGGCCAAAGAACATTAAAGAGGTACAAGTCTTTATGGGCCATTGTGGATACTATCGTAGGTTTATCCACATGTATGCAATCATAGCCAAACCTCTTTATGGTCTCTTGACAAATTTTGAGTGCACTGACGAATGTGAGAATTCATTCAATGAACTGAAGAGACATTTGTGCACAGTACCAATATTGACCACTCCTGATGGGAATAAGCCCTTCCATGTCCACGTGGATGCATCCAATTATGCAATAGGCTGTGTGCTTTCACAACCAACAGGTGAAGGAAAGTTAGATTTTCCTATAGCATATGCTAGCAGGCAATTGAACGCTACTGAACGAAACTACACCACAACTAAAAGAGAAGGCTTAGGCATGGTGTATGTTGTAAAGAAGTTTAGACACTACCTATTGACCAACAAGTTCAAGTTTTTCACTGATCATCAAGCTTTATTATATTTGGTCAATAAACCTTGCAATATAAGATGCCTAGTAAGATGGTTCCTCTTACTAATGGAGTACGATTTTGAAGTGGTAGTTAGGAAAGGCAGAACCCACCTCATGGCGGATCACCTTTCTTGCATCACCGTAAGGAGTGTCTGATGAATTGCCTGATGCTTATCTGTTCAATTTAGAAGTTGTTCCTAAATGGGCAAATAAGTTGATGCCAGTCCCAACCTTCGGACCAGCGAACAAGAATGTGAAAACGAACAAAGAGGAAATTGTAAAATCACAAAAATATCAAATATTGGCAGGAAGCATGTACAAACAGGATTCAAATGGTGTATTAGCTTGTTGTGTCGAGGATGATGAATGTAGTAGTTGGTTGCAACAAGCCCATGAAGGATTGCTAGGAAATCACTATTCTAAACAATGAACATTGCAAAATCTAAAACGTTTAGGACTGTATTGGCATAGCATGGACAAAGAAATTCATGAGTGGATTAAGAATTGTCTAGTGTGCCAAGAGAGACCCCCAGTGGACCACGTGACTCTTTATCACGTATCGTTAATTCCAGATTGGAGTTGCCCCATTGGTGGAATTTATGAGAACAGGAACACTACCTGGTCTAGCAAGAAAATGAAGCATGGAGCAAGAGGCTCAAGACTATGCCTTAGTCAGAGACAACTTATATTGAAGAGGAAAAGATGGATACTTAAGACTATGCGTTCATGAATCAGACTACTTGAAAGTCTTAGAAACTGCACACAACAGTGTTGCAGGTGGACACTTTGGGCCTGATAGAGTAATTAAGACTATTCTATTCTCTGGACTTTGGTGGCCCACTCTTCATATGGATGCACATACCTATGTGAAGAACTGTGACACATGCCAACATGCACAACATCCGATAAGAAAAGATGAGATGCCTTTCAGGCCAATGATGGGAGGACGTGCATTTTCGAAGTGGGGTATTGACTTTGTAGGTCCTATTAATCCCCCAACTAGAAACTCCCATGCCGAATACATTATTGTAGCCACAAATTACCTTACAAAGTGGGTAGAAATGAAAGCCACGACAAAGAATGATGCTCAAATGATGGCTAAGTTCTTATTTGAGAACGTGTTCACCAGATATGGGTTACCAATAGAGCTAGTAAGTGATAGAGGCACGCACTTCTTGAACAAAGTCATTGAAAACCTTCTCCAAGAATTCTTGGTAATTCATAAGAAGTCTGCCCCCTATCATCCACAAGCTAACGGACAAGCCGAGAGCACAAATAAGATCGTATGTAATGTATTGAAAAAACTTGTAAATAATAAACGCTTTAATTGGGACAAATAGCTTCATCATGCTGTTTGGGCTTATCGAGTTGCCTACAAAACAGTACTCAATGCCACCCCTTTTCAGATGGTCTTCCACCGGAATGCGCTACCATTAGACTTTTTAATCCCAGCTTTAAGAGTAGCACAAGAGCACGAGTGGAATGGACATGAGTTGTCCTTCTAGATCTTTGATCTAGAATGTTTGGGTGAGACGAGGCTACGAGCGGCAGTAGGCATTTATGCTGCAAAGAAAAGGCAAAAGGCATACTTTGATGCCCATATAAAGGATAAAAGACTAAAAGAAGGAGATCTGGTGCTAGTTTATACACTAAAGCAACATGCTCATAAACTAGAAAAAAAAGGATATGGACCCATGATCATTAATAGAATTTCCACTAGTGGTGCAGTTCAATATGCCACTCTAGAAGGTGACATCTTGCCAAACTATATTAGTGGATGTCGAGTCAAGCTGTATCAAGAACCAAAAAGAAGAACCATGCAATCAGAACAAGCTAAAACACACGGCATGAGACAAATTTGGGTGCCTAAGAAATTGGATGCAGCTCAACAAGGGTGATTACAGATGTGGGTACCTAAGAAGCTCTTACATACACAACAACCTATGCCCCCCCACATGCGAACGGTCTCAACAAAGAAGCCAAGGAGAGAAAAGGATAAGAACTGAGTACATAGACCAAAAGAAGATAAACTCACCCCTTCGACAAAAATAAGCAGGCAATCATCAAGGATATGGGTTTGGAAGCCAAAAGCACTAGCAGCATCCATAGAACCAAAGAGCCAACCACACTGGATACCAAAGTTTGGAAAGCATCCAAAGATGAAGAGGCCTAGGGTGATCTCTAGAGGGCCAAATACTATTCTAAAATGGGTCCAATCAGGAGGATTACATCATTTCAAGATCCAATCAACACCTCCAAGCAAAGGATGCATCAAATATGCAAGTAACATCAAAAGCCTCGACCAGCAACAACCATGTGCCTCTGGCATAACCTTGTCTTTTGCACCATTTAGGTCATGCATTTCCAAAGTATGCATTAATATATGGCTATATTACATGGCCGTGCATAGACACAATTGAGAAATCCCAGGCACATCAGACACACTTGACATATGTACAATATTTTAGTGCTACTAACCATTGTCTTCTTGTTTGTGACATTGTTCCAAAAAAAAACAAACAAACAAAAAAGAAAAAAGAAAAAAAAAGGGGGAAGCAGAAATCGGACCAGGCGCTCAAAGAATCTCATCATCGAACCATCAACAAGGACATCCATCAACAGAAGACAAGCTGATGCTCAATCACCATGATGGGCATACAACACGAAGAGACAAACATCGACCTACCTTTCACCATGGTAAGCACACCCTACTTTGGCACCACCTCTTCGTCAGCATAACCTTGAGCGGTAAGCTCAAGACCCAACCTCTTGCACCATACTTCTTCCAATGCATTTCCAAGTATGCATGCATAGGGCTACATTACAAGGCCATGCACAAGGCACATATTCTGTTCAACCCATGCACTAATGCACTTACACATCATACAAGTACTTAGCATGAAAACTATGAAAGCCATCTTTGGAAGAACTAGAGGACATCAAGGTGATGACAACAAGAGCAAGGAAGCAATCCAATGCCGAGAGTTGCTCATAATCAACATTGACCACCTCTTTTGAGCAATTGACAATTTTTGAAAGCTTCCAAATACACCATCAAGCTGGCATAGAAGGAAGAAGTACATACAAAGGGACTCTGTTGCTCTAGCACAATGGTGAGAACCACGTTAAGAAGCTCCACCTCCTTAATGTCAATCCGCGAAAGAGATAGGAGTGATATGAAGATCGTGAATGTGAGATGAAGTGAGAGTGAAGGTGAGAAGCATAAAGATGCACACACACATACACACATACAATGAAGAGACAAGCAAGACACAATGGAAGGTAGGAAATCAGCTGTATTACTCAAGATCTCAATTACAAGCTCAAAATAGCTCTAAGCTCACACTAACCAACACTAGCTCTCCCAAAAATGAGCTCTCTAGCTCTTTTTATAGATTCTAGACTAGTTTTGACCGGTTTCACATCTAGTGACCGGCATAGTTAAAAAATAGGTTCTAGGTGCTATTTGAAAGGGTAAACGGTGTCTAAAAATAACCAAAATTGGTACGCTCATTCTACCTAAGCTCTTCAAGCTTGAGGACTCCTCGGTTTGCACAAAATGGAGCTATAAATTACAAAAAGGGTTTCTCTATGTTACATATGGTACAAAAGTGATGAAAATCACTCTTGGAGGTTTTGAAAAGTATTTATAAAATATAAGTCTTTGAAAAAATGATTCGACTGACTCCCTGATTCTTCGTTATGATTTGTCTTCACATGCTTCTGTGTCTTCTATGCCTCTGGCTACTGCCAACACCCCCCTCCCTCTCGCTTCTATCGTCCTCGACAGAACCTTGTTGCGAGATCTGTCGGATGTAATTCTGTAGGAGGTCTTGAGTGAGGGTGAGCTCTGATATTCGAATGCCTTGGGCCAGATCTGCCTCGAGTTTCTCCCAATCAATGGGCTGCGGTTCATCTGATGGCAGGAGTCGATAATGCATGGAATATACCATCTGTTCACGGGCAAATAATTGAGGGTTTAGGCAAAGGATCACTAAAGTATTATGTGAAGTCAAGTTGGCTTCAAAAAGGAAACCTGCATCCGCCAATGGGCGTGCTAATCCCTCGAACCAATGAGAGTTGTGATGAATTTTCTTAGTATATCTCCTAGGAGGATCTTCAATTGGCATAGGTCCTGGAAATCCTTGAAATTTTGGTGGTTGAGCTGTAGGATGTGGCTCTTCCAGTAATTCGCCAATATTTGCCATAGGTACACTAGGGCCAACTTCAGATGGTCCTTCTGCCTGCATGATGAGGGATGCGAGTGTGTAGCAGATCTGCTACAAAAGATTAACACATTAGTATGGAAATTAATCATGATTCCATTAAAGTGAGACCGCAATCCCTTTCCATAACCGCTGTGTAACCCGTGTAGCCAAGTGTTGTGATGTGGTTTATGGAATGATTGTTGCAAAACTAATGCAGGTCTCTAGACACCTACATGCTTTAGATGATTCATACATTTCTTGATGAGATGTTATGACAAGTGATGTTGGTCATAGTGAGTGGATATGTACAAGGTTCAAGTGTGGGTGAATTATTACAAGGGTCTTGTTTAGTCGGGATGGTAGTAATGTTAGATAAAGGGGTCGGAGAAGACGTCTGGATACATTTCGGTATCCACTTCCTAAGAGTTTCTGAGCGGGTGGTATGTTTTTGCTGAGGGACAAAAGGTGATATCGGATGTGGTGGTATTGAGGGGTGAATAGATTTCTGAGGGGTACATATTACATGGCTTGAGGGTTGAGCTATAATACACTGTTTGGGTACCCAAATCTGCGTGGGTGTGGGTCGTTTCATAAGGTACTTCTTGGCGATCCAAATCCATTGACTGTTCGTACTCGTAGAGGAAGATCGAGAAGGCTTTGGATACTGCTTCTGATTCTGCCGTAACTTCTTCTTGTCATAGTCTGCATTGTTGAAATCTGTCGGTGGTTTCTGCCCTTTTGGCACCCATATTTGTCGCGTGCCTCTTGCTTTCTGATACTGATACTGTTGCTTTCTTCCTTGTGTCATCTGATATTGTGGTCAGTCTGGGTTCCTTCATCGTGGTTGACTCCTTAGTGGTTGAGGTTGAGAGGTCAGATGGACACTCTACTTTGGAAAAGAAGGGAGGTCCAACACTTGCGAAACCTGCCCATTAGGAAGTGCTCCATTTTGTATTATTAATCTAGGCCAGTCCGCAGTAAGTGTGGAAGGATGGGCACTGCAGCTGATAGTGTCCATTTGGCCACTGATGCAGTCCACCTGACCTGCAATGGTCCCCATTTGTCTGGTGATGTAACCCACCTGACGGCTAATTGTGTCCATTTGACCGCTGATGGTGTCCATCTGACCAAGCGGTTGGGTGGTTGCCCCTTCTAATTTGCAGGAAGCCCAACGAAAAATCTCCTGATGTCCTTCTGATTGACTATTGTCCATTGCCAAGCCCGCGTGGGTTGGTGTAGACGTAACGTGACTCATCTGACCAAAGATCTTCCGGTCCTCCTTCACATGCTGTTCATTTGGTCTAGGGTTACATACCTTAGGCGGAGTGTTGTTAGCGAAGTCAAGCGGTATCACTCGCTTCTGATCTAAGGTTCCAATTTGTAAGGAGCCTTGTCTAAGATTTAGGTCCACTCAATGATCATATAGCCAATCTTGGCCAAGGATTAGGGGTTCTATCAGGTCGTCATCATGGCACACTAGTAGCTTCACTATCAAAGTCACTTCGTTTATGAGGATAGGAAGGTCCACCTCACCCATGCAAGGGGTTTCCATGCCTCCTAGCCCTATGAGGTATGCCTCAATTGGCCGCATTTCTATTCCTGAGTCCTTATAGTGGGACCATCTAATCGCACTAGTCGCAGCACCTGAGTCAATTAAAGCCCTGAGCTCTTGGCAAGGGTTGTCGTGCTCTAGCCTAACTGTAATGCATGGTCTCCTATCCACTATGCTAGGATGAGTGCTTGACTTTGCTTGACACATGGCCATGGGATATCTGGGTGTTGTTTCCAGATAGTTATAATGTTCTCTCCCTAGTCCTTGTCTTCTTAGCTTCATGCGCTTAATGCGTTCTATAGCTTCTGCCTAAGCTTCAGCTCGTATTCTACTTTCTTCCTCCTTATGCTTCTTTGCCAATGTGAGTCATCTAAGCATATCCTGAGTAAGAGGTTCTTGATAAAGCTTGACTCTACAGCCACTAATGTAATTAGGCATTATGTCTCCTGCTAAGGTGGCTAATTGTATTGCTCCACTTGTCGAGAGTCTCTTAATGATCATAGGTCCATAACCTCGCTTTTCTAACTTCCGTGCGTGCTGTTTCAGCGTATATAGTAGGACTAAATCTCCTTCTTTTAAGCCTTTATCTTTCACATGTGCGTCAAAATAGGCTTTCTGTCGCTTCTTCGCTGCATATATTCCTGCTGCTGCTCTGAGCCTGGTTTCTCCTAATCGTTCCAAGTCCATTATTCTTGCTGATAATTCATGGCCGGTCCACTGATGTTCTTGTGCAACCTTAAGGGTCGGTATCAAGAAGTCCAAAGGAAGCACAACATTCTGACCAAACACCATCTGAAAGGGAGTTGCATTGAGTACGGTCTTGTAGGCCACTCGATATGCCCAAATAGCGTGGTGTAACTGTTTGTCCCAATCTGAACGTTTGTTGTTCACGAGTTTCGTCAGTACGTTACAAAGGATTTTGTTAGTGCTTTCAGCCTGACCATTGGCTTGAGGATGATATGGTGCGGATTTCTTGTGAATCACCATAAAATCCTGTAACAAATATTCAATGACTTGATTTAGAAAGTGAGTTCCTCGATCGCTCACTAACTCTATAGGCAGTCCATATCTTGTAAAGACATTTTCAAATAAGAATTTTGCAGTCGTGTGTGCATCATTCTTTTTTGTGGCCTTTGCCTCTACCCACTTGGTAAGATAATATGTCGCAACAATAATGTATTCAGCATGTGTACCTTTTGCAGGGGGGTTAATGAGTCCTACAAAGTCTATACCCACTTAGAAAATGCATGTCCACCCATCATGGGTTTCAATGACATTTCATCTCTGCGAGTAGGAAATTGAGTTCTTTGGCACACATCACATCTCTTAGCATAGGTATGCGCATCCATGTGAAGAGTGGGCCACCATAATCCTGCAAAGAGGATGGCTTTGATGATCCTATCGGGTCCAAAATGACCTCCTGCAACACCTTGGTGTGCAGTCTCTAGTACGCTCAGATAATCACTTTCATGAACACATTGTCTTAAGTATCCATCTTGTCCTCTTTTGTATAGATTATCGCCAATAAGTGAATAGTCTTGAGCTTCCTGCTCTAGACTGCGTTGTCATGCTAAAATCATTCCTTGAGGGAATGTTTTCGTCCTGAAGTATGTCACTAATGGTTCACTCTAGTCTGGTGTGAGAGACACGTGATATAATGTAGCATGTTTTACCGGTGGTCTTTCACAACAAACATGGCATTCTTTACATAATTTGTAGACATCTGCTTCCATCGAAGGCCAATATACTCCTATTCTATGCAGAGTCTGCAGAGTACGATGTTTCAAGTGATGTTGCTTTAATGCACCTACATGTGCTAATTGCAACCGATTTGCATGTTCTGATTCATCTACACAACAAGCAAGAATCTTTTGATTATCCTGTTTATATATACTTCCTGCTATGATTTGATATCTTTGAGACTTGTGTTGAAGCTGAAGGTCAAGGACAAAGCACAGGAGCACATCAAAGAGGTGGACACACAAGAAGAAGGAGCAAGTAGGGAGCTCCAAGAAGTGTATGTCAAATTTTTAGAAGAATCCCCTACAACAATAGTGATTTTCATCACTAAAAACCATTGTAAATACCATTTTCTATTTTTGTAACTCCATTTTGTTCAAGCCAAGGAGTCCTTGAGCTTGAGGAGGATTAGAAGTATCATCCTACCAATTTTCATAATTTTTAGACTTTGTTTGAGCCCTCAAATAAGCCCTGGAACCTAATTTTTAACTAGGCCAGACACTAGGTTTGGACAGGGCCAAAACTAGTCAAAAAACTATAAAAAGAGCTAGAGAGCTCATTTTTGAGGTTAGCTTGTTAGAGAATAGAGCTTTTTTAAGAGAACTCATTTGCAATCGAAGCTTTCCATTGTTCCTCTCTTTGATCTTACCTTGTGTGCGTGTGTGTGTGTATGTGTGTGCATGTTTGTGTGCTTTCACTCACGCACTTGTGCCTTCACTTGCTCGTGGTCTTCATACCGGTCCTCACGTCTCTACCGATTGACAAGTAAAGGAGGTGGTGCTTACGCTTGAGCTACACAAAATTTTGGCGCTATTGCCGGGGAGAGAGCTTCGAGGACGAGCGTTGTGATGGTAAGATCGTAGATTTGCGACGTTGGAAGGTAAAAAAAACTGTCATTTTTGTTCATTTTCTGATTTTTCTTCTTCATCTTCATCATCATCACCATCTCCATCTTCCTCCATCTTCATCTTCATATTCTTGTTTTTTAGTGCATTTTCACCATTTTCATACCATCTTTCATTCATTATTGTGTGGGAAGGAGTTAGGAAGTGCAAGAGAGAGCAAGCGCTTGTGTTTTTTCATGATTTTCTGCACATACGAAGCTCGCCATTGCTCGGTGCTTAGAAATTTGAATTTCCCACCAAAAAACACGATTCTGTGATGAAATCGTGATTCTATGAAAAAATCAAATTTTTTTGAAAATCACGATTCTCTGTTTCCCGCCTAAAAGCCTTTTGAAAAGAACACGATTTTGGGATCATTCTCAGAATCGCGATTCTGTGGTTGTGCTCAAAATCGCGATTCTCTAAATTTCTGAAAACCACGATTTTGAGACAAATCGCGATTTTCAAAACACAATTTTCAAAACACGATTTTCAAAACACGATTCTGTGAAAACACGATTCTGTGAAAACACGATTCTGTGAAAACACGATTCTATGAAAACATGATTCTGTGAAAACACAATTCTGTGAAAAGACGATTCTGTGAAAACACGATTCTGTGAAAACACAAGCCTTTTCAAAAGAGCACGATTTTGGGGTCATTCTCAGAATCGCGATTCTGTGGTTGTGCTCAAAATCGCGATTCTCTTTAGATTCACAGCATCGCGATTCTCTTGAGGTTCACAGCATCACGATTCTCTTGATTTCACAAAATCATGATTTTTTCCAAAAGGTCTTGTTTGCCTGTTTTGACCCCTAGGAGCCTGATTTGACATAACTTTTTCATCCAAAGTCCATTTTTTGAGCTCTATAGCTCGTTGGAAAGCTCGTTTTGAATCCTACACAGCGTTGATTTTCATATACACTATTTTGAAGTTGACCCTCAGGTGGGACTAGGGAACCAAGGGGACTCCAAAGAATTTTGAACCATACCAAGGGGAAATTTTGGACTCTTAACTAAAGCTTATGAACCTGAGATCTGGTAGACACCTAGGCAAGGATAGACAAAGCATTAGATCTTCTCAGTCTAGTGTCAACCATACAGCTAAGTCTTGGGCACAACAACTAAGTGGTTGTCCTTACGTACTAAACTCTGACACACGTGACTTAGAAATGTCTTTTAGCATGGGGAAACCTGCAGGTGGCTCAGGAACTGCCCATCTACAAACACCAAAAGGTCCCTATAAGACACAATTGGAATATATTTGGACCAACCGATTAGGTGCTCGCATCTATGAGGATGGCCTGAGGCGATCAGTGGTCCAACTCAAAAATCCAGATCAACCCTTTGGACTTGAACACCCGGTGGTCAAGTTCGAAGAGGGTTCATACATTGATAAGGAAGGAACCATGTATGTGGTCACCAACCTACCAGATAGGACCGATGAGTTTGGAAATATCATTCATGAGAACGAGATAGGAGACCTAGAACAAGGAAATGTAGGACAAGGACCCCAGACTCCTAGAGGTAAGTCAGTTTTGACCAGAGTGATCACTCCAGACTGGATCCCTCAAGACAACAAAAGCATAGAACTATTTTTGAATAGAGAAACAGAGGAAGCCTTTTGGAGCTTCAAGCTAGATCAACCTAGCCAATCGGGCATAGTCATCATCTACGAGTTCAAGGATCCAGAGACACCAGGCAAGGTGGCCTACCTAGATAACACATCATAGAAAATATTTTTGGTAGCAGAACATGATAGACATGCATATACTTGGAAGAGTGAATTGATTTTCCCTCCACTGAGATCCAATGTTTCCCATGGCCCCCAAGGAGTAGGACCATCCCAAGCTCATGAAGCCCAGAGAGAAAGAATTAGAGAGAGACCTGAGGTAAGTTTTGCACACACTGTGGGCAGAAATAGATCAGGATTTGAAAATGAAAGACCTGAAAGAGAGAGACATCAAGCACATAGGCAACAAAGAGATGAACATGATTTTCCATTGCCTAGACCCCGAGTGTTGCTATAGCACAATGGTGAGAACCACGTTAAGAAGCTCCACCTCCTTAATGTCAATCCGTGAAAGAGATAGGAGTGATATGAAGATTGTGAATGTGAGATGAAGTGAGAGTGAAGGTGAGAAGCATAGAGATGCACACACACATACACACACACTATGAAGAGACAAGCAAGACACAATGGAAGGTGAGAAATCAACTCTATTGCTCAAGAACACTCTTTACAAGCTCAAAATAGCTCTAAGCTCTTCTCTACTCAAACAAGCTAACCTCAAAAATGAGCTCTCTAGCTCTTTTTATAGATTTTAGATTAGTTTTGACCGGTTTCACATCTAGTGGTCGGCATAGTTAAAAAATAGGTTCTAGGTGCTATTTGAAAGGGTAAACGGTGTCTAAAAATAACCAAAATTGGTACGCTCATTCTACCTAACCTCCTCAAGCTCGAGGAATCCTCGGCTTGCACAAAATGGAGCTATAAATTACAAAAAGGTTTTTTTCTATGTTACATATGTTACAATAGTGATGAAAATCACTGTTGGAGGTTTTGAAAAGTATTTATAAAACATAGATCTTTGAAAAATTGATTCGACTGACTCCCTGCTTTGTCTTTACATGCTTCCACGTCTTCTATGCCTCTGGCTACTACCAACACCCCCCTCCCTCTTGCTTCTGTCGTCCTCGACAGAACCTTGTTGTGAGGTCTGTCGGATGTAATTCTGGAGGAGTTCCTGAGCGAGGGTGTGTTCTGATATTCGAATGCCTCGGGCCAAATCTGCCTCAAGTTTCTCCCAATCAATTGGTTGCTGTTCATCGGATGGTGGGAGTCGATAATGTGTGGAATATACCATCTGTTCACAAGCGAATAATTGAAGCAAATGTGTGGGCCTTCTGATGAACACTTCTGAATGGTATTCCCAGAAACCGGTTGTGAACATTTCTTCGAAGGTTTGCTTGTAGCACGCCGGTAAATATTTGATTCTGCAATGTCAGGCATAACACACCCGTAGCAATGGCGTTGTAATCATATCATATGCAAGATCTAGATTTCCATGCTCGAAGCCCGGTGTGTTTACATGAGGAGCCTTAACACGATGGAAGACTTTGAAAACCATTTGCATCATGTCAAAGATTTTGACAGTCATGTGCGCTGCTATGTCGTCCATATGTTTCAAGCGAGGGAGCCAGTGACGAATCGTGGCCATCATGTATCCGACTGTGGGTGGTCTTGTGGGTGGCCTGAAGTATGGGTAGTTTAGCCAATCCTGTCATTGCTTGCTATTTTGTATTTTAATGGCAAATGCCTTCCAAGAATGGCAACGTGGCACGGGTCCCCAACATGGGTTGTATTTTAAGTGTAGTGGTGCCTTGGCCCATGTACTCATCATCTCTGGATATTTCTGTAAGAGATCCTTGCGCCATTCTGGTTGATAGATCTCTCCTTGCTATGCATCCAGTGGCAAATCTTCTGGCTCAAATTGTGTCGCGTGAGACGGTTTCTTGCCTGTTTCTTTCTCTATGGCCAACTGATATTTCGCCATTAACATAAAATATGGTTTATACTGTAGCTCATGCCCTGATATGTATCTGCGCAGGGCCAAATGAGCAAAGTATGGGGACTGTAAAATGCATTCTTCAATCATTGCCATGGCGTGAAGCTTCGCTTCTACCCGTGCTGAGTGGGTTGTTCCAAGTTCCTCGATCATCTTCATCCATGTGGGAGTTGGAAGTTCGAAAGTAGTCTGCCCTTCGGCCGTGACGCGTCCGCCTGGGATGGGTTGGGGTTCATATGCCTCTTCAAAAGTTTCCTCCATCGGAATAGTTACAGTTTCTTCATCAGCTAGTAGGTCCGGTGGGGAGTCTGGCCTTGGGGGTGCTTCATAGACTGCTATCTGTGATTGAAGTGTAGACACCTGGGCCCGTAATGCATTGAGTTCCTCTAAGATCTCAGGAGATGGGTCCGTAGGAGCTGGTAGTCCTTGTTGTATCGGTGCACTTAGTTGGAGTAGTTTATGATCTTCTTTCAGCTTCTGATATTCCTCTTCATGATGTAGTACTCATCTAACAATTTGACATGATCATCTAACAACATTTTCATTGATTTTGAGGGCACGACCTTGAAGCGACTAGGGCTTAATGGTTGATCAGGTTGATCAAGGGCAGCTTCTAAATTTTCTCTATTCTGTTCTTGTAAACGTTGGTTCTCTTCTTTCACTGCCACCAAATGTCGTCTAAGTAAGCCCATGTTCCTAGTAAGAGTCGCGTTACGAATCGTCTGTGCCTCTTGAGATCGGTGGCAGCTTCTTTCATCTTTTCTTCACTTTCTGCTTCCAGTTTATGATATGCCTCTTGTAGCTCTTGGTAGCGGGTATTCAATGAGGCATTCTCGATGGATACTGAGTTGAGCCACGACTGTAAGTCATTCGTTGTCTTCTGCAGCTGCTGATAATTAGTTCCAAGAGATGTGAACTCATCTCTTACTTGAGTCATACAGGTAAGCATCTGTCGAAATGCGTTATCTACAGTGGGTGATAATATTAACAATGTGTTAAGTGAAGGTGCAGTGGGTGTAGATGCAAAGGGAATGGGGAATGGGGGTGGGAAAGTGGATGCTGTGGTGATTGTGGAAAATTATGGTGTGCCTATGTATGGTTATGCCATGAATGAAGTGAGTGGTGGTGCGGTAGGTGGTGAGATATCCATGTCATTGGACGTGGTGTCAAGTGTGGTGACTGTGAACAATGGCGTGAAAGTAGGTGCGTGCGTGGGTGTAAATATAGGGTTTACAAAGGTTGAAGAGTAATTTACAGAGGGGTTTTCTAATGCTGCTTGGTGGAAAGGGGGAAGAGGAATGACGGTGGGTCGGGGAGGTGATACAGGGGAAAAAGTCATCGGGGTTAGAAATGGAAATAGTGGTCTCGGGGGTGTAGGAAAGGATGGAAAAGATGGATGGAGAAATGGATTAGATAGAAGAGTGGATGTCCGAGGGGGAAAACTAGGTTGGGTGGGTGTGGACATGGTGAGAGGAATGGATGTCACAAGGGCTTCTGCTACTTCGTCGGAGAAGGAGGATGTTGTTTTGGGAGAAATCGGATGTACAGGGGAGATTGGATGGATGGGAGGTGAAGGAGGAGCGGTTGGGGTGGTAGGTACTTCGGTAACTGTGGTGGTATGTACAGCAGTAGTACGGGGTGGGGAGTTGATGATAATGGTGTCTTCTGCCACTGAGCCTTCAGGGACGAGACGTGCTTCCCTGGCCTGTTCTGAAGATTGACCGCCGGTGGGTACCCGAATGTATTCCCCAAGTTTGGTTAGTAAGCGAATTCTGCGGGGCTCATACTACGGTAATGGTTTCCTCTGCAAATATAGTAAGGTTTCGGTGGATCCCACTGATTTGACAAGTTCTCTGAAGCCTCTGAAGTAAACTTCTTCGAAACCGCCTGAGACACGTTCCTGTTCTATAAGTGTTTGGCTCTCTTCCTCAGTCAGTTTCTTGCGCGCCCAAAATTTCTCCATAGTGCGATATAACTTCTTGATGGCTAACGTATAAGCTACTGCTTCAAAGGTTTTGTCTTCGTGCGTGCTGGTGTCACCTTGGGTGTCAGTTTGCTGTCCTTGTTCGTCTGTTTGCACATGTTCTTGGGATTCATGAGTGCCTTGGCTGGCTTCATCATCGCCCTCATCTTCATCTGTCTCTGTTCTTTCGTCCTCGGAACTAGACACTACTTGTCCTTGTGGTTGGTCTCGGGGCGTGGTCCGGTAGCTTGGCCGCTCATATTCTTGAGAGAAAATCTGGCCTTCTGAAAACTGAAATTCATTGGAGAAAGCATCTTGCATTTCGAAATCAGGTGTATCCAATGGCTCTGCTTCCAAGTTAGGTATCGAAAAAGAAAAAGCTTCCGCACCAATAGTGGTGGGAACTTCTGCTACAGTGGTGGTAGGTTCCTGAACTGATGCTGCCTGTGAGGTAACTACACTGGTAGTGCCTTCCGTTACAACTAGTCTTGATAATCATATGCGAATAGGTTGTACCGTTCGAGTGGCCTCTGTCGAAGATTGCTCTAGAGAGGGTTGTGGTGAGGGTGATTCTGGCACCTGAAGGCAGGGAATAGTTCCTCTCATTCGCTTTCCTGCTCTTCCTTTGCTAGCCTTCCTAGCTTTCTTTGTGGCTCCTTTAAATGCTTTCAGTTCCTCGCTTGTCAATGCATGTTTGATCGGCAAGTCATATGCTAAGCACATATATACAATTCTAGTCAGCGCGCAGCATCCATTGATGACTTTCTTTCTTTCCCATCTATGTTGGCCTAAGTAGAGTTGATCAATTATCCAGCTAGGCAGATCAACTGTTTGTGGTCTAGTACATGCTAAATATAAGTTGAACCATATGTGCTTGTGAGGCATGGTGAATCTGTCCTGAGCGGGGAAAGCAAAATGTTGCATGCATATCCTCAATGGTTTAGATAGCTCAGGTGTGATTGCTGAAATATCTTCCCACTTAGTAACATCTCCACGTCTCATTGGCTCTGGGATTAGCCTTTCCCGTTCTGTGGGAGTATGCGTTCCATGAATCTTAATGGCAGCTCTAATCAAATCTTTAGAAAGATAAAATCTTTTATATGGTGGATCGTTCACTAAGGATGGCAAAATGAAGGTGCCTGGCAAATCTTTGTTCTTCGAAGCCATCAATGTTGTGACTAAATAGTAACATCTATAGAAGTCAGGTTTAGGCAAAGGGTCGTTGAAATACTCTGTAAACCCTGCTCTTGCCCAAACATGTGTTAGGTCTTCTGTGTTCTGTAGTCCTTCGAACTCTCTGGAGAAGAACTGATATTTGCCCCAGGTACGGTCATCAAACGTCAAATTGGCCTCAAAGATAAAATCGACATCTACCAATGGTCCTGCTAGCCCTTGAAACTAGTGAGAATTGCGATAAATCTTCTCAGTATATCCCCTAGGAGGATCGTCGATTGGCATAGGTCCTCGAAATCCTTGGAATTCTGGGGGCTGAGCCGTAGGATGGGGCTCCGCTAGTAGTTCTCCAATATTGGCCATGGGTGCACTAGGGCCAGCTTTTGATGGTCCTTCTACCTGCATGGTGTATGATGCAAGTGCATAGAAGATCTGCTACAAAAGATTAGCACATTAGTACGGAAATTAATTATGATCCCATTAAAGTGAGACCGCAATCCCTTTCCATAACCGATGTGTAACCCGTGTAGCCGAGTGTCGTGATGTGGTTTATGGAATGGTTTCTTGCAAACTAATGCAGGTCTCTAGACACCTACATGCTTCAAATGATGCATACATTTATTGATGGGGTGTTATTACATGTGATGTTGGGTTATAGTGTGTGGGTTTATACAAGGTTCAGTTGTGAATGAGTTATTACAAGGGTAATGTTTAGTCGGGGTGGGAGTAATGTTAGATAAGGGGTCAGAGAAGATGGTTGGATACGTTTCGGTATCCACTTCCTAAGAGTTTTTGAGCGGGTGATAGGTTTCTGCTGAGGGACAAAAGGTGATATCGGATGTGGTGGTATTGAGGGGTGAAGAGATTTCTGAGGGGTATATATTACATGGCTTGAGGGTTGAGCTATAATACACTCTTTGGGTACCCAAATCTGCGTGGGTGTGGGTCGATTCATAAGGTACTTCTTGGTGATCCAAATTTGCTGAATGTGTGAACTCATAGAAGAAGGTCAAGGAGACCTTGGATACTGATTCTGCTTCTGCCTTGATTTCTTCTTATCAATGTTTGTGTTGTTGAAATCAGTCGGTGCTTGCTGTCCTTTTGGCACCCATATTTGTCTCGTGCCGCTTGCTTTGTGATATTGATACTGCTACTTTCTTTGTGTCGTCTGATGTTGTCTTCGGTCTAGGTTCCTTCGTCATGGTTGACTCCTTTGTGGTTGAGGTTGAGAGGTCCGATGGACACTCTGCTTTGGAAAAGAAGGGAGGTCCAACACTTGCGAAACCTGGCCATTAGGAAGTGCTCCATTTTGTACCTTTAATCTAGGCCAGTCCGCAGTAAGTGTGGAAGGATGGGCACCGCAGGGTGTTTTTCCCATGTGGACGCTGATGAAGTCCACCTGACCCATCTGCTGGGTGGTGACCCCTTCTATTTTGCAGGAAGCCCAAGGGAAAATCTCCTGACCTCCTTCTGATTGACAATTGTCCATCGCCAAGCCCGCGTGGGTTGGTGTAGACGTAACGTGACTGATCTGACCAAAGACTTCCGATCTTCCGTCGCATGCATTTCATAGGGTCTAGGGTTACAAACCTCAGTTGGAATACTGTTAGGGAAGTCAAGCAGAATCACTCCCTTCTGATCTAAGGTTCCAATCTGCAAGGAGCCTTGTCTAAGATTTAGGTCCATTGAGTGATCGTATAGCCAATCTTGGCCAAGGATTAGGGGTTCTATCTGGTCCTCGTCATGGCACACTAGTAACTTTACTGTCAAGGTCACTTCGTCTATGAGGATAGGAAGGTCAACCTCACCCATGCAAGGGGTTTCCATGCCTCCTAGCCCTATGAGGTATGCCTCAATTGGCCACATTTCTATTCCCGAGTCCTTATAGTGAGACCATCGAATCGCACTAGTCGCTGCACCTGAGTCAATTAAAGCCTTGAGTTCTTGGCAAGGGTTACCGTGCTCCAACCTGACTGTAATGAATGGTCTCCTATCCACTATGCTAGGATGAGTGCTTGATTTTACTTGACACATGGCCATGGGGTATCTGGGTGTTGTTTTCAGATGGTTATAATGTTCTCTCCCTAGTCCTTGTCTTCTTAGCTTCATGCGCTTAATGCGTTCTATAGCTTCTGCCTGAGCTTCAGCTCGTATTCTATTTTCTTCCTCCTTACGCTTCTTTGCCAGTGTGAGTCGTCTAAGCATATCCTGAGTAAGAGGTTCTTGGTATAACCTGACTCTACAACCACTAATGTAGTTAAGCATTATGTCTCCTTCTAAGGTGGCTAACTGTACTGCTCCACTTGTCGAGAGTCTGTTAATGATCATAGGTCCATAACCTCGCTTTTCTAACTTCCGTGCATGTTGTTTCAACGTATATACTAGGACTAAATCTCCTTCTTTCAAGCCTTTATCTTTCACATGTGCATCAAAATATGCTTTCTGTCGCTTCTTTGCTGCGTATATTCCTGCTGCTGCTTTCAGCCTGGTTTCTCCTTATCGTTCCAAGTCCATTATTCTTGCTGATAATTGATGGCCGGTCCACTGATGTTCTTGTGCAACCTTAAGGGTCGGTATCAAGAAGTCCAAAGGAAGCATAGAATTCTCACCAAAAACCATCTGAAAGGGAGTTGCATTGATTACGGTCTTGTAGGCCACTCGATATGCCCAAACAGCATGGTGTAACTGTTTGTCCTAGTCTGAACGTTTGTTGTTCACGTGTTTCGTCAGTACGTTACAAAGGATCTTGTTAGTGCTTTCAGCCTGACCATTGGCCTGAGGATGATATGGTGTGGATTTCTTGTGAATCACCATAAAATCCTGTAACAAATATTCAATGACTTGGTTTAGAAAGTGAGTTCCTCGATCGCTCAGTAACTCTATAGGCAATCCATATCTTGTAAAGACATTTTCAAATAAGAATTTTGCAGTCGTGTGTGCATCATTATTTTTCGTGGCTTTTGCCTCTACCCATTTGGTAAGATAATCTGTCGCAACAATAATATATTCAGCATGTGTACCTTTTGCAGGGGGGTTAATGGGTCCTACAAAATCTATACCCCACTTAGAAAATGCACGTCCTCCCATCATGGGTTTCAATGACATTTCATCTCTCCGAGTAGGAAATTGAGTTCTTTGGCACACATCACATCTCTTTACATAGGTATGTGCATCCATGTGAAGAGTGGGCCACCATAATCCTTCAAAGAGGATGGCTTTGATTATCCTATCAGGGCCAAAATGACCTCTTGCAACACCTTGGTGTGCAGTCTCTAGTATGCTCAAATAATCGCTCTCATGAACACACTGTCTTAAGTATCCGTCTCATCCTCGTTTGTATACATTATCGCCAATAAGTGAATAGTCCTGAGCTTCCTGCTCTAGACTTCGTTGTTGTGCTAAAGTCATTCCTTGAGGGAATGTGTTCGTCCTCAAGTATGTCACTAAAGATTCACTCCATTCTGGTGTGAGAGACACATGATATAATGTAGCATGTTCTACTGGTGGTCTTTCACAAAAAACATGGCATTCTTTACACAATTTGTAGACATCTGCTTCCATTGAAGGCCAATACACTCCTAGTCTATGCAGAGTCTGCAATGTATGATGTTTCGAATGATGTTGCTTTAATGCACCTATGTGTGCTAATTGCAACCAATTCGCATGTTCTGATTCATCTACACAACAAGCAAGAATCTTCTGATTATCCTGTTTATATATGCTTCCTGCTATGATTTGATATCTTTGAGACTTGGTAATCTCTCCATCTTTGATCTTTATCCTAGGATTCTTAAGTCCGTATGTGAGAATAGGGACTATCGGCTTAGCCCATTCTGGTGCTATCTCAAGGTTAAACAGATATGCATCAAGTAATTCATCCGCTATTCCTTGAGGAGCTTCTCCTGAGGTTAGTCTCGAGAGGTGGTCAGCTCTGAGATGTGTCTTTCCTTTCCTGACTACTACTTCAAAATCATACTCCATGAGTAATAGAAACCAACGTATTAATCTTCCCGTATTACATGGTTTATTGACTAAGTACAACAATGCTTGATGATCTGTAAAGAACTTGAACTTGTTTGCCAACAAATAATGCCTGAATTTCTTTACTACGTAGATCATTCCTAATCCTTCTTGTTCCGTAGTGGTATAATTTCTTTCTATAACGTTCAATTGTCTACTTGCGTAAGCTATGGGGAGGTCTATATTACCTTCATTCATGGGTTGTGCTAACACACATCCTATGGCATAGTTGGATGCATCCACATGTACATGGAATGGCTTACTCCAATCAGGGGGGGTCAATATAGGTGCTGAGCACAAATGTCGTTTGAGTTCATTGAATGAATTCTCACACTCATCTGTCCATTCAAAATTGGTCAAAAGAGAGTACAGAGGCTTGGCTATGATTGCATACATGTGTATGAATCGTTTGTAATAACCGCAATGACCCATAAATGCCTGTACTTCTTTTACGTTAGTTGGTCTAGGTAGATGTGCAATTACTTTCACTTTTTCTTCATCTGTCGAAATTCCATTCTTTGACACAATGTGTCCTAGAATTTTGCCTTGTCTGACCATGAAAACGCATTTTTCTGGGTTCAGACAAACCTGATATTCTTGACATTTGTCAAACACTTGCCTTAACTCTGGGATATGTGTATGTCTTAGATTCGAGTGTGCACATAGGTCATCGACATAGAATTCCAAATTCTTGCATAAGAATTCTTTAAAAACATGACACATGAGTTGCTGGAAAGTAGCGGGTGCATTTGTTAAGCCAAATGGCATCACACGAAATGCAAATATGCCCCATTCTGTGGGAAAAGCCATTTTGTGTTGATCTTCGGGAGCAATGGCTACTTGATTATAGCCTGAGAATCCATCAAGAAAGCTGTAAACTTCCTTGCCTGCAACTCTTTCCAATAAATGTTCCGTGATAGGAAGAGGATAACTATCTCTAATCATGGCGGCATTAAATTTTTGAAGGTTAATACATACATGCAATTTTCCATTCTTCTTGGGCACAACCACAATGGGGGATACCCATTCGGTATGCTCAATTTCGTAAATGAATCCTGCTACTATCAAACGATCTATTTCTTCTTTAATCTTTGCAGCGTAGTTATCATTGTACGTGTATGGTTTCTGTTTCGTGGGTTTTGCATCTGGAGTCATAGGGATTCTATGGGAACATATATCCGGATCTACTCCTTTCAGATCTTTGTAACTCCAAGCAAAAACATCTCTATATTCGCGCAATAGGGCAACTAATTCTTCTTCTTCTTCATTCGTCAAATCATGCCCTATGTATGTACATTTCTCTTCTTCTACTTCTATGGCTACTATGATTTTTTTGGTTTTCTCTCGATTATCATATACTTCTCCAATGTGAGCTTTTCTATTAGGCATTCGTACCATGATTCATCTATCTTCTATTTCATACTTCTTGAAGTTCTCGGGAACCTCAAACAAGGGTTCTTCTTCTTCTGACATGGTTTCTTTCTTCTTTCTTTTCTTACCTTCACTTTTGTCAGTCACTTGTGTGGCTAACCTCACCTCATTCATAATCTCTTCGTGTCTCTGAGGATGAGTCTCTACTTCGTAGAAATATTCTTCTTCTGAAGCAAAAGGCGGATCCATTATAATTGACTCTAGATCAAAATCGCTTGCATCCTCAAATGCATCAGTGTTAGGCTCACATTCTTCTATAATCGAATCACACATGATTGGCCCTATCGTGAAGACTGAAATGTCATAGCCATCTTCGTCACAGTGGGGTGTCCATTGTTCTTCATTGATGGCTACATCCATGGTTGCTAGGATTTCTGCCCAACCATGGGGTTTGAATTCTTTGTTAAGTAGTCACTCCTAAATGTTGCAAGTACAAAGAATTAGTTCCCCAATCTTGTACAATTTGCAACTGACGCATCAATGGTCGTCCCAATACCATCTCATAAGCATCATTTTTACTAAAATCACAAAAGGCAAAGGTATGCTCAAACTCCACACCACAAGTGGTGAGAGATATGCCTTCTAGTAAGCCTAATGGTTTCTCTATATGTCCATCAGCCATTTGTAACTTCATCCTGGTAGGTCTTAATGCTGGCTTACCCCAACATTTCCATAATGCGGTGGTAGCTATGGCTACTCCGGCTTCTGAGTCTAAGATGGCTTTCGTGGTGTAGCCCTGATGGGTTATTGGAAGATAAGTGTTACCTTCCTCTCCTTCACTTACATCTCCGATCTTTTCTACAGGTATCTCTGGTACCTTCTTGTGTGTTCCTATCTGTGAGGGAGTAGTAGCAAGCTCAGGGAATTGATTTGCTACATGTTTCCACAATTCTGGTTCAACCTTTAACAACTCCTCTAGAGTGAGATTACATTGTACTTTAGTGTTCTTGATCACTTCCGTATTTCTAGGGATTACTGATTCTTCATTCCTCACTATTATCGTGGGTGCTCTCATGCTAATAGACTTGTCTTCCCAAGGTCCTGTGAACTGAGGTAATTCTTGCAAAGAATTGGATTCAAAACCTGTGTGTTCACTCAGTTGCTCTTCCTCTACATCATCATAAATAGAGGGAATGTCTTGGGGAAATTGCTCTTGCAAGTCGTCTATTTCTTGAATAGGAGGATGGGTTCCTTATTCTTTTCTCCACTTCTCTTCTTGGATTTCTCTTAAAAATTAATGTGAATATTTATGTATGGAAGACAGGTTGTCTTGGCTTTCTGTATTGGGTACTTGAGATAGGGATGGTGCATTCCTTTCCTGTGTCTCTGAGGCAATAGGGTTCATGTACTGATCCTTTTTCTCTTTGCTTTCAATCAAGTATTCTAGCCTCTCCATTAGTCCTTGAAAGTGTAATTCCGGTTTAGCCATATTATTCCAATTTAGATATCTAGAGGCTTCGAACATTGCTTGTGCTAATTCTACCATCTTCATGCAAAGTTTAGTTCTCTAAATTTCTAGATCAGCTCGAGGGTAGTTTTTACTCATTTCAGCTATTTGGGGTCCTTCTTTTAATCTTTCTTGATACGCACGAAACATCATGTCTAGGTTTTTCGGTATGGGTTCCGCTAAAACTGATCCTGATTTTTGTGCTAGGTTCTCTTGATTCAATTCCTGTGAAGTCAATTCTAGGATTTTGGCTCTCGATTCTTTGAGACTTCCTTCCAACTCTGTTATCTTTTTACTCCATTTCCTCTTTATCCTTTCTCTAGAATCTTTCCAAGATTTCGTCTTTTTGTTACTAGACTCTCCAACTTCGCTAGTTCCAACTACTTTCTCCTGGTTAAGCTGTTGGTTCTGTAAGAGCACCTGGGCTCTTGTTATAGCTTGGATAGGCACGTATGTAGGGTTGGATCCATCTGCATTGTTCACAATACCTATCACGTTGATCGGTGTCACATTTGAAGCGTTAACTGGGTTCTTAGGACAATCTTTGATTATGTGCTCTTTACCACAGTCGACACAAAAGCCTTGTATGTTATAGTACTGTGACTGTCCCGATATCGGAGGATGTGGACAATCCTTTATGAAATGATCTCCTTGGCACCTAAAGCATGGTCCTCTAGGGCCCTGTGGTCTTTGCTGTCTCAGTTGGGGCCTTGGATTAGGGTTTGTGTACATCACATTAGCATAGTCGGGCTCCCAACTAGGTTCCAATGGTGGACTATCGTAATGATATGTTTCCACGTGTTAAGGTCACTCTGTGTAATATGTGGGTGGACTATCTACATGAGTAGAGTCAAAACTGTTAGAGTTCGGATCACTCTCTGTGATCAAGGGTGAAGAAGGCACTAAAGCCCTACTTAGGTTTTCTTCTGCAGCAGTGTATTTCACTGAGATGACATTCGCTGGTGGGGGTGGCTGCTGAGCTAAGACAGGTTGAGGTCTCTGTTGAGCCTGATAAGGGTAGTTCTGTGGAGGCCTATAGTAATAAGGCTGAGCATTGTATTGGCCTTGATACCTACCTAGTTGTGCATATGCTTGTGGGTAGTTCTATCTCACTGCCCGTTTATTGTATGGGCAGTCGTGTGCCATATGATTTGTGTATCTTCTCTCGATCGTACAGTATTGGCCACTAGGATTGGCTTGTGATTGTGTTGCATTGGGACACACGTTTGCCATATGATCACCACCATAGGTGTAACAACACTTGTTTGTTGTTACCCTAGGCATCTGTTTACTAGAAACTCCTAGTTTTTGGGCCACTTTTTCTGCTAGATCCTCTATTGAGCTAGACAATTTTGTGGATGCTAGAGAGGAACAGTCTGAGTCCTTATAGACCTTTGAGAGTTCCAACTCATCTCCTAAGTTGTCCTCAATGTCTATGCAAATTCTTACACATTGCTCTAGCGTTCTGGGTTCCTTCAAGTACACGTAAGAGCGTAGTTTAGAGCTTAACAGGCCATCTAAAAACAATGATACTTGCTTGGCCTGTGAAGGTAGCTCTTGCATTGGACATCTCTCAACATATTGTCTAATCCTGCGTCCTACCAATCTAACTGTTTCTTGAGGGGTCTGTTTGAAACTATGAATCAACGAAGACGTATCATGCCTGATTCCACTTTTAGAGAATTCCGTGATGAATGAATCTAAAAAGCAATGGATATCTCTAAATTGCCTTTGTTGCAATGGTTGGAGCCAAGTTAAAGCTGTATTCTTTAACGTTAGTCCAAATGCATTATATTGCGTGAACATGTCTTCTACTTGTTCTACTCTTAGTACTTGCTTAAATTCTGCAACATGGTCGTAGGGATCTCCTGTCCCATCAAAATAATTTTTCATGGATTTTACTAACTGAGTGGGTCTCAGTATTCTTGCATGTTCACGAGGTCTAGGTAGGGGACAATCATCTCTACCATCTGGCATTCTTTGTCTTTCCACTCTGTCCGTGTCTACGGTGGTTCTATCTCTCCCTATGGGATGATTCAAACTTACTTCGGGTCTCTCTTTATTTTTCTCTCTTTGATTGGGCCAATCACGATGGCGTGGGGTCGACGGGATCATCGCGATGGTCAAGGACCGTCGCGATGGTTCAAGTGAACCGTCGCGATGGCGTGAGACCGTCGCGATGGTCCGACCGAGCCGTCGCGATGGCGTGAGCCAATAGCGATGGTGTGACACAATCGCGATGGTCTCAACCAATCGCGATGGTCCACCAAAGTATGAATTTTGCAAATGCAAGTGTGGATTCGTGTATGCGCTTGTGTCGCCTACCTCGTGGTGAACTCGCTTACCAATAATACTGAACTTGGCAGACCATCGCGATGGTCTGACACACTCGGCAGATTTCTGACAGAAAGTGAAATTTTACCCTTTCCAAGCTTTCCTGATGCAGTGGAGCACTATACCTGCAAGAAAACTCAAAAAACACAGTAGCACATGCAAGCACAAAAGCTCTCTCTCTCTCTCTCTCGCACATGCACAAATGAGGGGAAATGAGGAGAATGGGTGGATATGGTGAATTTTCTGATTTTTTTGGAGTTGAAGATGATGATGCGGTGATGAAGATGGAGTGTGGGGGAGGTGAAAAACACTAAAAACTAACTAAAAACAACAACAAAAACTGAAATTTTTACCTTCCAACGCCACTTCTTGCTATACTCTTACCATCACACATTCGTCCTAGACTCGATCCCTGGCAATGGCGCCAAATTTGGTGTTGCTATAGCACAATGGTGAGAACCACGTTAAGAAGCTCCACCTCCTTAATGTCAATCCGCAGAAGAGATAGGAGTGATATGAAGATCGTGAATGTGAGATGAAGTGAGAGTGAAGGTGAGAAGCATAGAGATGCACACACACATACACACACACTACGAAGAGACAAGCAAGACACAATGGAAGGTGAGAAATCAACTCTATTGCTCAAGAACACTCTTACAAGCTCAAAATAGCTCTAAGCTCTTCTCTACTCAAACAAGCTAACCTCAAAAATGAGCTCTCTAGCTCTTTTTATAGATTCTAGATTAGTTTTGACGGGTTTCACATCTCGTGGCTGGCATAGTTAAAAAATAGGTTCTAGGCGCTATTTGAAAGGGTAAACGATGTCTAAAAATAACCAAAATTGGTACGCTTATTCTACATAAGCTCATCAAGCTCGAGGACTCCTCGGCTTGCACAAAATGGAGCTCTAAATTACAAAAAGGTTTTTTTCTATGTTACATATGTTACAATAGTGATGAAAATCACTGTTGGAGGTTTTGAAAAGTATTTATAAATAATAGATCTTTGAAAAATTGATTCGACTGACTCCCTGCTCTGTCTTTACATGTTTCCGCGTCTTCTATGCCTCTGGCTACTGCCAACACCAAGAGCACCCAAGAACCCTTAGATCCACTCAAGTGATCAAGGCAATGAAGAATTATTTTGATGGGACAGGAGATCTTTATGATCATGCAGCCGAGTTCAAAAAAGTGTTAAGAGCTGAACAGGTTGAGGATTTGTTCACCCAGTATGAGGCATTTGGTTTGACTCTTAAGGGCACTGCCTTAGCTTGGTTTCAACCATTGAGTAGTCGCAACTATCACGATATAGGTCAGCTGTTAGACGAATTCATTGTAGAATTTTCCAAGAGTGGTATCCGACATAAGACATCATCTTTGATCCACAGTTTCAAGCAGACACCCCAAGAAACAGTGCGACTAGCAGGTAGAAGGTTTAGACAATACCTAGAAAGATGCCCTGCTCCAGAGTTACCCACACCAGCCAAACAAATGGCTTTGTTTTTAGATGGATTACTAAGCACCAAGTTACGATCATATGTGTACTTGAAAGAGCCTAAAAGCATAGAAGAGTGTGTGCGGACCTGCATTGACATAGAAGACAACTTGGGTTAGGAGTTAGGATTGTCCAAACTCTATAAGGATTCTGATAGTTCTACTAGTCATACTTCAAAAATCTCCACGGAAATAGATGAGATAGCTGAGCAAGTTGCCAAGAAGCTGGGAGTCCAAAATAGACAAACACAAAGAGTCACCTCATTGAACCGATGTTATACCTGCAGAGGGGACCACATGGCTAACGTATGCCCAATGCAAAACCAAAACATTAGAGAAAGTAATGATCCATATTGCACTATTGAGAGGAAATACACGAAACACACGGCTCAAGATTGTTCCTACAATAGGCAGGTTGTTAGACAAACTTATCAACAACCTTACCAACAAGGTAGGTATCAAAACCAATACCAACAACCATATTATCGACCACAACAGCAATATCAGGCACAATATAGGCCACAACCAGTCTTGGGAAACCAACCACCAGCTCCTACCAACGTGATTCCAGTCAAGTATGCTGTGGGAGAGGAAAATCCAAATAGAGCATTGGTGCCAGTGACCCCACTGATCTTAGAGAATGATTCTCATGCTCATAGTTCAGAATACTCCCATGAAGGTAGTCCACATGCTTATTACACAAAGTCACCTGAACATAGTGAGATTTACTCGTATCAATATGAGGCACCACCTATGGAGCAAAATTGGGAGCCAGAATACTCCAATGTCATGTACACAAATCCTAACCCTAGGCCCCAATTGAGACAAATGAGACCACAAGCCCCTAGAGGATCTTGTTTCAGATGTCAAGGTGACCATTTCATTCGTGATTGTCCCCACCCACCATCTCCGAGTCAAGGTCAGGCTATCACAATACAAGCTTTTTGTCCTGAATGTGGCAAAGACCATCTTCCCAGAGATTGTCCAAGAAACCCCTCCTGTGCACCCAAGATTACACCCATTACTGTGGTAGGCTTAGTGGGGGATTCAAGTGCCAGTAGCAGTAATGTGGCTCTTGTACAGGCAATTACAAGGGCACAAGCATTAAAACAAGATAAACCAGCAGAACAATCGGAGTCGAGTGAATCAGGAGAGCCTAGTAAGAGGAAAACAAGAACATGGAAAGATACCAGAGAGAAGGCCAATCGCAAGTGGAATAAAAAGTTATCGGAACTAGAAGAAAGATTGAAAGACGCAAAAACAAAAATAGAAGACATTGCATCTCAAAAACCCTCGCATGCCGAAACTCCATCCACTCCATCTCATCCCACCTCACCACCCATTGTAAATAGACCGCAGCCAGGGTCTGTTCTTGTAGATCCAACCCCAGAAGGCTTGGACATGATGTTCAAGGCCTACCAGGCTCGTCTTCAAGAAGGGCCAGCAGCTGCAAACATAGACAAGAGTTACCCTAGAGAAGATTTAGAGATTGAGCGGATGAAAATGTGCATGAAAATGGTAGAACAAGCTCAAGCTATACTTGAGATTAGTCAAAAGTTCAATCAGACACATTCTGTCAAACCAGATTTGCATTTCCAGGGCTTACTAGAAAGATTAGAGCAGTTGGTAAACAAACCACAAGTTTCTTTACCTCCAGAGGCTCAACCAGTTATTGAGAGAGGAAGCTCACCACCAATGGGAGCTTATGTTCCTAATTCCACGGATGCTAGAATACCTCCTTCAATTCAACAGTACTCTCAAGAGTTCTTGCGAGAAATACAAGAAGAGAAATGGGCCAAGGAGAAGGGTAACTCCCCTCTTATTCCTGAGATTGATGATCTTCATGATCAATTTCCCCAAGACATTCCATCCATTTACGGAGATCAAGTGGAGCAATAAGAAGATGAAGGTTAGATTTTAAATCTAATACCTTAGAAGAACTGCCTCAACTTCTAGGCCCATGGGAATCTCAATCTATTCAGATCAGAGCTCCCACAATACTGGTAAGAAACGAAGACTTAGTGGTTCCAAGGAACATTGATGTTGTGAAGAACACTAAGGTTCAATGTCATCTTACTGTAGAAGAGCTTCTCAAGGCAAAACCTGAACTATGGAATCACGTGAAGGATCAGGTTCCAGAACTTGATTCTAAAATGCCAAAATCAGGATCTAAGCAGAAAGTACCAGAGATATCTCTAGACAAAATAGGGGACATGTGTGAGGGTGAAGAAGGAAATACTTATCTTCCAATCACCTACCAAGGTTACACAACCAAAGCAATCATAGATTCAGGTGTTGGTGTTGCTATTGCGACTACCTCCTTGTGGAAGCAATGGGGACAACCCACATTAAGACCAACTAGAATGAAGCTTCAAATGGCTGACGGTCATTTTGAAAGACCTCTAGGATTGCTCGAAGGAGTAACTCTAACCACTTGTGGTGTAGAGTTTGAGCACACATTTGCTATATGTGACTTTGAGAAAATTAATGTTTATGAGACGATCCTAGGAAGATCCTTCTTGCGACAATTGCAAATAGTACAGGATTGGGGAACCGACTCCTTGTACTTACAACACTTAGGGGTCACCACCAAGGTCAATTTGAATGATTATTCCTTCAGAGATGTACCACCCCTACAGTGGAATCCTATCTACAAAGCGAAAGAAGATTCCATCTCTCTGCATTCTGAAAGTTCACCTGATCCATCATGGCTGCATGAAGATACTCATTTGTGGATGTGCAAGGTTGCAGAGGAAGAGGAAAAACGTTTAAAGGCAAGAGAAGAAGGAACTTCGCCAGGAGATAGACCAGTTAGAGACCCAGCCTACACATCGATGATCTTTCCATATGAGGAATTTGAGCCTCATGGCTGGCACGAAATCTTAGCCACCATGGACATTGCTGTCAATGAAGAACAATGGACACCTCATTGTGATGAGGAGGGTTATGATATTTCAGTGTTCATGTGTCAGCCCTTGCTAGAAGAATGTGACCCTTGTGATGTCATAGAAGAAGAAGAGAATGATGATGATATAGAGTCCATTGTGATGGATAGTTGCTATAACTCAGAGCAGCACGATCTAGAAGATACAAGAGTGTTCACCCAGAAAGAAGAAGAACCTCTCACAAGTATTAAAACCATAAATTCAAAGGATGGAAGTGAGAGCAGTCAAAAGAAGAAGAAAAGAAAAGTAGTGAAACAAGAAGAGGAGGAATCATTGTTTGAAGTACTAGAAAACTTCAAGAAATATGAAGTTGATGACCGCAAAATTTTGGTATGAATGCCTAAGACAGAGGCTATCATAGGAGAATCATATGATAATAAAGAAAAGACCAAGAAGATTGTAGTGACCATTGAAGGGAACGAAGAGAGATGCACATATATAGGAGATGACCTAAGTGCAAGAGAAGAAATGGAACTCGTAGCTCTATTAAGGGAATATAGGGATGTGTTTGCATGGCACTATAGAGACTTGAAAGGGGTAGATCCAAGAATTTGCTCTCACACTATCCCCATGACTGTTGATGCCAAGCCCACCAAACAGAAGCCCTACACATATAATGATACCTATGCAGCCAAAATAAAAGAAGAAATTGATAGGCTGATTGAAGCTGGATTCATCTATGAGATTGAGCATACTGAATGGGTGTCCCCCATTGTAGTGGTGCCCAAGAAGAACGGGAAGTTGCAAGTGTGTATTAACCTTAAAAAATTTAATGCCGCTACAATCAGAGATAGTTATCCACTTCCAATCATGGAACACCTATTGGAGTGTGTTGCAGGCAAGGAAGTTTATAGCTTCCTTGATGGATTTTCAGGTTACAATCAAGTAGCCATTGCCCCAGAAGATCAACACAAAATAGCTTTTGCCACAGAGTGGGGAATCTTTGCATTTTGTGTGATGTCGTTTAGGCTCACCAATGCACCTGCAACATTCCAAAGACTCATGTGTCATGTCTTTAAAGAGTTCTTGCGAAGGAGCTTAGAAGTGTTCTTGCGAAAGAGTTCTTCTTCCCAAGAAAGAAGATGCCACATCCCTGAGCTTAGACAAATCTTCAACAAGTGTAGAAAATATCGAGTGTGTGTGAACCCAGAAAAGTGTGTGTTCATGGTGCGTCAAGGTAAAATCTTAGGTCATATTGTTTCTAAGAATGGAATCTCAATAGATGAAGATAAGGTACGAGCCATAGTGGAGCTGCCAAGGCCAAGGAATGTTAAAGAGATACAAGCCTTTATGGGCCATTGTGGATATTACCAAAGGTTTATCCACATGTATGCGATCATAGCTAGACCCCTTTATGCCTTGTTGTCTAATTTTGAGTGGAACGACGAATGCGAGAATTCTTTCAATGAACTGAAGAAACGTTTGTGCAGAGCACCAATACTGACCACTCCTGATTGGAATAAACCATTCCATGTACATGTGGATGCATCCAATCACGCCATAGGATGTGTGCTAGCACAACCCATAGGTGAAGGAAACTTAGATTTGCCCATAGCATATGCTAGTAGACAGCTCACCGCAGCTGAATGAAACTATACCACAACTGAGCAAAGGGCTTAGGCATGGTATATGCCATGAAGAAGTTTAGGCACTATCTATTGGCCAACAAGTTCAAGTTTTTCACTGATCATCAAGCTTTGTTATATTTGGTCAATAAACCTTGCAATACTGGACGCTTAGTAAGGTGGTTTCTCTTACTAATGGAATATGACTTTGAAGTTGTTGTTAGAAAAGGTAGAAGCCACCTCGGGTAGATCACCTTTTTGCATTACTTCAGGAGAGTCACCGTAAGGAGTGTCTGATGAACTACCTGATGCTTATCTGTTCAATTTGGAAGTTGTTCCTAAATGGGCAAATAAGTTGGTATCAGTCCTAACCTTCAGACCCGCAAATAAGAATGTTAAAACATCACAAGAAGAAATTGTAAAATCACAAAAATATCAAATATTGGCAGGAAGCATGTACAAACAAGATACTGAGGGTGTATTAGCTTGTTGTGTCAAGGATGATGAACATAGTAGTTGGTTGCAACAAGCTCATGAAGGATTGCTAGGAAATCACTATTCTAAACAATGAACATTGCAGAATCTGAAGCGTTTAGGAGTGTATTGGCCTAGCATGGACAAAGAAATACATGAGTGGATTAAGAATTGTCCAATGTGCAGAGAGAGACCCCCAGTGGAGCATGCGACCCTTTATCAAGTGTCATTAATTCCAGATTGGAGTGCTCCATTGGTAGAGTTTATGAGGTCAGGAAGATTACCGAGAGAGGCTAGTCTAGCAAGAAGATGAAGCATGGAGCAAGAGGCTCAAGGCTATGCCTTAGTAGGAGACAACCTATACCAAAGAGGCAAGGATGGTTATCTAAGATTGTGCATTCACGAATCAGACTATATGAAAGTCTTAGAAACTGCACACAGCGGTGTTGTTGGTGGACACTTTGGTCCTGATCGAGTAATCAAGACCATTCTATTCTCGGGACTTTGGTGTCCCACTCTTCATATGGATGCACACACCTTTGTGAAGAAATGTGACACATGCCACATCCCAGCCTTAAAAGTAGCACAAGAGCATGAGTGGAATGGACATGAATTGTCCTCTAGGATCTTTGATCTAGAACGCTTAGGTGATACAAGGCTACGTGTGGCGGCAGGCATCTATGCTGCAAACAAAAGACAAAAGGCATACTTTGATGCACACATCAAAGATAAAGGATTGAAAGAGGGAGACCTAGTGCTGGTTTATACGCTAAAGCAACATGCCCGTAAGTTGGAAAAAAGAGGATACAGACCCATGATCATTAATAGAATTTCCACTAGCGGTGGAGTTTAATTGGCCACTCTAGAAGGAGATATCTTTCCAAACTATATTGGCGGATGTAGAGTCAAGCTATATCAAGAACCTCTTATTGAGGATATGCTAACGAGACTCAACACTGCTAAGATGCGAAAAGAAGAAGAGTTAAGGGTGAGAGAAGAAGCACAGGAAGAAGCCACAGAGCATATTAGGCAAAATAAGTTAAGGCGACTAGGCCTAGATGTCAACTCAAAAGCCCCAAAATATCACATGGATATGTGCCAAAAATCAAGCATAGCGACTTCTCAAGTCGTTGACCGACATCCCTTTGTGACCATAGAGATAGGACAAGGAAAGGGTGCAAGGACTGTGAAAGCATTGATTGAATCAGGCGAAGCAAGTAGTGCGGTTAGACTTTCCTACTACCAAGACTTGTAGTTGAACATCAATCCCATAGAAGCTTATCTCATAGGATTGGGAGGTGTGGAAACCCCTTGTTTGGGCAAGGTGGAGCTTCCCATCTACCTTCAAGATGTTCCAATGAAAGTCAAAGTGCTAGTGTGTCAAGATGAGAACCTTACAGAACCTCTTGTCTTAGGACAAGATTGGATTTATGACAATGCAGTCAACCTGAACCTAAGAAGTCAACTTCTTCAAGTTTGGGTCCAGGGACAATGCTTTACATTAGAACTAGAAAATGGCAAGCTCACAAATCCAGATGTCACATCTTGTAGTCCTCCTAGGACTAATCTTAGCAAAAGAGAGGTTGTATGCGTCAAAAGCTCTATGTTGCAGGAGAACTCAATTATGGAAGAACATGCTCAAAGACAAGCGGAATCCTCCTCTGGTGCAAGGACTCAGGCCGCCACTACAACTCAACCAACAAGGCAAGCACAACAGAACAGGACAACTGCTATATCAAATAGACAACGGGATTTCCAAAGGAAAGTAGTGCCCGGCATGAAGTAGATCTGGGTTCAAAAAGGAGAGCAACCACCGGCCTTAACCCCACAATTCCCCTCCAGGGACTCCCACCAGGCCAGAAGATGAATGAAGAAGCTAGGACAAACTCAACCACAAGATATTCGACAAGTTTGGGTGCCTAAGAAATTAGCCGCAGCTCAACAAGGACAATTGCAAATATGGGTACCCAAGAAGCTTCTACATACACAACGATCTATGCTCTCCCACATGAGAAAAGTCGCAACAAAGAAGCCAAGGAGGGGCAAGGGTCAGAGCCAAACACCAAGACTAAAACCAGATCAACTCGCCTCTTCAACAAGAGCTAGAAGACCAGCAACAATGGTATGGGTATGGAAGCCAAAAGCACCGGTAGGCCCCACAGAACTAGATAGCCAACCACAAAGGATCAAAGCCTCAAGAAACCATCCAAACATGGAGCAGCCAAAGAAGATCACTAAACAATCAAAGACCATTCTGGATCCCTACAAGGAGGAAGGATCAGTTGTCATGTCTCGGTTAGCAGATGATATAATTGCTGCCTTATCTGGTAGATGTCAAGAACTTGGCATGAACATGGCATCCAAAACTATGGTTTCCTCTTACTATGGTAGGAGTGAAGAGCTTGAAGGTCCGCAACTTGAAGTGATGCTTAACTACTGCATGTACGAGAACATCCAGGGAGATATCTGCAAGGGGTAGTTCTGGTACCCTACAAATCTTTGTATGTATACTGGATGAGAAGACTCCTGCTTATGGTGAGCTAAAGAGAATATGTGAAACTAAGCTTGGTGTAGTTACCCAATGTCGTTTGTCAAGGAATATAAAGAAATTCAATTCTCAGTATTTGGCAAATTTTGCTTTGAAGAGAGCAGATAGGACCAGACACTCAAAGAATTTCATCAATGGATCCTCAACACGGACATTCATCAACAATGTCCATCACAAATGCTGGGAGCACAACAGGATGAGATAAACATCGATCGATGCTTCACCATGGTAAGTATCTTTTAGCTTGGCAACACCATAACCATGATAGATTAGGAAACTTCTTCGTCGACATACCCTTGAGCACTTAGCTCAAGACCCCAATTTTTGCACCATACTTCTTCCAATGCATTTTCCAAGTAAGCATGTATAGGGCTACATTACAGGGCCATACACAAGGCACCTATTTTCCTCAACCCATGCACGAACTCACTTACCCATCATTCATTATGGGTACTTGGCATGATTACTATGAACATCATCTTAACAAGATCTAGAGGCCATCAATGGCGACTCACAACAACACAATCATGCTAGAATCCAAGGAAGGAGCACATACCAATGGACAACAACTTCCAAAGGCTTTTAGTGACAAATGAAGAACTGAACAACCAATCCTGCCATATTTGGAAGGTAGACGGCTCTTGTTCCTACCCAACAGACACTACCTCTCAAAGCACTACATGGAACAACCATTACAACAAGGGTTTGTCAGGGACGACAGACTCGAGAGGGGGGGAGTGTTGAAGCTGAAGGTCAAGGACAAAGCATAGGAGCACATCAAAGAGGTGGACACACAAGAAGAAGGAGCAAGTAGGGAGCTTCAAGAAGTGTATGTCAAATTTTCAGAAGAATCCCCTACAACAATAGTGATTTTCATCACTAAAAACCATTGTAAATACCATTTTCTATTTTTGTAACTCCATTTTGATCAAGCCAAGGAGTCCTTGAGGTTGAAGAGCATTAGAAGTATCATCCTACCAATTTTCATAATTTTTAGACTTTGTTTGAGCCCTCAAATAAGCCCTGGAACCTAATTTTTAACTAGGCCGGACACTAGGTCTGTACAGGGCCAAAACTAGTCAAAAAACTATAAAAAGAGCTAGAGAGCTCATTTTTGAGGTTAGCTTGTTAGAGAATAGAGCTTTTGTAAGAGAACTCATTTGCAATTGAAGCTTTCCATTGTTCCTCTCTTTGATCTTACCTTGTGTGCGTGTGTGTGTATGTTTGTGTGCTTTCACTCACGCACTTGTGCCTTCACTTGCTCGTGGTCTTCATACCGGTCCTCACATCTCCGCGGATTGACAAGTAAAGGAGGTGGTGCTTACGCTTGAGCTACAACTTGGTAATCTCTCCTTCCTTGATCCTTATCCTAGGATTCTTGGGTCCGTATGTGAGAATAGGAACTATAGACTTAGCCCATTCTGGTACTATCTCAAGGTTAAACAAATATGCATCTGGTAGTTCATCCGCTATTCCTTGAGGGGCTTCTCCTATGGTCAATCTTGAGAGGTGGTCAGCTCTAAGATATTTCTTCCCTTTCCTGACTAACTACTTCAAAATCATACTCCATGAGTAATAGAAACCAACATATTAATCTTCCCGTGTTACATGGTTTATTGACTAAGTACAATAGCGCTTGATGATCTGTAAAGAATTTGAACTTGTTTGCCAACAAATAATGTCTGAATTTCTTTACTGCGTAGATCATCCCTAATCCTTCTTGTTCTGTAGTGGTGTAATTTCTTTCTGCTGCATTCAACTGTCTGCTCGCGTAAGCTATGGGGAGGTCTATATTACCTTCATTCGTGGGTTGTGCTAACACACATCCTATGGCGTAGTTGGATTCATCCACATGTACATGGAATGGCTTACTCCAATCCGGGGTTGTCAGTATAGGTGCTGAGCAGAAACGTTGTTTAAGTTCATTGAATGAATTCTCACATTCATCTGTCCATTCAAACTTGGTCAAAAGAGAGTACAGAGGCTTGGCTATGATTGCATACATGTGTATGAATCGTCTATAATAACCACAGTGTCCCATAAATGCTTGTACCTCTTTTATGTTATTTGGCCTAGGTAGATGTGCAATTACCTTTACTTTTTCTTCATCTGTCGAAATTCCATTCTTTGACACAATGTGTCCTAAAATTTTGCCTTGTCTGACCATGAAAACGCACTTTTCTGGGTTTAGACAAACCTGATATTCTTGACATTTGTCAAATACTTGCCTTAACTCGGGGATATGTGTTTTCCTCATATTAGAATGTGCACATAAATCATCGACATAGACTTCCAAATTCTTGCGTAAGAATTCCTTAAAAACATGACACATGAGTCGCTGGAAAGTGGCAGGTGCATTTGTTAAGCCAAAAGGCATCACACGAAATGCAAATATGCCCCATTCTATGGAAAAAGTCGTCTTCTGTTGGCTACTTGATTATAGCCTGAGAAACCATCAAGAAAGCTGTAAACTTCCTTGCCCGCAACTCTTTCCAATAAATGTTCTGTGATAGGAAGAGGATAACTGTCTCTAATCGTGGCGGCATTAACTTTTTTGAGGTTAATACACACATGCAATTTTCCATTCTTCTTGGGCACTACCACAATGGGGGATACCCACTCAGTATGCTCAATTTTGTAAATGAATCCTGCTTCTATCAATCAATCTATCTCCTCTTTAATCTTCGCAGCGTAGTTATCATTGTATGTGTACGGTTTCTGTTTCGTAGGTTTTGCATCTGGAGTCATAGGGATTCTATGGGAACATATATCTAGGTCTACTCCTTTCAAGTCTTTGTAACTCCAAGCGAATACATCTCTATATTCTCGCAATAGGGCAACTAATTCTTCTTCTTCTTCATTCGTCAAATCATGCCTTATGTAAGTACATTTTTCTTCTTCTCCTTCTATGGCTACTATGATTTTTTTGGTTTTCTCTCAGTTATCGTATACTTCTCCAACGTCAGCGTTTTTGTTAGGCATTCGTACCATGATTCGTCTATCTTCTGTGTCATACTTCTTGAAGTTCTCGGGAACCTCAAACAAGGATTCTTCTTCTTCTGGCAAGGTTTCTTTCTTCTTTCTTTTCTTTCCTTCACTTTTGGCAGTCACTTGTGTGGCTATCCTCACCTCATTCACAGTTTCTTCGTGTCTCTGAGGGTAAGTTTCTACTTCGTTGAAATATTCTTCGTCTGATGCAAAGGGTGGATCCATAATAATTGACTCTAAGTCGAAATCATTCGCATCCTCAAATGCATCAGTGTTAGGTTCACATTCTTCTATAATTGAATCACACATGATTGGCTCTATCGTGAAGACCGAAATGTCATAGCCACCTTCGTCACAGTGGGGGGTCCATTGTTCTTCATTGATGGCTACATCCATGGTTGCTAGGATTTCTGTCCAACCATGAGGTTTGAATTCTTAGTCTAGAAATACTACAGGTGCATAAGTTGGGCCTTGAAGAGTTCGTGGATGTTGTTCCGAACCTAAGTTCCTCGCTTCTAACCTTTCTTCCTCTTGTTTTGCTACCTTACACATCCATAGATGAGTATCCTCGTGCAACCATGAGGGGTCTGATTCTAATGAGTGTACCGATTCCGTTTCTTCTTGTGTCTTATGGATGGTATTCCATTGTATTGGGGGTACATCTCGATGTGAATATTCTTTAAGATTGACTTTAGTCGTCACTCCTAAATGTTGCAAGTATAAAGAACTAGTTCCCCAATCTTTTACAATTTGCAATTGACGCATGAATGGTCATCCTAAAATCATCTCGTAAGCATGATTTTTTGTGAAATCACAAATGGCAAAAGTATGATCAAATTCCACACCACAAGTGGTGAGAGATATGCCTTCTAATAAGCCTAATGGTTTCTCTATGTTTCCATCAGCCATTTGTAGCTTCATCCTGGTAGGTCTTAGTGCTGGCTTACCCCAACGTTTCCATAAAGCAGTGGTAGCGATGGCTACTCGGGCTCCTAAATCTAAGATGGCTTTCGTGGTGTAGCCCTGGTGGGTTATTGGAAGGTAAGTGTTGCCTTCCTCTCCTTTGCTTACATCTCCGATCTTTTCTACGAGTATCTCCGATACCCTCTTGTGTGTTCCCATCTGTGAGGGAGTAGTAGCAAGCTCAGGGAATTGATTTGCTACATGTTTCCACATTTCTGGTTTAGTTTTCAACAACTCCTCTAGAGTGAGATTACATTGTACTTTAGTGTTATTGATCACTTCCGTGTTTCTAGGGATCACTGATTCTTCATTCCTCACTATTGTCGTGGGTGCTCTCATACTAATAGACTTAACTTCCCAAGGTCCTTTGAACTGAGGTAATTCTTGTAAAGAATTGGATTCAAAACGTGTGTGTTCACTCAGTTGCTCTTCCTCTACATCATCGTAGATAGATGGGATGTCTTGGGGAAATTGCTCTTGCAATTCGTCTATTTCTTGAATAGGAGGATGGGTTCCTTGTTCTTTTCTCCACTTTTCTTCTTGGATTTCTCTCAGAAATTCATGTGAATACCTATGTATGGAAGACAGGTTGTCTTCACCTTATGCATCGGGTATTTGAGACAGGGATGGTGCATTCCTTTCCTGTGTCTCTGGGACAATAGGATTCCTATACTGATCCTTTTTCTCCCTGCTATCGATCAAATATTCTAGCCTCTCCATCAATCCTTGAAAGTGTAATTCCAGTTTTGCCATGTTATTCCAATTAAGATATCTAGAGGCTTCAAACATTGCTTGTGCTAATTCTACCATCTTCATGCAAAGTTTAGTTCTCTCAATTTCTAGGTCAGCCCTTGGATAGTTTTTGCTCATTTCAGCTATCTGGGGTCCTTCTTTTGATCTAGCCTGATACGCGCAAAACATCATGTCTAGGTTTTCTGGTATGGGTTCTGATGGAGAATGTTAATCTCCAAAAGAACAACTTATTCTTGTGATTAGAGCACCTCTATACCAAGAATAAGTCAAAACCTTTCACACATTTAGAGGATCAACTTCTAATTATCAAAAGATGAACAAATCTGTGAAGAAGATGATACACAGAAAAGTCTGCTGCACTATTTCCTTATATTGACTTATCAAACGTGTAAAGTTTTTGTTGAAACTTTGTACGAATCATCTCCTAGAGATTGCGCAACTATTCCAAGTTGAATTACTCCAAAAGATTAAGTGTAGCTTGAGAAATCAACTTCTCAAGTTACCTATGTCAGAAACTGTACTTCTGAGAAGTCGATTCAGACACCCCTAACTTCTTAACTTTGATTCTCACAATATCTAACCCGTTTTGCCAAATGCTTTTAGCCACGAGTAGATCACCTTCCAACTTAAAAATTAAGTGCTTGCTTGCACAAAACTTTAAACTATGGAGTGAGCACTGACCAAAAGATTAAACACGAAATTTGCGCCTGTTTCAGAGAACTGTAGACATTCAACACATATGAATGTTCCTATTCACAATTCTCCTAGCCTGTTTACAATTGGACTCTGAAATTCAGGTCATAGACTCATTAACTAACAACTTAGATATCCTCAAAAGGATTTTGCTAATGATCAAACACGGAAGGAGCAGACACGAAAAGATCGGGCGCAATATTTCTTCATTAACTCAGAAAATTACAACTAAGTGATGAGAGCAAACACAAATTCACTTTCCACTATCTCATAGCTTCTATCTCCCTAATTCTTGACTTGTAACTATTGTCACATATGCTCTCATACATGCCCCGACTTTTCTCAAGGTATTTATAGATAATTTGTACATAATTCTTACTGAACAAAAGATCTAAGTCATCTATGACTATGCTAATGTACATATGTGTTCAAGACAACATTCTGACTTCTTCTTAATTTTGCAAATGTCTTCCTTTGCTTCATTCTGACCATAAGCATTCTCCAAGATCTGTATAATCACCAATTTGTGATTGGTTTGCTCCAACAGCTCCCCCTCAATCACTAATTGTGATTATTCCATTCTTCTTCACTCCTGCCATCTCCTTGAATCTCTGTAGCTTAGGTCCATCCAAGCTTTTTGTCATCATATCTGCCACTTGTTCTTTTGTTGGAGTGTACATCACTTCAATCTCTTTATCAAGTACCTTTTCCCTCAAGAAATGATACTGTATCTCTATATGCTTAGTCCTGGCATGAAAAACAGGGTTAGCTGCCAAATACAAAGAACTCATATTGTCTCCAAAAATTATTGGAGTACTATGATCAGTCTCAAAACTTTTCATCAAGGTCTTCAACCATATAACTTCTTTTGCAGCTTCTACCATTCCCTTATACTCAGCCTCTGTGGATGATAAAGCAACTGTGTGTTGCTTCTTTGAACACCAAGACACTAACTTGTCTCCAACATAACATAGATATCCATGAGTAGACCTTCTATCATCTGAGTCACCTGCCCAATCTGCATCACTAAACACTTTGATTCTTGTGTCAGAAGTGAAACCATAGTACAAACCTTCACTTAGGGTTCCTTTGATATATCTAAGTACCCTTTGGGCTGCAATCCAATGAGTCTTCTTTGGACAATGCATAAATTGTGACAACACACCTACTGCATATGATAGGTCTGGCCTTGTCAAAGTAGCATAGATTAGACTACCTACCAAACTCTGATATTTCTTCATGTCATTGAACTCTTCACCTCCATACCTGCTTAATTTATGATTTACCTCCAATGGAGTGGTTGAGGTCTTGCAATCTTCCATGTTAAACTTGATCAAAAGATTCTTCAAGTATCTCTCTTGTGAAACATATACTCCATGTTGAGTATACACAATCTGCATTCCTAGAAAATAAGATAAGTTTCCCAAGTCACTTATCTTAAACTCCTTCTCTATTTGCTTCTTGAGTTCATTGATTCCTTGAGCATCTGTTCCTGTAACAATAATATCATCAACATAAATGCACATGTAAATATATCCATTTTCACTTGCCTTCACTAGCAAGCTACTATCTGCCTTTGATGCTTGAAATCCACATTCATTCAAGAACTTGACCAATCTGTAATTCCAAGCTCTTGGGGCTTGCTTCAACCCATATAAAGCTCTCTTGAGCTTACACACATAATCTGATCCAATTGACTCCATGAAGCCTTCTGGTTGCTCCATATATACTTCATCTGCAATGTAACCATTAAGAAATGCATTCTTCACATCCAATTGTGATAATTTCCATCCTTTGCAAGCAGCAATAGCAATCAATGTCCTAATTGTAGACATCTTAGCAACAGGACTAAAGGTTTCATCATAATCTACCCCATAAGTTTGGGCATAACCTTTAACCACAAGTCTAGCCTTATATCTAGACACCTTACCATCTGCAAACCTCTTTGTTTTGTATACCCACTTGCATCCAATGACTTTCTGATTCTTTGGTCTTGGTACTAATTCCCAAGTTTCATTTTCAAGTAGAGCATCATACTCTTCTTGCATTGCCTTCTCCCAATTCTGTTTACCTTTGGCTTCTTCATAAGTGGTTGGATCTTCTTCTGTTTTCACAATGTAAGCATAATCTCTTGTTATTAGGAAAGATGTATCATAGCTATACCTTATAGGCTCTTTCCTTTCCCTTGTAGATCTTCTGATTTCTGCACTTCTTGATGTTTCAGCCTCATTTGATTCTGGATCAAATCTTGGCCCTTCTTCTACATGATCCTGCACTCTACATCTAGAGTCAACTTCATCAACAATTTCTTCACATACCTTTACCTTTGCCTTTCCTTTCCTTTGAATTTCTTCAACACCTGCATACTCATTTGGTAATCCTGTATACCACATGTTTTGCTCATCAAATGTTACATCTTTAGTAACAAGAAACTGCTTTGTGGATGGACTCCACAACCTGTAACCCATTTGTCTATCATCATATCCAATAAACACATACTTCTCTGCTTTTGGTTCTAGCTTATGTCTTAATTGTGAAGGAACATAAGCATATGCAATACATCCAAATACTTTACAATGATCAAGACTAGGCTTCTTACCCCACCATGCTTCATAAGGGGTTCCTCCATCCAAAACTTTGCAAGGCAACCTATTCACAAGGTATGTTGCAGTGTTAATGGCCTCTGCCCATAAGTAATTTGGACAATTCTTTTCCTTCATCATGGCTCTTGCAAACTCTACAAGAGTCCTATTCCTCCTTTCTGCTACTCCATTTTGTTGAGGGGAGTACCTGCAAGTTACTTCTCTTTTGATACCTGCATTCCACAAATAATCATCAAACTCTTTTGAGAAATACTCTCCCCCTCCATCTGATCTTAATCTCTTTAACTTTTGTCCTGTGATCCTTTCTGCATAAGCATGGAAGTGTTTGAATGTCTTGAAGACTTCTGATTTGTCCTTGATTACATACAAAGTAATCCACCTGGTTGCATCATCAACAAACAACACATAATATCTGGATCCATTTATGCTATAGTCCCTTGAGGGTCCCCATACATCTGTATGAACCAATTCAAGCATATTTGAATACTTGTACCCTGATTTGTTATAAGAACCTTTATGTGCTTTACCTAATTGACAAGCTTCACACTTGTACACCATATGTTGCCCTTCAATGTTTGGCAATCCAAGCACCACCTGATTCTTTGACATCTCCTTTATAGCTCTCTCATTGAAATGACCTAGCCTCTTATGCCATAGGTCTAATTCAGATACCTTTTGACCTCCATAGGTAAACAATGCATGTCCTACATTACCTTGGACTTTGAGAGTGAACAATCTTCCCTCCTTTTTACCTGCAATTATGGTTCTATATCCCTGATTTGGATCTTGTACATAGACACCATCATTTGTAAATCTTACCTCATATCCTTTCTCCACAATTTGCCCTACACTTATCAAATTTTTAGGAATAGTAGGGACATAAAGTACCTTGCTCAGAAGTGTACTTCCACTCTTTGTCTTCACTGATCCAATGCTCTCCACTTTATGTTTAGTATTGTCACCTGTTTGAACTGTATGTCCATTCACCCTTGCTTCCATATCAGTCATCAAGGATAGGTTCCCACTCAGATGGTTACTGCACCCTGAATCAATATAAAACACTCTTTGATCTTCTCCCATTGATTCATGAGTTGCATTCAAGATAAGAGTCATGTCATCCTTCTGATCTGATGCATAATTGTAATAATTATTGTTGTAGGACTGAGATTGGAAGTTTCTTCCACCTCCTCTACCATATGATGTCCTACCACCTCTTCCTCTGAAATTGCCTCTTTGGTTTCTGCCTCCTCTACCTCTTTGACTATAATTCTGATTGTTGTATCCTCCACTTTGATTGTTATACCAACAATCATTTGCCAAATGATTTGTTCTGCCACAAATCCAACAAGCTTTAGCATTATCTTTGTTCTTACCTCCTCTTCCTTTACCTCTGAAATTTGTCTTCCCTTTTGTGAAGTTGGCTTGATTTGAGTTCCCTTCATCCTCATTTGATTGCTTTCCCTTGCCATTCTTTTTCTTATCTTTGGAGTACATAGCTTGACTTGTACTTCTATCATTGTCTCCTTTAAGATCCTGCTCAAAGGTTAGCATGTGTCCTAGCAATTGATTAAGGTCAGGAGTAAAGTGATCAAGTGACAATTCTATGGACAATATAAAAGGCTTCCACTTCTCATCACCTCTTAGACCTGTAAGTATTTGTCTTACCAACTTTTCTTCTTCAATGTCTTCATCCACTGCTCCCAAGCTATCTGCAATATCTTTCATCCTTGCCACATAATCTGAAATTGATTGTGAACTCTTCTTCTTGAAAGTTGTGAACTCAGCCCATAGTGAGGACTTCCTTGACTTAGTTGTATTTTGGAAATGCTCTTCCAAGGCATTCCAAACATCTGTAGCACTTTCTAAACCTCTGATGTGAGGTAGAAGGTAATCATTTACAGCCATGTAGATGATACTCCTTGCTTGAGCATCCTTTCTCATCCAAGTCTTCAACATTGCAAGTTCTTCCCTAGTAGGAATACTTGGATCTGCAAATTCTGGTTTTTCTTCATCTCCTGTAATGAATGATATAAGATCTTTGCTCATGAGGTGTGCTTCCATCCTCATGGACCATGCTGGATAGTTCTCCCTATCTAGCTTATCAATCTGCAAGCTTTCTCCCATCTTGTATCCACCTGTGTATTGAAATCTTCAAGCTTTACAAACAATGTATGTACCTTTACTTCGAATTGAACTCCTTTTGCCTTTCTTGATGTCAATTTGTCTTCTCCTCGAGCTTTGACTCCAAGCTTTCACTTCCTGATCCTTCAAATGTTGAATCTCTTGAATCTGCAGCAGTCGAGATCCTCCTTTTCTTCAAATTGATGTCTCCTGCTCTGATACCACTGATGGAGAATGTTAATCTCCAAAAGAACAACTTATTCTTGTGATTAGAGCACCTCTATACCAAGAATAAGTCAAAACCTTTCACACATTTAGAGGATCAACTTCTAATTATCAAAAGATGAACAAATCTGTGAAGAAGATGATACACAGAAAAGTCTGCTGCACTATTTCCTTATATTGACTTATCAAACGTGTAAAGTTTTTGTTGAAACTTTGTACGAATCATCTCCTAGAGATTGCGCAACTATTCCAAGTTGAATTACTCCAAAAGATTAAGTGTAGCTTGAGAAATCAACTTCTCAAGTTACCTATGTCAGAAACTGTACTTCTGAGAAGTCGATTCAGACACCCCTAACTTCTTAACTTTGATTCTCACAATATCTAACCCGTTTTGCCAAATGCTTTTAGCCACGAGTAGATCACCTTCCAACTTAAAAATTAAGTGCTTGCTTGCACAAAACTTTAAACTATGGAGTGAGCACTGACCAAAAGATTAAACACGAAATTTGCGCCTGTTTCAGAGAACTGTAGACATTCAACACATATGAATGTTCCTATTCACAATTCTCCTAGCCTGTTTACAATTGGACTCTGAAATTCAGGTCACAGACTCATTAACTAACAACTTAGATATCCTCAAAAGGATTTTGCTAATGATCAAACACGGAAGGAGCAGACACGAAAAGATCGGGCGCAATATTTCTTCATTAACTCAGAAAATTACAACTGAGTGATGAGAGCAAACACAAATTCACTTTCCACTATCTCATAGCTTCTATCTCCCTAATTCTTGACTTGTAACTATTGTCACATATGCTCTCATACATGCCCCGACTTTTCTCAAGGTATTTATAGATAATTTGTACATAATTCTTACTGAACAAAAGATCTAAGTCATCTATGACTATGCTAATGTACATATGTGTTCAAGACAACATTCTGACTTCTTCTTAATTTTGCAAATGTCTTCCTTTGCTTCATTCTGACCATAAGCATTCTCCAAGATCTGTATAATCACCAATTTGTGATTGGTTTGCTCCAACAGGTTCCGCTAGAACTGATCCTGATCTCTGAGCTGGGTTCTCTTGATTCAATTTCTATGAAGTCAATTCTAGGATTTTGGCTCTAGATTACTTGAGACTTCCTTCCAATTCTGTTATCTTTTTACTCCACTTTCTCTTGATCCTTTCTCTCGAGTCTTTCCAAGATTTTGTCTTTTTATTGCTAGATTCTCCAACTTCACTAGTTCCAACTATTTTCTCCTGATTAAGCTGTTGATTCTATAAGAGCGCCTGGGCTCTTGTTATAGCTTGGATATGCACGTATGTAGGGTTGGATCCATCTGCGTTGTTTACAATACCTATCACATTGATTGGTGTCACATTTGAAACATTAACAGGGTTCTTAGGACACTCTTTGATGATATGTTCTTTACCACAATCGGCACAAAAGCCTTGTATGTTATAGCATTGTGATTGTCCTGCTATCGGAGGACGTGGACAATCCTTTATGAAATGATCTCCTTGGCACCTAAAGCATGGTCCTCTAGGGCCCTGTGGTCTTTGTTGTCTCAATTGGGGCCGCGGATTAGGATTTGTCTACATCACATTAGCGTAGTCGGGCTCCCAACTAGGTTCCAATGGTGGACTATCATACTGATATGTCTCCACATGTTCTAGTGACTCTGTGTAATAAGCGGGTGGACTATCTACATGTGTAGAGTCAAAACTGTTTGAGTTCGGGTCACTTTCTGTGATCAGGGGTGATGAAGGCACTAAAGCCCTATTGAGGTTTTCTTCTGGAGCAGCATATTTGACTGAGATAACATTAGCTGGTGGGGGTGGCTGCTGAGCTAAGACAGGTTGTGGTCTCTGTTGAGCCTGATAAGGATAGTTTTGTGGAGGCCTATAATAATGAGGCTGAGTATTATATTGACCTTGATACCTACCTCGCTGTTGGTAGGCTTGCGGCTAGTTCTGTTTCACTTCCTGTTTGTTGTATGGGCAGTCCTGAGCCGTAAGATTTGTGTGTCTTCTCTCAATTGTACAGTACTGGCCACTATGGTTGGCTTGTGGTTGTGTTGCATTGGGACACACATTTGCCATATGATCACCACCACAGGTGTAACAATGCTTGTTTGTTGTTAACCTAGGCATCTGTTTACTTGAAACTCCTAGTTTCCACTTTTTCTCCTAGGTCTTCTATTGAGCTAGACAGTTTTGTGGATTCTAGAGATGAACAATCTGAGTCCTTATAAACCTTTGAGAGTTCCAACTCGTCTCCTAAGTTGTCTTCAATGTCTATGCAAATTCTTACACATTGCTCTAGCGTTCTGGGTTCCTTCAAGTATACATATGAGCATAGTTTAGAGCTCAACAGGCCATCTAAAAACAATGACACTTGTTTGGCCTGTGAGGGTAGCTCTTGCATTGGACATCTTTCCACATATTGTGTAAACCTACGTCCTGCCAGTCTAACTCTTTCTTGAGGGGTTTGTTTGAAACTATGGATCAACGAAGACGTGTCACGTCTGATCCCACTTTTAGAGAATTCCGTGATGAAGGACTCTAAAAAGTGACGGATGTCTCTAAATTGCCTTTGTTGCAATGGTTGGAACCAAGTTAAAGCTGTGTTCTTTAACGTTAGTCCAAATGCATTATATTGCGTGAACATGTCTTCGACTTGTTCTGCTCGTAGCACTTGCTTAAATTCCGCAACATGATCATAGGGATCTCCTGTCCCATCAAAGTAGTTTTTCATGGAATTTACTAACTAAGTGGGTCTTAGTATTCTTGCATGTTCACGTGGTCTGGGTAGAGGAAAATCATCTCTACCACCTGGCATTCTTTGTCTTTCCACTCTATCCGTGTCTATGGTGGTTCTATCTCTCCCTATGGGATGATTGAAACTTACTTCTGGTCTTTCTTTGTTTTTCTCTCTTTGATTAGCATGGGCGGAGGATGTTCCTGCCCCTTGTTGGCTCACATTTATGTTTGCTCGAGATGGAGGGAAGACCAAATCATCTCTCCATGTATATGTGTTTCTTGAGTGGTCAGGTACCACAAATACTCTTTCTGAAGTTTCATCCATGTATACAACCTTTCCAGGTGTATCTGGGTCCTTGAATTCATAAACCGTGATGGAGCCTACCTCACTAGGTTGTTCTATCATGTACCTCCAAAATGCTTTGTCAGTCTCTTTATTTACAAACAACTCTATGCTTCTGTTATCCTGAGGGATCCAATCTCGAACTAGTACTCGTGTCAATACAGATTTCCCTCTAGGTGTCCTAGGTTCTTCTAATGGTTCTTTTCCTTGGGCTTTCGCATTCGTCTCTAACTGAATTACACCAAACTCATTGGTATTATTTGGCTGAGTACTTATGATGTACATCGTTCCTTCTTTGTCTATGTATGCGTCTCTCTCCAATGTCACCACTGGACGTTCCAATCCAATGGGTTGATCAGGATTGTGCATTTGCACCACTTTTCTTTGCAAACCATCCTGATAGATGCGAGCACCTAAGCGATTGGTTCGGAGAAATTCTAATTGAGTCCTATAGGGTCCTTTTGGTTTTTCTAGATATGCTACGTTTGACCCTCCTTCTGGTCTTTCCGTGCTAAAAGCTATTTCTAATTCACTCGTATCTAAGCTCCACTCGTAAGGATAACTATTATTCAATTGTTGTGCCCACGAATGTGCAGTAGTTCCTACACTTGCTTCTGATGATCTGAGGCTTCATCGGTCTGACTTACCTATGTGTTTGCCCGATCTAAGGTTTATGAATTTACTTCCTTTGACCATTAACGTTCCTTGTTTTTAATTTCTTGGTTCTTTTTAAATGCCTTTAAGTTCTTGTCTAGATGTATGCGTTAGGAATGGACTTTCCGTGGCACTTTTGAGTTCTCGTTCCGTCAGACTTAAGTTCTTTCCTTTAGGTTTTCGTATCACACACCTTTACTTTAGTCTTGAACTTGAAAAAATTAAATCTCTTGAACTTGATGCGTTGCTATCGTCCTTAATCTAATCCACAATGCTACTCTTTAGCCTAAGCTAAGAATTGACTGAGGGGGGTGAGTACTCTTCCAACCTCAAGTCAGTTGCTTTGGTTGCTCTGATGCCCAAGAAGCCGCGCTTCCCAAGCCCTGCGTTCTTCTCTGCCTTGCCTTGATTGCCCTTGATTATCCTTGCTAGACCTGTAAAATCCCACTATTAGACCAATTCTCAAATGGATGATCAAGCACTCTAATATATACACTTTTTAGTCCCTTAACCTTTGGCAAAATTTTCTTCCAAAGCCCCCTTTCTTTCCTAGTCCCACAGATGGTCAACCTCAAAATATCCTCTCTAAAGAACAACGTAAAGAGCTTTCTAACGAGCTATAAAGCTCAAAAAACGGACTTCGGATGAAAAAGATATGACCATTCAGGCCCTCGGGGGTAAAAATTGACAAACAGGTTTTTCTTTCCCTATGAGCTAAGGGGTCTCCTATGAGTCTAATCACCCAAAAATTTGCCAAAAATAGCCCCAAAATTGATCAAAAAATCAAACCCTAAAAATTGTGTTTGGGGTGGAGAATCGCGATGGTCTGCAACAATTGTGATGGTTGGACTGTCGCGATGGTCCAGGTGAACGGTCGCGATGGCGTGGCACAATCGCGATGGTCCGAAGGAGCGAACTGTCGTGATGGTCTAAATGTGAGCAATCACGATGGTGTGAATGAATCGTCATGATGGTCAGATTGGCGAGCAATCACGATGGCGTCGGTCAACGGTCAACGAGACAATTGCGATGGCGTGAGCCCATCGCGATGGTCACGAGGCACGATGGCGTCAGCCAATCGCGATGGTGTGAATGAACCGTCGCGATGGTCAAATCGACGAGCAATCGCGATGGTGTCGGTCAACGATCAATGGTCAATGGTCAACGGGACAGTCGCAATGGCGTGAGCCCGTCGCGATGGTCACGAGGCATGATGGCATGAGCCAATCGCGATGGTTCAAATGTCAAGGCGTCACGATCGTCTGAGGGTCTCGTCGCGATGGTCTAGCTTGCCACGTGGCAGCATCGGCGCGATGACATGAGTCAATCGCGATGGCGTGGGGTCGACGGGATCGTCGCGATGGTCAAGGACCGTCGCGATGGTTCAAGTGAACTATCGGGATGGTGTGAGACCTCGCGATGGTCCGGCCGAGCCGTCGCGATGGCGTGAGCCAATCGCGATGGTGTGACACAATCGCGATGGCGTGAGCCAATCACGATGGTGTGACACAATCGCGATGGCGTGAGCCAATCGCCATGGTCCATCAAACTATGAATTTTTGCAAAGCGTTTGTGGATCCATGTATGCGCTTGTGTCGCCTACCTTGTGGTGAACTCGCTTACCGAAAATGCCAAAGTTGGCAGACCATCGCGATGGTCTCACACACACGGCAGATCTCTGACAGAAAGTGAAATTTTACCTTTTCCAAGCTTTGCTGATGCACTGGAGCACTCTACCTGCAAGAAAACTCAAAAGCACAAAAACACATGCAAGCACAAAAGCTCTCTCTCTCTCTCACATGCACAAATGAGGGGAAATGAGGAGAATGGGTGCATATGGTGAATTTTCTGATTTTTTTGGAGTGGAAGATGATGATGCGGTGATGAAGATGGAGTGTGGGGGAGGTGAAAAACACCAAAAACTAACTGAAAACAAGAACAAAAACTGAAAATTTTACCTTCCAACGCCACTTCTTGCTATACTCTTACCATCACACATTCGTCCTAGACTCGATCCCCGGCAATGGCACCAAATTTGGTGTTGCTCTAGCACAATGATGAGAACCACGTTAAGAAGCTCCACCTCCTTAATGTCAATCCGCGGAAGAGATAGGAGTGATATGAAGATCGTGAATGTGAGATGAAGTGAGAGTGAATGTGAGAAGCATAAAGATGCACACACACATACACACACACAACGAAGAGACAAGCAAGACACAATGGAAGGTAGGAAATCAATTGTACTACTCAAGATCTTAATTATAAGCTCAAATTAGCTCTAAGCTCACACTAACCAACACTAGCTCTCCCAAAAATGAGCTCTCTAGCTCTTTTTATAGATTATAGACTAGTTTTGACCGGTTTCACATCTCATGACCGGCATAGTTAAAAAATAGGTTCTAGGTGCTATTTGAAAGGGTAAACGGTGTCTAAAAATAACCAAAATTGGTATGCTCATTCTACCTAAGCTCCTCAAGCTTGAGGACTCCTCGCCTTGCAGAAAATGGAGCTATAAATTACAAAAAGGGTTTCTCTATGTTACATATGGTACAAAAGTGATGAAAATCATTGTTGAAGGTTTTGAAAAGTATTTATAAAATATAAGTCTTTGAAACAATGATTCGACTGACTCCTTGCTTCTTCGTTATGCTCTGTCTTCACATGCTTCCGTGTCTTCTATGCCTCTGGCTACTGCCAACATACTCCAACTAGCAAAGGATAGTACCGATAAAGTGAAGATCAGGACCATAGATCCTGCTACACTACCTCTCAAGTACTAGATGGAACAACCACTCCAACAAGGGTCTATCAGGGACGAGAGACTCGAGAGGGGGGGGAGTGTTGAAGCTCAAGGTCAAGGACAAAGCATGGAAGCACATCCAGGAAGTGGACACACAAGAAGAAGGAGCAAATAGGGAGCTCCAAGAAGCACATGTCAAATTTTTAGAAGAAATCCCTATAAAAATAGTGATTTTTATCACTAAAAACCATTGTAAATACCATTTTCTATCTTTGTAACTTCATTTTCTCCAAGTCGAGGAGTCCTAGAGCTTGAGGAGTATTAGAAGTACCATCCTACCAATTTTCATAATTTTTAGACTCCGTTTAAGCTCCCAAATAAGCCCTGGAACCTAATTTTTAAGTAAGTCGGACACTAGGTCTAGACAGGGCCAAAACCACTCAAAAAACTATAAAAAGGGCTGGAGAGCTCATTTTTTAGGTTAGCTTGTTGTAGATTTGAGCTTTGTAAGAGAGTTCTTTTGCAATTGAAGATCTTCCATTGTTCCACTCTTTGCCCTTACCTTGTGCACATGTGTGTACGTGTGTGCGTGCTTGTGTGCTTTCACTCACGCACTTGTGCCATCACTTGCTCACGGTCTTCATATCGGTCCTCACGTCTCCACGGATTGACATTTATGAGGTGAAGCTCCTCACATTGGTACTTGCCATTGTGCTAGAGTGACAGAAGCAGATGTCCATAAGTTGTGTAAGGAATGCCCAGTCTGTCGTATTAGACCTCTTGTGGAGCATGCTACACTGTACCAAGTGTCTCTAATACCAGATTGGAGTGAACCATTGCTAGCCTTCTTGAGGACAAAAACATTCCCTCAAGATATGACCCTAGCTAGGCAAAGAAGTTTAGAACAAGAAGCCCTAGATTATGCACTCATTGGGGATAATCTATACAAGCATGGAAAAGACGGATATCTGAGACTATGTGTCCATGAGAGCGAATACCTTAAGATCTTGGAAACTGCTCACCAAGGTGTAGCAAGAGAACACTTTGGACCAGAACATGTGATTAAGGCAATCCTATTTGCAGGCTTGTGGTGGCCAACCCTTCACATGGATGCACATACCTACGTGAAGCGGTGTGACGTTTGTCAGCGAACTCAATATCCCATACGTGAAAATGAGATGCCATTGAAACCTATGATGGGTGGACGTGCATTCTCTAAGTGAGGAATAGAATTTGTAGGCCCTAATAACCCCCTAGCTAAGAGTTCGCATGCTGAATACATCATTGTGGCCATAGACTATCTAACCAAGTGGGTAGAATTGAAGGCCACAACAAAGAATGATGCTCAAACAACACCAAAGTTTTTATTTTAGAATGTGTTCACTAGATATGGGCTACCAATAGAGCTCGTAAGTGATAGAGGCACCCACTTCTTGAATGAAGTCATAGAAAATCTTCTTCAAGGGTTCTTGGTGATACACAAGAAGTTTCCCCCTATCATCCACAAGTGAATGGGCAAGTCGAAAGCACCAATAAGATTCTATGCAATGAGCTGACCAAACTAGTGAATAATAAATGCTCTGATTGGGACAAACAGCTATACCATGTTTTTTGGGCATATAGAGTTGCCTATAAAACGGTACTCGAAGCCACACCCTTTCAGATGGTATTTGGCCAAAATGTAGTGCTACCATTGGACTTCTTGATATCTACACTGAAAGTAGCGCAGGAGCATGAGTGTACAGGGCATGAACTCTCTTCAAGGATCTTTGATCTTGAATGGATAGGTGAAACGAGACTGAGAGCTTCTATAGGGATCTATGCAGCTAAGAAAAGACAAAAGGCATACTTCGATGCCCATGTGAAGGATAAAGGCTTGAAGGGTGGAGACTTAGTTTTGGTGTACACCCTAAAACAACATGCACGAAAGCTAGAGAAGTGTGGCTATGGACCCATTATTATTAATAGAATATCAACAAGTGGGGCAGTACAATTAGCCACCTTAGAAGGCGATATCCTACCAAGTTACATTAGTGGATGCGGAGTCAAATTATATCAAGAACCCCTCACGGAGGAAATGCTTAATCGACTTAAAAATGCCAAGAAACACAAAGAAGAAAAACGAATCTGAGAAGAAGCGTAGGTAGAAGCTTTGGAACGCATCCAAAGAATGAAATTGAGAAGACAGGGTAGAGATCAGCCTAGAATAGATGCCTATGCAGCCCCAGGATATCATATGGATATGTATGAAGTCTCAGGTGTAAGTTCCCATAGAATAATTGATCGACGTCCCTTTGTGACCTTAGAAATAGGACAAGGAAATGGTGCAAGGACTATACGGGCTTTAATTGACTCAGGTGCAGCCACTAGTGCAGTTAGACTTTCTCACTATCAATAATTGAAATTAAGTGTCAATCCTATAGAAGCATACCTCATAGGATTGGGAGGTGTGGAAACCCCTTGCATGGGTGAGGCGGAACTTCCCCTCTACATTCAAGATACTCTCATGATAGTTAAAGTGCTAGTGTGTCAAGACGAGGACCTCATTGAGCCTCGCGTCTTGGGTCAAGACTGGATCTATGATCATGCAGTCAACTTGAACCTAAGAAGTCGACTTCTCCAGGTCTGGGTAAGTCAAAATCGCAATACAATTGAATTAGAAAATGAAGCACTCAAGGAACTAGGAAAGGCACCCCCTGGTCCTTCCAGGAGTACACATGAAGATGACGATGCTATTCTTCTCCAAAACTATGTGATGTAGAGGGATGGTGTTCTCAACAAAGAAGCCAAGGATATGATGGAAATCCCTTCTTTTCCAAAAATTATAGAGACACAGCAACCAAAGGAGTATCGAACGTAGAGGAAGTAGACATCTTATTCTCGAAGCCAAAGGAAAGTACGAAGCAAGGTGGCTCAGCCATCGAAACAAGTATGGGTGCAAAAAGGCAAGCATCCTGTTGTGGTCAAGTTACAACCACTTACTAAACGTCATGCTAGTGATCAACGACACGACACTAATAAGAAGTATTTCAAAGATTCTTCTATGAAAGTAAAGTCTATCTGGGTTCCCAAGAATTCAATGAGGGCTAACCCACAATCAAGACAAATTTGGGTGCCTAAGGCTTGCTTGTAGGCTCAAATAGCCACACATAAACCATACAATGTACAACATGATTCACTCACTGGAACAGTTGATACCCACTCTTGTTTGACATGCACAAACACATATTCTTCCTTGAGCATGAGCAGGATTACTTGTAAATGGGTCCCTAAAAAGCCTCATTCCCATATAGATTTTCTTATAAAGCCCTCCAAAGTCTCCACAAAATCAAAAGATAAGGCCATCCACCATGTTTGGTAGCCCAAGTCTTGTAACAAACCACCTGATCCCACTGTGAAAACCATATCCACATACTAACTGTGTACACACTCCATTGCACTATCCCAATTAGCACCCAAGAACCCATCATCCACTAACCACACTTCATACTCACGATCACACGCGCACTAACTAACCTGCTAACCACATCACGATTCATCAGGTTAATGTTGTAATGAGGACACAGGTGTTGGCAGTAGTCAAAGAACTGAAGGACTCACAAGACAAGGAAGCCTACGAAGGGATTGACATTAAAGGAGGTGCTACTCATCACTGAGCTACACCAAATTTGGGCGCCGTTGCCGGGGATGAGTAGCACCTCCTTTAATGTCAATTTGGGAAGACGTGAGGATGGTATGATGACCTCGAGCAAGTGAAGGCACAAGTGCGTGAGTGCGAAGCACACTAACATGCACACACATACACACACGCGCACACAAGGCAAGAAAAAGAGTGAGAAGCAATGGAGTTATTTAGATTACTTTCAAAAAGCTCATACAAGTTCAAATCAATTACAAGCTAACCTCAAAAATGAGCTCTCTAGCTCTATTTATAGTTTTTGACTAGGTTTTGGCCGTGTCCAGACCTAGTGTCTGGCCTAGTTAAAAATTAGGTTCTAGGTCCCATTTGAAGGCTCAAATGGAGTCTAAAAATTATGAAAACTGGTAGGTCACTACTTCTAATGCTCCTCAAGCTCAAGGACTCCTTGGCTTGCACAAAGTGGAGCTAAAAAAATATGAAATGGTATTTACAATGGCTTTTAGTGATGAAAATCACTATTTTTGTAGAGATTTCTTCTAACAGTGTAACATACACTTCCTGGAGCTCCCTACTTGCTCCTCCTTCTTGTGTGCCCACCTCTTTGATGCATGAAAAATTTAGATGGCCTACTTGCCAGATCTCCTTTGACTACTCTGTCTGCTTGTGCCTTCTCTTCGCTCCGACTCCCTTCGTAGGCTTCCTTGTCTTGTGAGTCCTTCAGTTCCTTGATTACTGCCAAACCCCCCCCTCTCTCACATCTGTTGTCTCTGACAGACCCTTGTTGAGTGGGTCGTTGGATGTAGTACTCCACAACGTCTGTGGCTAAATGATGTTCTGCAATTCTCAATCCTTTGGCCAAGTCAATGAGTAGAGCATCCCAATCTACAGGCCCGGGAACCTCTAGATGTGGTATGCGTAGCTTTTCTGAATGGAGAGCTTGTTCCATGGCAAATAACTGTAATAAATGAGATGGTCTGGGAATGAATATCTCTAAATGATATTCCCAAAACCCCGTGATAAACATTTCTTTAAACGTCTGTTTGAAGCAAGCAGGTAGATACTTTATACGGGCATCCTAGGCATAGACGATGTTAATGGAGGGCGTGGTGCTCATGTCATAGACAAGGTCCTGATTTCCTTCATTAAATCCAATAGCCGAAAGATGAGGTTCTTAAATGTCCTGAATGTAATCAGCATGAGCTCAAAAATTTTTAGGCACATCTGGGACATTCTTGAACCGGACTGCCCAGTGTCGGATGGTTGAAATCATGTAGTTGACTGTGGGTTGGCCATTAGGAGGTGCTAGGTACACATAATTTAACCACTTTTCACATCCTTTAACCGTCAAAACTGTTTTTGTGTACTCCGGCCAAGACCACCTTCGAAAGACAGGGCAGTAGCAAGGATTATACTTGATATATAGAGGAATGTTATTCCACGTGCGATTCATCTCAGGGTAGGTTTCAAGCAGGCGGATCCTCCAAGTAGGTTGATGTATGTTCCCTTGCTTGGCACTTGCAGGTATATCTTCTGGTGCAAACTGTGTCGGCGAGGTTGGTTCTTTTGTTGTACGTTGCTTAATTTCAGCATTGTAATCTGCCGTTAATACACAGAATGGAACATAGAGATCATCAGACGTGCCAATCCACCTATGATGGGAGAGGTTCTTGAAGTAATCCGATTTAATTACAACTTCTTCCAATTGAGACATTGATGCTATCTGTACTGCAACTCTCTCATCATGGGTTGTGGCCACCTTCTCTAACCTCTGCATCCATTCAGGGGCCTCGATCTCAATGGTGTCCATTCCTTCTTCTGTTTGCTTACCCCCGGGTGTTGGCATTGGAACGTATGGGTCTTCAAAGATCTCCTCCACTTGAATTGGCACTAAGTCTTCAGGTTCTGGCTCCGCCAAGGGAGAGGGTTGACACTCGTATTGTAGAACTTTATGTCGTAGTTCTTCTAATTCTGCTCTGAGTTTTGCGACTTCCTCAGATGTGTCAGCTTCAGTTGTGACTTTGCTTGGTGACTCCTGCTGGGTTGCCAGTTGCTTTAGTAAGTCATTTCTTTCTCTTTCTAATTTTGTGTGGGCTTCTAGGAGGTCGGCATGGGTTTCCAAGACGATTTGCATATTTTTAGTTGGGATAGCCTTGAATTTCTCTGGGTCGATTTCCTGTGGTGAACCCTCCATTGCTGCTTCCAAGTTTTCTTCGTTCTATCTCTGTAGTCGTTTATTTTCCTCGAGTGCTGTAGACATGTGTTTCCGTAATAGGGCCAGGTTGCGTCGAAGCTTGAGGTTCTCTGTTATCTGGGAGTGTAGCAGCTCATCAAGTTGTTGTTTTTCTTCCGCATCTGACTGGGGTGGATTGGCCACTAACTGCTCATGTTGCTCCTATAAAGTGACATACTGTTGTTGTAGTAGCCGCTTTTCCCTTTCTAAATCAATGAATCGTGCTTGTAGCGCTTCATGGCTTCGGAAGAGGCTCGTATGCTGGTTATCAAGATGCTGGTAGTGCTGTTGTAGTTGAGACATACACTGGTACATATTATTAAATACATTATTAATAGGGGTGGATGCGGGAAGGGTGTTGAATGCAGAAGGGAAGGGAAAGGGGAATGGGAGCGTGTATGTTGTGCTCAAAAAGGGTGAAGTTGGTGGTGGGGGAATGGGAGATTGTGGACATATGGGGGGAGGGAGAGGTGCGGAGGTGGGTGATATGTCCATGAGGTCAAAAGTGGATGTAGTCATGGGAGTGATTGTGAACATGGGAATTGTGGGTGCGGTGATGGTGGTGAAAGTGTAAAGTGGTGTGTGTAGTTGTGAATATGAGCCGCCAGGAAGTGTGATCGGGGGAACGGGGTTTTTCGTGGCTACGGTTAGAATTACAGTGTCAGTGGAAGTGTATACAAGTGAGGTGGTGATAGGGTGTGTGGGTTGTGTGGGTTGACTGACAGTCTGTGCTTCGGTATGGGCAGTGGACTCTGAGGCGGTGACAGTAGTGGTTACACTGGTAGTGGGAGGTGAAGTTGGTGGAGTTGGAGGTAGGGGTGGTAAAGGGGGTGATGGGGGTGCAGTAGATGTATGGGCTTCCTCAGTTTCCTGAATGATATGAGCTGTGCCCGTGGTTGTGGATGTGGTGCCCTGTGGTTCTAATACTAAGATATTCATTTGTTTTCCTGATCAAGGGGGGCGTCTGCCATATCGTCGCTCCGATCTTCTCGAGTGTGCAAGAGCTGTATGCACCGTCTCAGGTACCCCCAATGCATCAGAAATCATATCCAGGGTTGCTCAGTATTGCTCATCCACACCTTCCTCTTCAAGGATTTGGTTCATGAGGGCTTTTCCTGCTGCCAGGGACAGTTTGTGCTGTTCTTGAACTCTGTTGATGGTATCATACAGCTTTTTTAATTCCTTCGTATAAGCCGGGGCACCCTCAAGTTCATGTAGAACTTCTTGTTCATATTCCTGCTCTTCTTCCTCTGTTTGTCCTCCTCGTTCCTCCTCCTGCTCTTCTTCTTCTTCAACCTCCACTTCAACTACTCTTGGTTAGACTCGATGGGGTTGGTCTGCGACTGTTTGTTGGCCGCTTGCCTGTTCTGCCTCGACTTCCACGTTAACCGCCTCGATTATCCTGGCTACCTCCTCATCAGTCAGGTCTTCTTATGTGAATCTGTGAGGAAACTCTAGGTCGGTTGGTACAGGTGGAAACACTAGATTCGGTCCATCAGTGCTGTGTCTTGGTAATCTGATAGTGAAGGGTTGTACACACCTCGGAAGTCGTGGAGTTGTCTCAGGTGTCAGTGTCGCACGGCGGGCTTGTGCACAGGGCATCTGAATGGTGCCTCTCATTTTCTTTGATGGCGGCCCTGCTGTTGATAGTCTACGTTGGAATTCCTGTACCCTGGTCCAAATTAATGCCCTTTGAACTGGCACATCATAAGCCAAACATCTATACACAATCCTGGTGAGGGCACAACATCCATACAGTACCGACTTTTGCTTTTTATACCACCGTTGATGTGCCAAGTGGTTTTGGTCGATAATCCAATGCGGCATATTGATTGTCAAATTGAAGGCATCTGCCTTCGCAAATGGATGGCGATTGTGGGTGTCATTGCTACCATGTCTTTGAGCTTAGTCAGGTTCCTGTTTTTCATGTTATCCGGGACCATCGTCTCTTTTTCGGTGGGGATATGCATGCCTTTCATGTCAAGAGCTTCCCTCACCAAGTTGTTCGTCAATTTGAAACGCTTTAATTCATTACCTCTGGTAAGTGATGGTAGAACGAAGGTACTATATCCCTTTTTCTCTTTACTAGGGGTCAGAGTGCTAATTAAGTAGGAACACCGTAGAAAATCTGGCTTGGGTAACTGAGCCTTGAAATAGTCGTAGAGTCCAACCTTCTTCCAGATGGGTTTCAGACCTTCATCATTTTGAAGCCTCTCAAATTCCCTGGTGAAAAAATGATATCTGCCCCATCGCCCGTTGAACTCTATCTCGGCCTCCCACATGTAAGTGCCTTCACCCAAAGATCCGGCCACATCACTGAACCAATGTGAGTTTTTGCTGACCGGCATTGTGTGCCCTTGTGGAGGATTTTGAATCGGTATGGTGTGTAATGCCCTCAACACCACTGGGCATTCCTTCACTTCCTCTTCAATGGGAAGACTTTCAATGTCCACGATTTGGGGGCTGGTGCCTGCCTGGGAGCTAGTTCATGCCTCGGCCATGGTGAAGAGACTGGTCACCGGTTCTGTGAGAATAGACAAATGAATGTTAACATTGCAAAAGGACACCAAGCATCTATGCGTCCCTATTACAACATTAACATGATTTTAATGAGAGGTTAGTAGGTCAATAAGTGCTTGGGGATCGTGTGTGTAGTTAGTGAATGGATATTCCTAAGAGCTAAATGGAAAGATGCGGTGCATGAGTGATGTAGTGAGTAAGTGGTTATGAATTTACAAATGAGGGTCGGGGGGTTTATTACACGTTTTGGGCTTCCAAACAAACTGATTTGCTGTTGGTCTTGATTTTGTGGAGACTCTAGAGGGCTTTTCAGGAGTGTCTACTTGGAAATGAGGCTTTTTAAGGACCCATTTACAAGTGATTCTGATTGTGCTCATGGACCAATGTGTGTCCGTGCGTGTTGTATAAAAAAGGGTATCAGATGTTCGAGTGAGTGAACCATGTTGTACAGAGAGTGGCCTTGGTGTAACTATTTGAGCCCGCAAGCAAGCCTTAGGCACCCAAATTTGTCGTGATTGTGGGATGGCCTTCATCGACTTCTTGGGTACCCAAATAGACTTTACTTTCGGAGAAGAATTTCTGAAAGACTTCTTATTAGTGTCGTGTTGTTGATTATTAATAAGAAGTTTTGCCCGTGTGGTTGGCTTGATCGCAACAGGGTGTTCGCCTTTCCACACCCACACTTGTTTCAATGGCTGAGACATTCTGCTTCGCATGTTCTTTTGACCTCCAGCATAGGTATCACTCTGCTCCATTTGTATTTGATCTGCCTTTGGTTGCTACATCCCTCTGGTCTCTGGAAAAGAAGGGAGTTCCGTTGCGCCCCTAACTTCTTGATTGAAATCAACATTCCTCTGCATCACACAGTTTTGGACAAGAACAACATGGTCATCTTCATGTGTACCCCTGGAAGGACCAGGGGTGTGTGCCTTGTCTAATTTCTTGAGTGCTTCATTTTCTAACTCAATTGTAATGCGATTCTGATTTACCCAGACCTAAAGGAGTCCACTTCGTAGGTTTAGGTTGACTGCATGATCATAGATCTAGTCTTGACCCAAGACAAGAGGCTCCATGAGGTCCTCATCTTGACACACTAGCACTTTTACTGTCATTACTTCGTCTTGAATGTAGAGGGGAAGTTCCACCTTGCCCATGCAAGGGGTTTCCACACCTCCCAATCCTATGAGATATGCTTCTATAGGATTGACAGTTAATTTCAACTTTTGACAGTAAGACAATTTAACAGCACTAGTGGTTGCACCTGAGTCAATCAAGGCTCTTACAATCCTTGCACCCTTTCCTTGTCCTATCTCTAAGGTTACAAAAGGTCGTCTATCAATTATTCTATGAGAACTTATTCCTGAGACTTCACACATTGCCATATGATAACCTGGGTCCGCATAGTCATCTACCCTGGTCGGATCTCTACCCACTCTTCGCAACCTCATCCTTCGGATGTGTTCCAATGCTTCCGCCTGTGCCTCTTCTTGAACTCGTTTTTCTTCTTCCTTGCGTTTTTTAGCAGTGTTGAGTCGATTTAGCATCTCCTCTGTCAGGGGTTCTTCATATAACTTGACTCTGCATCCGCTTATATAGCTAAGGAGAACATCAACTTCCAGTGTAGCGAGTTGAACTGCTCCACTAGTTGAGATCCTATTTATGATCATAGGTCCATAGCCACGTTTCTCTAATTTTCTTGCATGTTGCTTCAAGGTGTAGACTAAAACTAAATCTCATGCCTTCAAGCCTTTATCCTTAACGTGGGCATCAAAGTATGCCTTTTGTCTTTTCTTAGCTGCATATATTCCCGTTGCTGCTCTTAGTCTGGTTTCACCTAGTCCTTCCAGATCAAGAATCCTCAAAGAGAGTTCATGACCCGTCCATTCATGCTCATGTGCTACTTTCAGTGTAGGTATCAAGAAGTCCAATGGTAGCACTGCATTTTGACCGAATACCATCTGAAAGGGAGTGGCTTGGAGTATTGTTTTATAGGCAACTCTGTATGCCCAAACAGCATGGTGTAGCTGTTTGTCCCAATCAGAGCGTTTATTATTCACTAATTTGGTCAGCACATTGCACAAAATCTTATTTGTGCTTTCAGCTTGCCCATTAGCTTGTGGGTGATAGGGAGCAGACTTCTTGTGCACTACCAAGAACTCTTGGAGAAGATTTTCAATAACTTCATTCAAGAAGTGTGTGCCTCTATCACTGACTAGCTCTATGGGTAGCCCGTATCTAGTGAACACATTCTCAAATAAGAACTTAGCAGTCGTCTGAGCATCGTTCTTTGTTGTAGCTTTTACCTCTATCCACTTTGTTAGATAGTCTGTGGCAACAATGATGTATTCAGCATGTGAACCCTTAGCTGGGGGATTAATAGGACCTACGAAGTCTATTCCCCACTTAGAAAATGCACGTCCACCCATCATAGGTTTCAGTGGCATCTCATCTTTGCGTATAGGATACTGAGTTCGCTGACAAACATCACATCTCTTCACATAGGTATGTGCATCCATGTGAAGGGTAGGCCACCACAAGCCTGCAAACAGGATTTTTTTAATCACCCTATCTGGTCCAAAATGTCCTCCTGCTACACCTTGGTGAGCCGCTTCCAAGATCTTGAGATATTCGCTCTCATGGACACATAGTCTCAAGTAATCATCTTTACCACGCTTGTATAGATTATCACCAATGAGTGAGTAATCTAGGGCTTCTTGTTCTAGACTTCTTTGTCTGGCCAGTGTCATATCTTGAGGGAGTGTTCTCGTCCTCAGGAAATCTACTAATGGTTCACTCCAATCTGGCACTATGGACACTTGATAAAGAGTGGCATGCTCCACGGGCGGTTTAGTGCAACAGATTGGGCATTCCTTGCACAACTTGTGGACATCAGCCCCCATAGTCGGCCAATGCACTCCGAGTCTCCTTAGAGTCTGTAGGGTTCGTTGCTTTGAGTAGTGTTGCTCTAATGCACCTACATGTGCCAATTGCAACCATTTAGCATACTCATCCTCTTCCACACAACAAGCTAGGATCCCTTGATCTGTGTGCTTGTACATACTTCGTACCATGATCTGGTATTTTTGGGCTTTTATTATCTCCCTATCTTGAGTGTTTATGACTGGGTGATTGGGCCCGTATGTCAATACTGGCACTAATGGTTTAGCCCACTGAGGCACAACTTCTAAGTTAAACAAGTAAGCGTCAGGGAGGTCATCTGATACTCCCTGTGGGGCTTCTCCAGATGTGAGCCTAGAGAGGTGGTCTGCTCTCAAGTGAGTCTTGCCTTTCCTCACCACAACCCCAAAGTCGTATTCCATTAGTAAGAGAAACCATCTTACTAATCTACCGGTATTGCATGGCTTGTTTACCAAGTACAACAGTGCCTGATGATCAGTAAAAAATTTAAACTTGTTTGCAAGCAAATAGTGTCTAAACTTTTTAACTGCATATACTGTGTCTAAACTTTTTAACTGCATATACCATGCCTAATCCTTCTCTGTCAGTAGTGGTATAATTCCGTTCAGCAGCATTTAGCTGTCTACTAGCATAGGCAATGGGAAGATCCATATTACCTTCACCAGTAGGTTGTGCGAGTACACATCCAATAGCATAATTGGATGCATCCACGTGAACATGAAAGGGCTTATTCCAATCTGGTGTGGTCAAGATTGGTGCTGAACACAATCTCCTTTTGAGTTCGTTGAAAGAGTTTTCACATTCATCGGTCCACTCGAAGTTAGTCAAAAGTCCATACAGAGGCTTTGCTATGATGGCATACATGTGTATAAACCGTCGGTAATAACCACAATGCCCCATGAAAGCTTGTACTTCCTTGACATTCTTTGGCCTAGGTAGCTCTGCGATAGCTCTGCCTGACCATGAAAACACACTTTTCTGGGTTCAAGCAGGCTTGATATTCTCTACATTTGTCAAAGATTTGCCTGAGCTCAGGTATGTGTGTTTGTCTAATGTTGGAATGAGCGTAGAGAGCATCAACATAGACCTCTAAACTCTTCCTCAAGAACTCTTTAAACACGTGACACATCAATCTTTGGAAGGTTGCAGGAGCATTGGTAAGCCCAAATGGCATTACCCTAAAGGCGAATATGGCCCATTCTGTGGCAAAACTGTCTTATGCTGGTCTTCTCGAGCAATGGCTACCTGATTGTAGCCTGAAAATCCATCAAGGAAGTTGTACACTTCCTTGCCTGCTACTCTTTCTAAGAGATGTTCCATGATAGGAAGCGGATAATTATCTCTAATGGTGGCTGCATTAACCTTTTTCACGTTAATGCACACCCGTAACTTTCCATTCTTCTTGGGCACCACTACGATGGGGGATACCCACTCCGTGTGCTCAATTTCATAGATAAATCCAGCTTCTACCAGACGATCTATCTCTTCTTTGATCTTGGCAGCATAATTATCATTGTATGTGTATGGCTTTTGCTTAGAGGGTTTGGCATCTAGGGTCATGGGGATAGTGTGTGAGCATATGTCTGGGTCAACACCCTTCAAATCCTTGTAGCTCCAAGCGAATACATCTCTGTATTCTCTAAGCAAGGCTATTAGCGCATGCTCTTCTTCCTCTGTTAGGTCATGTCCTATGTAAGTGCATCTCTCCTCTCCTTCTGCTAGGGTGTTGGCAGCAGTCAGGGAACCGAAGGAGCCACCAGACGAAGAGAGTCAGAGCGAAGGGACAGCATAGGCAGACATGGCAGTCAAAGAAGATCTGGCAAATAGGCCAATAATTTTCCTCATGAAGAAGTAAGTATGAGCATCCACGCAAATCTAGCACTTAGGCAACCCTTTAACTTTTCAAAAATCCTTACACCAATTAAAAGTGATTGTCATCACTAAAACACCATTGTAAATACCATTTCATATTTTTGTAGCTCCATTTTGTGCAAGACAAGGAGTCCTTGAGCTTGAGGAGCTTTAGAAGTATCTACCTGTCAATTTTCGTAATTTTTAGATCTCGTTTGAGCCCTCAAATAAGCCCTGGAACCTAATTTTTAACTAGGCCGGACACTAGGTCTGAACAGGGCCAAAGCTAGTCAAAAACTATAAAAGGAGCTAGAGAGCTCATTTTTGGGTGAGATTGTAATTGAAACAAACTTGTAAGAGCTTTTGAAAGTAATTGAAAGACTCCATTGATTCTCACTCTTTGTCTTGCCGTGTGTGCGCGTGTGTGTGTATGTGTGTGCATGCTAGTGTGCTTCTCACTCACACACTTGTGCTGCCACTTGCTCGAGGTCTTCATACCATCCTCACGTCTCCCCGGATTGACATTAAAGGAGGTGCTACTCATCACTGAGCTACACCAAATTTTGGCGCCGTTGCCGGGGATCGAGCTTTGAGGACGAGCGTGTGATGGTAAGACGTAGAGTTGACGCGTTGGAGTTGTAGGTAATTTCTTTATTTTTCCTATTTTTCTCTTTCTTACCTCACCACCATCATCACCATCATCATCATCACCATCTTCCACCTCCATCTCCATCATCGCAAAAATTTCAGTTTTTTGACTATATCCCCATCTCCACCTCATTTCCCTCATTTCACTTGTGAGAGAGAGCGAGAGAGCGAAATTGCGTGTGCTGTTTTTGCATGTTTCTTGAGCTATCTTGTAGGTACAGGTCACATCATCGTCCCCAGCACTCTGCGCAGGTACGGATTTTGAAGTAACTGTCTGTGTGTCGCCGACTTCTGTCAATCGCGACTGACAGAAAAAACGCTCAAATCACCAAACAAAGTGCAAAACCATGATCTACAGGCCTAGAGCTTCCCAAAAATGTGCTTAGAATTTTGAAACTCCTCAGATTTCTGTCAATCGCGATCGCTCTGTCAATCGCGATCGACAAACCACGACGGACAGATCTATCAATCGCGATCGACACGTCAGTCGCGATCGACAGCCCACGACGGCTCTGTCAATCGCGACCGACAGAGTCAACGACCGATTGACCGCGACCGACGGACCATACGTGTGACACGTGTCAATCCCGATCGAGTCATCAATCGCGATCGACTCATCAATCGCGATCGACACAGTCAACGACTGTTTGACCACGACGGACAGACCACGACAGCTCTGTCAATCGCGATCGACACAGTCAACGATTGTTTGACCACGATCGACAGACCCTCGCGACCGACCTGTCAATCGCGATCGACCCATCAATCGCGACCGACAGAGTCAACGACCTTTTGACCACGACCGATTGACTTTTTGTAACCCCTGTCAATTGCGACTGACCAGTCAATCGCGACTGACAGCCACGACGGACCTGTCAATCGCGATCAACACGTCGATCGCGACTGACCTGTCAATCGCGACCGACAGACTTTGCGAACACGTTAGAAGGGCAATTCAGGTCAAATTTTTAAGGCAAAAGTAGTGGTCTAAATTTTGGCCAAGTGTGGGGCAAACACAAGGGTGTAGCATTGCATTACGAGGACACGACCCAAGTAACTCTAGAATTCCTGTTTGCCTGATAACCTAGCTCAATCCTGTTTTAGCCCCAAAACCCTGAACCGGCATAACTTTCTCATACGAAATCCGTTTGCCGTGATTTTTGTTTTGTTGGAAAGCTCACAGGGAGTACAACAAAAACATCGACTGGTTATAGTTAAATTAAGATCATAAATATTTGCTAGGGTATTTTGAAGTTGACCATACCCAGGGGGAACAAAAATTCAGGGATCTCTAGAGTTGTGTCCAAAAGGTCATAGTGTAAATTGGTGAAGTGTTGCATGAATGAAAGTGATTGGTTCTGTCTTTTGAATTTAAGTCCTGAGCTAACAGTGGGCCTTTTATAGGTCCTTTGAGAGAAGCAAAAAGTACGCAAGGCAAGAGTAAGTGCAAGCTTGGGAATACGCGTCCTCGGCACACCAGGGCAACAATACGAGGAAGGGAACTCAAGGTTGGAAAACCCGCAACACTCTCTGTCAATTCTTAGTTTAGGCTAAGTACGGATAGTGTTAGAAGTAATTCCAGGGAACGACAGGCACGAGCTAAGTCAAAGACTATCTAAGAAAATCAAGTGCAAGTAAGAGATAACCTGTGTGTGTGCGAACGTCAAACTTAAAAGGGAAAGAACCTAACGTGAAACGACCAAACTAAAGTGCGAAACTAAACTCAAGTATTCCTGACGACGTGATATCAGACAAGAGTATAAACACGATAATCAACATAAAAAGAACTAAGTGACAGATACAAAAGGACTCAGAAACGTGGTTGTACCTGGGAAAACATTGGGTTAATCAGTTAGGCATATGAACCTTAGATCAGGACGACACCTAGCAAGAGAGAGACAAAGCCTTAGGTCTTCCGAGGCTAGCGTCAATCACACTGCAAGGTCTTGGGCCCAGCAGTTGAACCACCACTCGTACTACCCTAGCTCTGAGACCAGTGAGTCAGAGATGTCTCAAGGCATGGACAGACCTACGGGAAGTTCAGGAGTGCCTTACTTGTACCGGGTAGAAGGCCCTTACAAAACACAGCTGGAGTACCTTAGGACCAACCGATTAGGTGCTAGCATCTATGAGGACGGCCTAGGAAGATCTGTGGTACAGATCAAGAATCCTGATCAATCCATAGGACTAGAGCACCCAGCCGTCAAGTTTGAAAATGGTGCATACCTGGACAAAGAAGGAACCATATACGTAGTCACCAGTCACCCAGACAGGACAGATGAATTTGGGAATGTAATCTCAGAAGCAGACTTAGGGGACTTAGAGCAGGGAAACATGGGTGCGGAACCTAGAACCCCCCGAGGTAAATCAGTTCTCACTAGGATTATCACGCCTGAGTGGGTTCCCCAAGACAACAAGAGCCTAGAGTTGCTCCTCAATCGAGAAACTGACGAAGCCTTTTGGAGGTATAAATCTAATCAGCCAACTGATATAGGGAATATCATGATCTATGAGTTTAAGGATCCGGATAGCCCAAGTAGAGTGACCTACTTAGATCACACTTCGGAAAGGATCTTTGTGGTGACAGAAAATGATAGGCATGCTTACACTTGGAAGGGTGAATTCATTTTCCCTCAACCAAGATCGAACGTATCCTATGGTCACCCTGGAGCTGGAACATCCCAGGCTCATGGAATGCAAAGAGAAAGAAGTAGAGATAGACCAGAAGTAAGCTTTGCCAACCCAGTGGACAGAGAAAGAACGAGGACGGAGACAAATAGGGTAGAACCTGAGATACTTAGAGCTCACAGGAACCAAAGAAATGTGGATGGATTCCCTCTACCGAGACCTAGAGAGCATACAAGAACTTTGAGACCGACCCAGCTTGTTAAGTCCATGAAGAATTGCTTTGATGGTACGGGAGATCCGTATGATCATGTGGCGGAGTTCAAGCAAGTCTTGAGAGCTGAACAAGTGGAGGATCTATTCACGCAGTACAATGCCTTCGGTCTAACCCTTAGGAACACAGCACTTACATGGTTTCAGCCATTGGATGAGCGACAATTCAGGTGTATAGACCAACTCCTAGAAGCTTTCATTGTAGAGTTCTCTAAGAGCGGCATAAGACACAATACCTCATCATTGATTCACAGCTTCAAACAGACCCCCCAAGAGACCGTAAGATTGGCAGGAAGAAGATTTAGACAATACCTTGAAAGGTGCCCTGTTTCGGAGCTGCCCACACCTGCAAAACAGGTAGCCTTATTCCTTGATGGATTGCTGAGTACGAAATTGAGATCCTATGTGTACCTGAAGGACCCCAGGACGATAGAAGAGTGTGTACGCATGTGCATTGACATTGAAGATAACCTAGGGGAAGAACTAGAGCTCTCCAAAATCTACAAAGATTCAGATAGTGCATCTAGTCACTCTTCCACGCAATCTACATCAATTGAGGAACTCGCTGAGAAAGTAGCTCAGAAATTAGGTGTAACTAGCAAATAAATTCCAAGGTTTGCCCCAGCGAAGAGGTGCTATACTTGTGGTGGTGACCACATGGCGAATGTCTGCCCCATTATGGCTCAGCCCCAAGTGAATCCTAGTAGCCAGTACTGCACCATAGAACGGAGATACACCAATCATACCGCACAAGATTGCCCCTACAATAAGCAAACAGTGAGGCAAGCCTACCCTCAACCCTATCCACCACAGGGAAGATACCAGAACCAGTACCCTCCTCAGCCATATGGCAGGCCACAACAACCCTATCAACAACCATACCAAAACCAACAAAGACCTCAGCCGGTGTTAGCACAACAACCCCCAGCTCCAGCTAATGTGATTCCGGTAAAGTATACGGCTGCAGAAGAGAACCTGAATAGAGCCTTAGTCCCTGTAACATCCTTGCTTTCGGAAAATGACCCCAGTGACCATAGCTTTGATTCTACACATGTTGATAGTCCCCAGGCGTACTACATGCAGTCTCCAGAACATGGCGAGTCCTACTATAGTGAAGAGCCAAATGAACTTAGCTGGGAATCAGATTACGCAAACGTCATGTATGCAAACCCCAACCCTAGGCCTCAACCTAGGCAGGTAAGACCTACATTCCCAAGAGGACCGTGCTACAGATGCCAAGGAGATCACCTCATTCGTGATTGCCCCTTACCTCCACCTCCACAAAACCAGTCAGTGACGATCCAAGGCTTTTGCCAAGATTGTGGAAAAGAGCATCTCTTACGAGATTGCCCAAAGAACCCCAATAATATTCCAAAAATCACACCTATCAATGTTATTGGGTTAGTGGTAGATTCCACAGGGAGTGTCACTTCCACTGCTCCCGTACAGGTAGTCACTAGAGCTCAAGCATTGCAGCAGAATCAAGGGGTAAACCAGGATAAGAACTCAGAGGCTAGTGAAACCGAGAGTGTGACAAAGAAAAGGACTAGAGCGTGGAAAGACAGTCGAGAAAGAATGAAAAGACAATGGGCTAAAAAGATGAGTGAACTCGAGGAAAGCATAAGAGAAACCAAAGCTAGAATAACTGAAATCACCTCTCAAACCCCCTCTCACACTATCCCATCACCACCATTCCCATTGCCATCCGACCCGCCACCTTCCAACCCACGTCATACGATTCCACCATCCCCGAGAGTAGGATCAGTATTAGCTGATCCCATTCCGGAAGACATAGACATGATGCTTAAAGCATATCAGGCCAGAATTCAAGAAGGGCCAAATGTCACAGATCATGACAAGTGTTACCCTAGAGCTGACCTAGAGATAGAACGAACCAAGCTTTGCGCGAAAATGGTCGCATTGGCTCAGACTATGTTTGAAGCCAGTCGCCTTTTCAATTACTCGGGCTCAGCCAGGACGCAATTACACTTGGATGGACTTCTAGAGAAATTAGAGGGAATAATCGCTAGATCTGCCAAGGAAGAAAAAAATCAAGGAAGGGAGAATGTAAGTAAAATCATGACCCATTCCCCACCGGAAGATTATGTGCCAAATTCCATTGAACCAGACAATTCCCCCTCCCTAGAACGAATAGAGAGGCTAATGACACAATCAGAAAAGGAACCTGCCCCTCAAAGAAAGGAAAGGGCAAGAGAACGGATAAGCCAGCCTCTTCGGGAAGCCCAAGTGCCTCCTCAAGAAGCTTATCTTCCCCCCCAAAAGGCAGATGAGCCCCCCTCAAAAGCTTACGCACCTCCACAGGTTGCCTTCATTCCTTCTCAGGGAGCGTATGAGCCTGTTCGGAAAAGTAATAGAATAAGTAACCCTCCCCAGGAAGTTTGTGCTCCAGCCATCTATGAGAACGAGGAGAGAGCCAACGATAGAATGAGCCCTCCTTCCCAGGTTGCTTATGTGCCTAATTCTACAGAGCCAGACACTTCTTCTTCTATGAATCGGTTTGCACCAGACTTCCTACGAGAGATTCAAGAAGATAAATGGGATAACGAAAGTGAAGTCACTCCTCCCTTTGAAATTGTGGATGATGCACACGACCAATTCCCACAAGACATCCCATCTATTTACGGGGAACATGAGAGTACTCAGTCTCACGAGAGATTGGACTTTGAGTCTAATTCCATACAGGAGCTACCCCACTTCACAGGCCCATGGGAAGCAAAGTCCACGTGTATGAGAGCACCCACAGTCATGGTAAGAAACGACGACTCAGTCATACCTAGGAACTCGGAGGTAGTAAAGAACACCGAGATGCCGCGCGATATCACTTTGGAAGAACTGCCTAAGGATAGATCAAAAGTGAGGAAATATGTAGCCAGTCAAGTATCTGAAGTTGCAAAACCTCGTTCCCAGGTAGGATCACATAGGACAGTGCCAGAAATTCCCTTGGATAAGATAGGAGATATGTGTGAAGGTGAAGAAGGGAACACCTATCTTCCCATCACCTACCAGGAGTACACCACCAAGGCAATTTTGGACTCAGGTGCAGGAGTTGCAATTGCCACTACTTCTCTATGGAAGCGTTGGGGCAAGCCGGCCCTCAGGCCCACGAGGATGAAATTGCAAATGGCCGATGGTCACATCGAGAGACCCCTAGGATTGCTAGAGGGAATAACTCTCACCACTTGTGGTGTTGAGTTCGAGCATACATTTGCTATATGTGACTTTAGCAAAAATCATGCCTATGAGATGATTTTGGGAAGACCATTTATGCGACAGTTGCAAGTGGTACAGGATTGGGGAACCAATTCTTTGTACCTACAGCACTTAGGTGTTACGACCAAAGTGAATCTCAAAGATTACTCTCATAGAGATGTACCTCCTATCCAGTGGAATCCCATCCATAGAGCCAAAGATGATACAGAATCCGTGCATTCCATAGGGTCAGGATCCTCATGGACGCATGAAGACACCCACTTATGGATGTGCAAAGTAGCAGTAGACGAAGAAAAGAGAGAAAAAGCTAGAGAGGTAGGTGCAGAAGAAACCCATAGACCAATCCAAGACCCAGCCTATGCACCTGTAGTCTTTCCTGACGAGGAATTTGAACCCCATGGCTGGGCAGAAATCTTAGCAACAATGGACGTAGCCATCAATGAGGAACAATGGACACCCCACTGTGATGAGGATGGCTATGACATTTCGGTCTTCTCCATAGAGCCAATCATGGGAGAGGCAGTTCTAGAAGAATGCGAACCTAGCCCTGATGCATTTGAGGATGCAAGTGACTCCGATCTAGAGTCAATCATTATGGACCCACCTTTTGCATCAGATGAAGAATACTTCCACGAAGTAGAATTTCAACCCCAGAGGCATGGAGAGCTTACAAATGATGTAAGATTAGCCACACATGTGACCCCAAAGGAAGAAGGGAAGAAACAAAAGAAGAAGGAAGTCTCACCAGAAGAGGAAGAATCTTTGTTTGAGGTCCCAGAAAATTTCAAGAAGTACGAGATAGACGACAGGAGAGTCATGATAAGAATGCCTAAACGAGAGGCACAAGCAGGAGAGGCCTATGATAACAAAGAAACCACCAAGAAAATAGTAGTGGCCCTAGAAGAAGGAGAGGAGAGATGCACGTACATAGGCCATGACCTAACAGAAGAAGAAGAGCATGCGTTAATTGCCTTGCTAAGAGAATACAGAGATGTATTCGCTTGGAGTTACAAGGATTTGAAAGGTGTTGACCCTGACATATGCTCACACACCATCCCCATGACCTCAGATGCTAGACCCTCTAAGCAAAAGCCCTACACATATAACGATAATCACGTTGCTAAGATCAAAGAAGAGATAGATAGACTGGTTGAAGCCGGATTCATCTATGAAGTTGAGCACACTGAATGGGTATCCCCCATCGTAGTGGTGCCCAAGAAGAATGGCAAGCTGCGTGTGTGCATTAACTTGAAAAAGGTTAATGCAGCCACGATTCGAGATAACTATCCGCTTCCCATCACAGAACATCTCTTAGAAAGAGTGGCAGGCAAGGCAGTCTACAGCTTCCTTGATGGATTTTCGGGTTACAATCAAGTAGCCATAGCTCCAGAGGATCAGCATAAGACGGCCTTTGCCACTGAATGGGGCATTTTTGCTTTTAGAGTAATGCCATTTGGGCTTACCAATGCACCAGCTACCTTCCAGAGGCTGATGTGCCATGTGTTTAAGGAGTTCCTGAGGAAGAGTTTAGAAGTCTACGTTGATGATCTTTGTGCTCATTCCAACATTAGACAAACCCATATCCCTGAACTCAGACAAATCTTTGACAAATGTAGAGAATATCAAGTCTGCCTGAACCCAGAAAAGTGCGCTTTTATGGTCAGGCAAGGCAAGATTCTAGGACACATAGTGTCAAAGAATGGCATATCTACCGACGAAGAAAAAGTGAGAGCCATAGCAGAGCTACCTAGGCCAAAGAATGTCAAGGAAGTACAAGCTTTCATGGGGCATTGTGGTTATTACCGACGATTCATACACATGTATGCTGTCATTGCAAAGCCCATGTACGGGCTTCTGACTAACTTTGAGTGGACGGATGAATGTGAGAATTCCTTCCAGGAGCTTAAACGAAGATTATGTTCAACACCAATCTTGACCACACCAGATTGGAATAAGCCATTCCATGTTCACGTGGATGCATCCAATTATGCTATTGGATGTGTACTTGCACAACCTACTGGTGAAGGTAATATGGATCTTCCAATTGCCTATGCCAGTAGACAGTTGAATGCGGCTGAACGAAATTACACCACTACGGAGAGAGAAGGTTTAGGCATGGTATATGCAGTTAAGAAATTTAGACACTATTTGCTTGCAAATAAGTTTAAATTTTTTACTGATCATCAAGCATTGCTATACCTTGTAAACAAGCCTTGCAATACAGGAAGATTAGTGAGATGGTTTCTCTTGCTAATGGAATATGATTTTGAGGTTGTGGTAAGAAAAGGGAGGACCCATTTGAGAGCTGATCATCTTTCTAGGCTCACATCGGGAGAAGCCCCACAAGGAGTATTAGATGACCTTCCTGATGCTTACTTGTTTAATTTGGAAGTGGTGCCGCAGTGGGCTAAGCCATTGGTACCAGTATTGACATACGGGCCTAACCATCCAGTGGTAAACACGCGGAATAAAGAAGTGGTAAAAGCCCAAAAATATCACATCATGGCTGGAAGTATGTACAAGCACACAGATCAAGGGATCTTGGCTTGTTGCGTAGAAGAGGATGAGTATGCTAAATGGTTGCATTTAGCACGTGTAGGTGCGTTAGAGCAACACTACTCAAAGCAACGAACTCTACAGACCCTAAAGAGGCTCGGAGTACATTGGCCAACTATGGAAGCTGATGTCCAAAAGTTGTGCAAGGAATGCCCAATCTGTTGCACTAAGTCACCTGTAGAACACGCCACTCTTTATCAAGTATCCATTGTGCCAGATTGGAGTGAACCACTAGTATCCTTCCTAAGGACGAAAGCATTCCCTCCAGACATGACTCTGGCTAGGAAAAGGAGTTTAGAACAAGAAACCCTGGATTACTCACTCATTGGTGATAATATATACAAGCGTGGTAAAGATGGTTACCTGAGGCTATGTGTCCATGAAAGTGAATATCTTAAGATCTTAGAAACTGCTCACCAAGGTGTAGCAGGAGGACACTTTGGACCGGATCGGGTGATCAAGGCAATACTATTTGCGGGTTTCTGGTGGCCTACCCTTCACATGGATGCACATACCTATGTGAAATGGTGTGATGTCTGTCAAAGGACTCAGTATCCTATACGCAAAGATGAGATGCCACTGAAACCTATGATGGGTGGACGTGCATTCTCTAAGTGGGGAATAGACTTCGTAGGCCCTATTAATCCCCCAGCTAAGGGTTCTCATGCAGAATACATCATTGTTGCAACAGACTATCTAACTAAGTGGGTAGAGGTAAAAGCTACGACAAAGAATGATGCTCAGACAACTGCTAAATTCTTGTTTGAGAATGTATTCACAAGATATGGACTACCTATAGAGCTTGTAAGTGATAGAGGCACTCACTTCTTGAACGAAGTAATTGAGAATCTCCTCCAAGAATTCTTAATAATACATAAGAAATCTGCCCCCTATCACCCTCAAGCTAATGGACAAGCTGAGAGCACTAATAAGATCTTATGCAATGTACTGACGAAATTAGTGAACACTAAACGCTCTGATTGGGACAAACAGCTACACCATGCTGTTTGGGCATACCGAGTTGCCTACAAAACGGTACTCCAAGCCACCCCCTTTCAGATGGTTTTTGGCCAAAACGCTGTGCTACCCCTGGACTTCTTGATTCCTACATTGAGAGTAGCACAAGAGCACGAATGGACAGGTCATGAGCTCTCCTCTAAGATCTTTGACCTTGAACGATTAGGAGAAACAAGACTGAGAGCAGCTGCAGGAATATATGCAGCCAAGAAGAGACAGAAGGCATACTTCGATGCCCATGTGAAGGATAAGGGTTTGAAAGCAGGAGATCTAGTTTTAGTCTACACGCTGAAACAACACGCGAGGAAGCTAGAAAAGAGAGGCTACGGATCTATGATCATCAATAGGATCTCCACGAGTGGAGCAGTACAACTAGCCACGTTAGAGGGTGATGTTCTCCCAAACTACATTAGCGGGTGCAGAGTCAAGTTGTATCAGGAACCCCTCACGGAGGAAATGCTCAGCCGACTCAACACTGCTAAGAAACGCAAAGAGGAAGAAAAGCGAATTCGAGAAGAAGCTCAAGCAGAAGCTTTAGAACACATCAGCAGGATGAAATTACGAAGGCAAGGTAGAGATCAGCCTAGAACAAATGACTATGCCAATCAAGGATATCATATGGCAATGTGTGAAGTCGCAGGAACAAGCTCACATAGGATAACTGATCGACGTCCTTTCGTAACCTTAGATATAGGACAAGGAAAGAGTGCAAGGACCGTAAGAGCCTTGATTGACTCAGGCGCAGCCACTAGTGCTGTTAAATTGTCTTACTGTCAAGAGTTGCAGTTAACTGTCAATCCTGTGGAAGCATATCTCATAGGATTGGGAGGCGTGGAAACCCCTTGCATGGGCGAGGTGGAACTTCCCCTCTACATTCATGATGAGGTAATGAAAGTTAAAGTACTAGTGTGTCAAGACGAGGATCTCACTGAACCCCTTGTCTTGGGTCAAGATTGGATTTATGACCACGCAGTCAACTTAAACCTAAGAAGTGGACTTCTTCAGGTTTGGGTCAATCATAGTCGAATTACAGTAGAGTTAGATAATGGAGCACTCAAAGAACTAGGAAAGGCACAGACTCCTGGCCCCTCCAGGGGTGCACATGAAGTTGACCATGCTGTTCTTGTCCAAAACTATGTGTTGCAGAGGAATGATATTCTCAAAAAAGGAGTCAGGGATGCAACGGAACTCCCTTCTTTTCCAAAGGCCAGAAGGAGGCAGCAACCAAAGGAGGATCAAAGGCAGAAGGAGCAGAGTACTACCCATGCCGGAAATCAAAAGTACCTGCGTAGCAAAATATCTCAGCAAGTAAACCAAGTGTGGGTGAGGAAAGGCGAACACCCGGTTGCACTCAAGCCAACCACGCAAGCAAAGCCTCTTATTAGTAACCAACAACACGTCACTAATAAGAAGTCTTTCAGAAATTCTTCTGCTAACGTGAAATCTATTTGGGTGCCCAAGAAGTCGATGAAGGCTAGCCCACAATCAAGACAAATTTGGGTGCCTAAGGCTTGCATGCCGGCGCAAATAGCTACGCCGAAGCCACAACCTATACAGCGTAACCCATTCACCCGCGCAGCCAGCATTCACTTGTTTTCAACACTCAAGAACACACTAAGGCCCATGAGCATGAACATAATCGCTTGTAAATGGGTCCCTAAAAGGCCTCATTTTCAAGCCGATACAACTATAAAGCTCTCTAGAGCCTCTACGACACCAAGACCAAGACCCATCCACTGCAATTGGCAGCCTAAGACCTGTAATAAACCCCCCGACCCCAATTTGTAAATTCATCCCCACCTACTAACTGCATTAGTCTCCTAGGACCACCCACGAACTAACTACACACACTGTCTTTGTGCACCTACTAACCACTAACTCACCATCTACCTCATGTTAATGTTGTAACGGGGACAACAACGGATTCATTCTGTCCATTACGATGTTAACACGTGGTTCTATATTCTCACAGAACCAACCAGCAAACAGGGCCATGGCAGAAGCAGGTGCAAGTTCGCAAGCCGGATCTGGTGCCCAGATTGTGGACATAGAAACACTCCTCCTCGAGCCACATCTCACCGCAAGGCCGCAAGAACTTCAAGCCGTGCATGTGCTCCCCATTCAGGATCCTCCTCAAGGGCACACTTCTCAAGTAGGTAAACACGCGCATTGGTTCAGTGATGTCACTGGACCATTGGGCGATGGAACCTATTTCTGGGAAGCAGAATTGGAATTTAATGGCAAATGGGGTCGATACCACTTTTTCACGCGCGAGTTTGAAAGCTGTCAAAACGCCGAAGTCATGCGATCAGTTTGGATCAAAGCGGGTGTGGACAGTTATTTCAGGGCCCACTTACCAAAGCCGGATTTCTTACGTGTTCATATCTGATCAGTACCATCACGCCAAGCAGGGCCAAGGGAGGCGACAGCACCTTTGTGTTGCCATCACTGCTACCGGGTCATGAGCTTAAAAGATTCAAGTTGACCCTCAATCTGGTAAGAGAAGCATTGGGTATGTATGGCATGCACATCCCCACTGAGAAGGAAACAATGGTTCCAGGTCGAATGAAACACAAAGATCTTAATAAGTTGAAGGATATGGTAGCGATGACACCTACCATTGCGCTTCACCTGCGGACCATCATGCAACATTTTGCCTTCCCCGCCCAGGAAAGATTCACAATGCCCCCAAAGAAAATTTGGTTCAGCTTGTATCTAGTAGAGACAGAAAGCCTTCCCATCAACTTGCCACACTGGATCATCGATCAGATCCACCTAGCCCAGCAGAGGTGGAACAAGAAGCAGAAAAACGTGCTTCATGGATGTTGCGCTCTAACCAAGATAATCTACCGATGTCTGGCTTATGACGTGCCTATTCAGAGAGCACTCATATGGCCCCGCGCCCAGGAATTCCAAAGAAGACTATCAGCAGCAGGTCCCCCATCAAAGAAGATGAGGGGAGGAGTACAACTACCCTGTGCTCAACCAAGGGGAGCCACCACTACACCAGAAATTTCCCCCCCCCAAACACGACGCGTTAGGCCATTCACAATCCGGCTACCAAGACCAAGCACAGAGGGGCCTAATCTGGTATTCCCACCCGTCCCTTCAGATCTGGAATTCCCACAAGGTTTTACTCTCAACGATCTCACGGATGAAGAAGTAGCCCGATTGATCTATGATTCTAATCTCGAGACGGAAGCAGAACAAGCTCAGGAACAACAACCCTAGACCACAACAGCAGCCCCCACCCGACCAGAAGTGGTAGAAGTCGACGCCGAGGAACAAGAGGCAGAACAAGAAGAAGAAACCTACGACGAACAAGAATATGACGAGCTCTCCGAGCTGGCAAGTGCCCCTGCGTATTCGGCACAAATCAAGAGACTATATCGAACCATGCAACTGGTTCAAGAACAGCATAAGATGTCACTGGAATCGGGCAAGAAACTCATGAACCAGTTGCTAGCTGAGGAAGGTGTGGACGAGATGTTCATTGAGTCCATAAACCTTCATGCCGACGCAATAGGATTGGATGAGGCCATCCATGAGGCAATGGCCTACATTCACAGGTTTGAGAAGAGGGTTCCCGTTCGTCCCAGGAGGTCCGAGAAACAAATTCATACCAATGTATCAGCACCAGAAGAGACAACGCAAGCAGAAGAATATCAGGAAGCACCACTGTCACCACCATCCCCACCTCGCACTACACAATTCACTCCACCACATGACACTAGCACTACCACGTCCACTACCACTACCATTGTCATGGGCATCCCACTCTCTCCGGGAATCCAATTCGGGGGAGTCACCATGCCCACTTTCACCACTCTTTTCACTGACGTCACATCCACTCCACCCACGATCCCCATCTACACTGTCACTCAAACAATTGACACTATGGAAACATCACCTGCCACAGCACCGCTCCCTCCCCCCATGCCACCTTCATCTCCCATACCCCCTCCACCCACATCCCCACTTGCGTCCACATCATTCATAACTCCCATTCCCGCCCCCATTCCCCCTGCATCTTCACCCCTCCCAGCATTATTTAATGTAAATAGCATATTTTTAGCATTAAATCAATGTGTATATCAGCTTCAGAATGAGTACAGAGCGCTGGACGGCCGGTATCAACAACTGACAACACATCATGAGGACTTACAAAGGCAATTTCACATTCTACAAGAGGAAAATGCAGAAGTGAATCAACGCTATTCAACGCTTGAGCAGGCTCACCAAACACTATTGGAGGCACCCCAACCATCGACAGAATCAGGTGTAAAACAACTAGAAGCTTTGCTCGAAGTATACCAGGCCGATAACCTGCGAGTCAGACGCAACTTGGCGCTACTACGAAAACATATGGCCACAGCACTGGAGGAGAACAAAAGACTGCAAAAACAAAATGAAGAGAATTTGGAAGCGGCAATGGAAGGCTCCCCTCACGAGATAGATCCAGAGCAATTTAAAGCAATTCCCACGGAGACGATGAAAACCATTCTGGAAAGCTATGCAGATCTCCTGGAAGCCCATGATGACTTGGAAAGAGAGCGTGACACACTTCAGAGCAGGCTGAAGGAACATGAAGAACAACCGAAGAGTGTCCCATCAACCTCCACCTCAGACGAAGTAAAGGCCTTAACCGAGCAGGTAGCAGAATTACAAAAGAGGCTACTGACATACGAGGGGCAGCCATCCCCTATGGTAGAACCAGAGCAAGAAGAGCTAGTCCCTATTGAGGTGGATGATTCTTACGAGGAACCGTATGTTCCTATGCCAATGCCAGGCGGGCGACGAACCTCAGAGGGACTAGACACATTGGAAGTGGAAGCACCTGAGTGGCTTCAGACACTGGAAAGGACAGCGAACACTCACGAAGAACGGGTGGCAATTCAGATCCAATCACTAGCGAATTTAGAAGAGACTGTCATAAAGTCTGAATACTTCAGAAGCATGTCTCACCATAGATGGATCGGCACAAATAATGACCAGTATGTGCCATTCTGTATACTTTTGGCCGATTACAACGCAGAGATTCAACGACAATGTGGCAAACCTCCAACCTTTGCTACACAATTTGGTCCAGATGATCTACCGGAAAGTGCTCAGCGTGGGTCCATCCATCAACCCACCTGGAGAATCAGGCTTTTGGAAACGTATCCAGAAATGGTCCGAACCTGGAATAATATGCCGTTGTTTATTAAGTACAACCCTTGTTACATTCCAGTTCTACGACGACGCACCTGGCCTGAATTCACTATAGCTGTCAGAGACATCAAAGCCTGTGCAAAATGGTTGAATTATGTTTATCTAGCACCTCCACGAGGACCCCCCACAGTCAATTACATGATTTCTACAATCCGTCACTGGAGTACTAGGCTACGCAATAATCCTGATGTGATGGCCCAGATGTGCATGAAAATATTTGAATTAATGCTGATTACCTTCAGGACGTTTAAAAACATTAAGGACCCTCACTTTTCAGGTGCAGGCTTTATGACAGGAAACCAAGATCTAGTGTATGATATGAGTACCACCCCGTCCATTGAAGTAATATATGCTTGGCACGCCAGAATCAAATACCTCCCAGCCTGCTTTAAACAGACCTTTGAGGAGATGTTCATCACCGGATTCTGGGAATATCACTCCGAAATCTTTATACCCAGACCATCCCATCTCCTCCAATTATTTGCTGTGGAGAGGACTATCTACTCAGAACAATTGAGGGTGCCTCATCCAGATGTTCCCGGTCCTGTGAATTGGGATGAGCTGCTCACAGATCTAGCACGTGGCCTGCGACTCGAAGAACACCACCTAGCCTCCGATGTCGTCCAATACTGTGTTCAAAAATCCTCTAGACAAGGGTCTGTCAGGGGCGACAGACGCGAGAGTGGGGGGGGTGTTGGCAGCAGTCAGGGAACCGAAGGAGCCACCAGACGAAGAGAGTCAGAGCGAAGGGACAGCATAGGCAGACATGGCAGTCAAAGAAGATCTGGCAAATAGGCCAATAATTTTCCTCATGAAGAAGTAAGTATGAGCATCCACGCAAATCTAGCACTTAGGCAACCCTTTAACTTTTCAAAAACCCTTACACCAATTAAAAGTGATTCTCATCACTAAAACACCATTGTAAATACCATTTCATATTTTTGTAGCTCCATTTTGTGCAAGCCAAGGAGTCCTTGAGCTTGAGGAGCTTTAGAAGTATCTACCTGTCAATTTTCGTAATTTTTAGATCTCGTTTGAGCCCTCAAATAAGCCCTGGAACCTAATTTTTAACTAGGCCGGACACTAGGTCTGAACAGGGCCAAAGCTAGTCAAAAACTATAAAAGGAGCTAGAGAGCTCATTTTTGGGTGAGATTGTAATTGAAACAAACTTGTAAGAGCTTTTGAAAGTAATTGAAAGACTCCATTGATTCTCACTCTTTGTCTTGCCGTGTGTGCGCGTGTGTGTGTATGTGTGTGCATGCTAGTGTGCTTCTCACTCACGCACTTGTGCTGCCACTTGCTCGAGGTCTTCATACCATCCTCACGTCTCCCCGGATTGACATTAAAGGAGGTGCTACTCATCACTGAGCTACATAGGGCTACCACTATTTTTTTGGTGTTTTCTTTGTTATCATAGGCCTCTCTTGATTGTGCCTCTCGTTTAGGCATTCTTATCATGACTCTCCTATTGTCTATCTCATACTTTTTTAAGTTTTCCGATACCTCAAACAAAGATTCTTCTTCCTCCGGGGGAACTTCTTTCTTCTTCTGTTTCTTGCTATCATTATTAGCAGCCACTTGTGTGGTTAATCGTACACCGTTTGTTATCTCTTCGTGTCTCTGGGGTTGGAATTCTACTTCATAGAAGTATTCTTCATCTGATGCAAAAGGTGGGTCCATAATGATTGAGTCTAGATCGGAGTCACTTGCATCCTCAAATGCATCAAGGCTAGGTTCGCACTCTTCTAAAATTGAATCTCCCATGGTTGGCTCTATGGAGAAAACTGATATGTCATAGCCATCCTCATCACACTGTGGTGTCCATTGTTCTTCATTGATGGCTACATCCATGGTTGCTAGGATCTCTGCCCAGCCGTGGGGTTCAAATTCTTCATCAAGAAATACTACAGGTGCATAGGCTGGGTCCTGAATGGATCTATGGGTTTCTTTTGCACCTATCTCTCTGGCCTTTTCTCTCTTCTCTTCTTCCACTACCACTTTACACATCCATAAGTGAGTGTCTTCATGCATCCATGAGGATCCTGATCCTATGGAGTGCACAGACTCTGTATCATCTTTGGCTCTATGAATAGGATTCCATTGGATAGGAGGAACATCTCTATGAGAGTAATCTTTGAGATTAACCTTGGTCGTGACACCTAGGTGTTGCAAATACAAGGAATTGGTTCCCCAATCTTGTACCACTTGCAACTGTCGCATAAATGGTCTTCCCAAAATCATCTCATAGGCATGGTTCTTGCTAAAATCACAGATAGCAAACGTGTGCACAAACTCTACACCACATGTAGTGAGAGTTATTCCTTCTAGTAAACCTAGGGGTCTCTCTATGTGACCATCAGCCATCTGCACTTTCATTCTCGTTGGCTTGAGTGCTGGCTTGCCCCAACGCTTCCATAGGGAAGTGGTAGCAATTGCGACTCCTGCACCAGAGTCCAGAATCGCCTTGGTTGTGTATCCTTGATGGGTGATGGGAAGATAAGTGTTTCCTTCTTCCCCTTCACTCATGTCTCCTATCTTGTCCAAAGGTATCTCTGGCACTGTGCCATGAGATCCAACCTGGGAACGAGGTTTTGCAATCTCTGCTACTTGTTTGGCTACATGTTTCCATAGCTCTGGCCTTACTTTGAGTAGCTCTTCTAAAGTGAGGTTACAATGCACTTTAGTGTTTTTCACTACCTCCATATTCCTAGGTATTATCGAGTCTTCGTTTTTGACCATGACTGTGGGTGCTCTCATACAAGTCGACTTAGCTTCCCATGGGCCTGTGAAGTGGGGTAATTCATGTAAAGAATTAGACTCAAAGTCTAATCTCTCTTGAGACTGGGTGCTCTCCTGCTCTTCATAAATGGATGGGATGTCTTGTGGGAATTGGTCGTGTGCATCATCCACAAGTTCAATGGGAGGAGGGACTTCACTTTCTTTAGCCCATTTGTCTTCTTGAATCTCTCGTAGGAATTCTGGTGTGAACCGATTCATAGAAGAAGCTGTGTCTAGCTCCGTAGAGTTAGGCACATAGGCTTCCTGGGCGGGAAGGCTTGCCCTCATACTTGCCTTGCCCTTACTTGGAGGGGTGGGTTCCTTTTTTGATTGTGCAATTAACCTCTCCAATCTTTCTAGCAGTCCATCAAAATGCAACTGCATCTTAGCTAAACTAGAGATGTTAAAGAGGCGACTGGCTTCAAACATGGTTTGAGCCAATTCCACCATCTTAGCACAAATTTTGGTTCGTTCAAGCTCTAGTTCTGCCCTAGGGTAACACTTTTCATGATCGGTTACATTTCTCCCTTCTTGGATTCTGGCCTGATATGCCTTAAGCATCATATTTAGGTCTTGAGGAGTGGGATCGGCTAGGACTGATCCTACTCTAGGGGGTGGTGGGATTATGTGAGGTGGGTTGGAAGGTGTTGGATCGGATGGTGATGGGAATGGTGGGGGTGGGGTAGTGTGAGAGGGAGTTTGAAATGTAAGTTCAACTATCCTGGCTTTTGTTTCTCTTAGGCTTTCCTTGAGTTCACTCATTTTCTTAGCCCATTGCCTCTTCATTCTTTCTCTACTATCTTTCTAGGCTATAGTCCTCTTCTTGGTTATGCTCTCTGTTTCACTCACCTCGGAGCTCTTTTCCTGACCTAAACTTTGGTTTTGCTGCAAGGCTTGAGCTCTAGTGACTACCTATACTGGTGTAGTGGACGTCACACTCCCTGAAGAGTTTACCACTAACCCAATAACATTGATAGGAGTGATTTTTGGCATATTATTGGGATTCTTTGGGCAATCTCGTAAGAGATGCTCCTTTTCACAATCTTGGCAAAAACCTTGGATTGTCACTGACTGGGGTTGTGTAGGTGGAGGTAAGGGGCAATCACGAATGAGATGATCTCCCTGACATATGTAGCATGGTCCTCTAGGAAATGGAGGTCTTACTTGCCTAGGTTGAGGTCTAGGGTTGGGATTTGTATACATAACGTTTGCATAATCTGACTCCCAACTAGGTTCACTCGGCTCTTCACTAAAGTAGGACTCACCATGTTCAGGAGACTGCATGTAGTAGGCCTGGGGGCTATCAATATGCGTCGAATCAAAGCTATGGTCACTCGGGTCACTTTCAAAAAGCAATGGTGTTACAGGGACTATAGCTCTATTCAGGTTCTCTTCTGCAGCTGCATATTTTACTGGGATCACATTGGCTGGAGCTGGGGGTTGTTGGGCTAACATAGGTTGAGGTCTTTGTTGATTTTGGTAGGGTTGTTGATAGGGTTGTTGTGGTCTGCCATATTGTAGTGGTGGGTATTGGTTCTGATACCTTACTTGTTGTGGATAGGGCTGAGGGTAGGTTTGTCTAACCGCTTGCTTATTGTATGGGCAGTCTTGTGTTGTGTGATTTGTGTATCTTCGTTCTATGGTGCAGTACTGGCTACTAGGATTTACTTGGGGTTGAGCCGTAATGGGACATACATTCGCCATATGGTCACCACCACAAGTATAGCATCTTTTCACAGGGTCAAATCTTGGGATCTATTTGCTAGAGACACCTAATTTCTGAGCTACTTTCTCTGCTAATTCCTCGATAGATGTGGATTGTGTGGAAGAGAGGCTAGAAGCACTATCTGAATCTTTGTAGATTTTGGAGAGCTCTAACTCTTCCCCTAGGTTATCCTCGATGTCGATGCACATGCATACACACTCTTCTATAGTCCTAGGGTCCTTCAAGTACACATATGACCTCAATTTGGTACTTAGCAATCCATCCAAGAATAAAGCCACTTGTTTGGCTGGTGTTGGTAACTCAGGAACAGGGCATCTCTCAAGATATTGCCTAAATCTTCTTCCTGCAAGTCTCACGGTCTCTTGAGGGGTCTGCTTGAAGCTATGTATCAATGAGGAAGTATTATGCCTTATGCCGCTTTTAGAGAATTCAGTGATGAAAGCCTCTAAGAGTTGGTCTATGCTCCTGAACTGTCTCTCATTCAACGGTTGAAACCATGTAAGGGCTGTGTTCCTAAGGGTTAGACCAAAGGCATTATACTGCGTGAATAGGTCCTCAACTTGTTCAGCTCTCAAGACTTGTCTAAACTCACCCACATGATCATATGGGTCTCCAGTGCCATCGAAGTAATTCTTCATGGACTTGACCAGCTGGGTTGGTCTCAAAGTCCTCGTGTGCTCTCTAGGCCTTGGTAGAGGGAATTCATCCGCATTCCTTTGGTTCCTTGGGACTCTAAGTCCCTCAGGTTCCACTCTATTTGTTTTCATTCTCGTTCTTTCTCTTCCCACCGGGTTGGCAAAGCTTACCTTAGGTCTATCTCTATGTCTGTCTCTTTGAGCTCCATGAGCTTGGGATGTTCCAGCTCCTGGGTGACCAAAGGACACATTCGATCTTGGTTGGGGAAAAATAAATTCACCTTTCCAAGTGTAAGCATGCCTATCATTTTCTGTAACCACAAAGATCCTCTCTGAGGTGTGATCTAAGTAGGTCACTCTGCTTGGGCTATCAGGATCCTTGAACTCATATATCATGATTGTTCCTACCTCATTTGGCTGATTAGATTTATACCTCCAAAAGGCTTCATCAGTCTCTCGGTTCAGGATAGATCTATGCTCTTATTGTCCTGGGGAACCCACTCGGGATTGAGGATTCTAGTAAGAATAGATTTTCCTCGAGGGGTCCTCGGCTCTCCTCCTATGTTCCCTTGCTCTAGGTCACCTATGTCCGTCTCAAGGATCACATTCCCGAATTCATCTGTCCTGTCTGGGTGTGGTGTAGCTCAGTGATGAGTAGCACCTCCTTTAATGTCAATCCGGGAAGACGTGAGGATGGTATGATGACCTCGAGCAAGTGAAGTCACAAGTGCGTGAGTGAGAAGCACGCTATCATGCACACACATACACACACACGTGCACACAAGGTAAGACAAAGAGTGAGAAGCAATGGAGTTCTTTAGATTACTTCCAAAAAGCTCATACAAGTTTAAATCAATTACAAGCTAACCTCAAAAATGAGCTCTCTAGCTCTATTTATAGTTTTTGACTAGGTTTTGGCCGTGTCCAGACCTAGTGTCCGGCCTAGTTAAAAATTAGGTTCTAGGGCCTATTTGAAGACTCAAACGAAGTCTAAAAATTATGAAAATTGGTAGGTAGCTACTTCAAATGCTCCTCAAGCTCAAGGACTCCTTGGCTTGCACAAAATGGAGCTACAAAAATATGAAATGGTATCTACAATGGCTTTTAGTGATGAAAATCACTATCGTTGTAGGGATTTCTTCTAACTATTTGACATACATATCTTCGAGCTCCCTACTTGCTCCTTCTCCTTGTGTGTCCACCTATTTGATATGCTTTAGTGTCCTAAAAAATATCGGCCTACTTGCCGGATCGTCGTTGACTACTCTGTATGCTTGTGCTTTCTCTTCTCTCTGACTCCCTTCGTAAGCTTCCTTGCCTTGTGAGTCCTTCAGTTCCAACACCCCCCCTCTCTCGCGTCTGTCGTCCGTGACAGACCCTTGTTGGGTGGGTCGTTGGATGTAGTATTCTACAACATCTTGTGCTAAGTGATGTTCTGCAATTCTCAACCCTTTGGCCAAGTCCGTGAGTAGAGCATCCCAATCTACCGGCCCGAGAACCTCTAGATGTGGTATACGTAACTTTTCTGAATGGAGAGCTTGTTCCACTGCAAACAAATGCAATAAATGTGATGGTCTGGGAATGAATATCTCTGAATGATATTCCTAAAATCTCGTGACAAACATTTCTTCAAACGTCTGTTTGAAGCAGGTTGGTAGATACTTTATACGCGCATGCCATGCATATACAACATTAATAGATGGTGTGGCGCTCATGTCGTAGACAAGGTCATGATTACCTTCATTAAATCCAAGAGCTGACAGATGAGGTTCCTTGACATTCTTGAAGGTCCTGAAGGTGACCAACATGAGTTCAAAAATTTTAAGGCACATTTGGGCCATGACATCTGGTACATTTTTGAACCGGAACCCCCAATGGCGAATCGTCGAAATCATATATCCTATGGTAGATTGGCCTTTAGGTGGTGCTAAGTAGACATAATTGAGCCATTTCTCACATCCTTTGGTTGTCAGCACAGTTTTTGTGTACTCCGGCCACGACCTTCTTCGAAATACAGGGCAGTAGCATGGGTTGTATTTGATATACAAAGGCATGTTATTCCATGTCCTTACCATCTCAGGGTAGGTTTCCAGCAGACGAATCCTCCACGTAGGTTGGTGTATATTTCCCTGCTTGGCACTTGCTGGGATGTCGTCCGGTGTAAATTGTGTAGCCGAGGTTGGTTCTTTTGAGGTGTGGTGCTTGATTTCAGCATTGTAATCCGCCATTAAGACACAGAAAGGAACATATAAATCGTCGGATGTGCCGATCCACCTATGATGGGAGAGGTTTCTAAAGTAATCCGATTTTATGACTACCTCTTCCAAATGTGACATGGAAGCGATCTGAACTGCCACTCTGTCATCATGGGTTGTGGCCACTTTCTCTAGCCTCTGCATCCATTCAGGAGCCTCGATCTCGATGGTGTCCATGCCCTCTTCTGTTTGCTTGCCCCCTGGTGCAGGCATGGGAACGTATGGGTCTTCGAAGGTTTCCTCTACTTCAATTGGCACTAAGTCTTCAGGTTCGGGTTCTACAAGGGGAGAGGGTTGACATTCGTATTGCATGACTTTACTTCGTAATTCTTCTAGTTCTGCTCTGAGTTTTTTTACTTCTTCAGACGTGTCAACTGTGGTTGTGACTTTGCTTGGTGACTCCTGCTGGGTTGCCAGCTGCTTCAATAGGTCATCTCTTTCTCTTTCTAATGCTGCATGGGCTTCCAAGAGGTCGGCATGCGTTTCCAACACAATTTGCATATTCGCTGAGGGTATGGCCTTGAATTTATCTGGGTCGATTTCCTGTGGGGAACCCTCCATGGTTGGATTCTTCGTTTTGTTTCTGTAGTCATTTATTCTCCTCGAGTGCAGTAGACATGTGTTTGTGTAAGAGGGCCAGGTTGCGTCGAAGCTTGAGATTCTCTGTTATCTGGGAGTATAGCAGATCATCCATTTGTTGTTTTTCTTCTGCATCTGATTGGGGTGGATTGGCTACTAACTGCTCATGTTGTTCCTGTAAAGTGACATACTGTTGTTGTAGTAGCTGCTTTTCCCTTTCTAGATCAATGAATCGTACTTGAAGTTCTTCATGGCTTTGGAAGAGTCTCGTATGTTGGTTATCCAGATGTTGGTAGTGCTGTTGTAGTTGCGACATACACTGATACATATTATTAAATACATTATTAATAGGGGTGGATGCGGGAAGGGTGTTGAATGCAGAAGGGAAGGGGAAGGGGAAGGGGAATGTGGATGCGGTGCTAGAAAATGGTGAAGTGGGTGGTGGGGGAATGGGAGATGGTGGGTGTATGGGGGGAGGGAGAGGTGCGGAGGTGGGTGATATGTCCATAAAATCAAAAGTGGATGCAGTAGTGGGAGTGATTGTCAACATTGGAATTGTGGGTGTGGTGATAGTGGTGAAGGTGTACAGTGGTGTGTGCAATTGTGAATACGAACTGCCAGGAAGTGTGATCGGGGGAACGGGGTTTTCCATGGCTACGGTTAGAATTACTGTGTCAGTGGCCATATAGACAAGAGAGGTAGAGATAGGGTGTGTGGGTTGTGTGGGTTGACTGATGGTCTGTGCTTCGGTATGGGTAGTGGACTCGGAGGCGGTGACAGTAGTGGTTACACTGGTAGTGGGAGGTGAATGTGGTGGAGTTGGAGGCAGGGGTGGCAAAGGGGGTGACGGGAGTGCACTTGATGTATGGGTTTCCTCAGTATTGTGAACGGTGTGTGCAGTGTCCGTGGTTGTGGATGTTCCTTGTGGTTCTGATACTAATACATTCATCTGTTTTCCTGATCGTGCGGGGCGCCTACCATATCTTCACTCCGTTCTGCGTGATTGTGCAAGGGCGGTATGCACCATCTCAGGTACTCCTAAAGCATCAGATATCATATCAAGTGTGGTGCGGTATTGCTCGTCTACTCCTTCCTCCTCAAGGATTGGGTTCATGAGAGCTTTTCCTGCTGCGAGGGACAGTCTATGTTGCTCTTGAACCCTGTTGATGGTATCATAGAGCTTTTTCAATTTCCTTCGTATAAGCTGGGGCACCTTCAAGTACTTGTAGAGCTTCCTGATCATATTCCTGCTCTTCTTCCTCGGATTGTCCACCATGTTCCTCCTCTTGTTCTTGTTCTTCTTCACCCTCCACATTGACGACATCTGGTTGTCTGGGATGGGGTTGGTCTGTAGCAGTTTCTTGTCCACTAGCTTGCTCTGCCTCGACTTCCACATTAACAGCTTCGATTATTCTGGCTACCTCCTCATCAGTTAGGTCTTCTAATGTGAATCCGTGAGGAAACTCTAGGTCGGTTGGTACAGGTGGGAGCACCAGATTCGGTCCATCAGTGCTGTGTCTTGGTAATCTGATAGTGAAGGGTTGTACCCACCTAGGAAGTCGTGGAGTTGTCTCAGGTGTCAGCGTCGCACCGCGGGCTTGTGCATAGGGCATCTGAACGGCGCCTCTCATTTTCTTGGAGGGTGGCCCTGCGGTTGATAATCTGCGTTGAAACTCCTGTACCCTGGTCCAAATGAGTGCCCTTTGCACAGGCACATCATACGCCAAACATCTATACACAATCCGGGTGAGAGCACAACATCCATACAATACAGACTTTTGTTTTTTATACCACCTTTGATGAGCCAAGTGGATTTGGTCGATAATCCAGTGGGGCATGTTGATTGTCAAATCGAAGGCGTCGGCCAAGTATAGACTAAACCATATCTTCTTAGGTGGCATTGTGAACCTCTCTTGAGCGGGAAATGCAAAATGCTGCATGACCACTCGCAAGTGAATGGCAATTGTAGGTGTTATTGCCACGATGTCCTTTAATTTCGTCAGATTCCTGTTCTTCATATTGTCGGGGACCATAGTCTCTTTCTCCATAGGAATGTGCATACCTTTCATGTCTAGAGCTTCCCTTACCAAATTGATAGTCAACCTGAAGCGCTTCAGCTCATTGCCCCTTGTGAGAGATGGGAGGACAAAGGTGCTGTATCCCTTTTTGTCTTTGCTCGGAGTGAGGGTGCTAATCAAATATGAGCATCTTAGAAAGTCGGGCTTTGGCAATTGGAATTTGAAGTAATCGTAGAGTCCTGCCTTCTTCCATATAGGTTTCAATCCTTCATTATTTTGCAGTTTCTCAAATTCCTTGGTGAAGAAGTGATATCTGCCCCAACGCCCATTGAATTCTATCTCGGCCTCCCACATGTAAGTGCCTTCACCCAGAGATCCTGCCACATCACTGAACCAATGTGAATTTTTGCTGACCGGAATTGTGTGCCCTTGTGGAGGATTCTGAATCGGTATGGCGTGTAATGCCCTCAATGCCACTGGGTGTTCCTTCAATTCCTCCTCAATGAGAAGACTTTCAATGTCCACGTTACTTCTTGCCATGTTACTTCTTGCCATGTTACTTCTTGCCTCCTGACTCTGTGAGAATATAGAAACAGGTGTTAACATTGTAAAGGACAAGATAGAACCGTTTTTGTCCCCATTACAATATTAACATGAGGTTTGGGAGAGATTAGTAGGTTATTAAGTGCTCGGTGTTTGTGTGTGTAGTTAGGAAGTGGGTAGACCTAGGAGCTACGTGGAATGATGTAGTGTGAGAGTGGCGTAGTTAGTAGGTGGGCATGGATTTACAACTGGGGTCCAAGGGTTTATTACAAGTTTTAGGTTGCCAAATGCGGTGGATGGGTTTTGATCTTGAATTTGTGGAGACTCTGGAGAGTTTGATAGGAGTATCTACTTGAAAATGAGGCTTTTTAGGGACCCATTTACAAGTGATTCTACTTGTGCTCATGGAAGAATATGTGTCCGTGCGTGATGTATAAGAATGGGCATCGGATGTTCGAGTGAGTGAAACATGTTGTACTGGGTGTGGCCTCAGTGTAGCTATTTGAGCCCGCAAGCAAGCCTTAGGCACCCAGATTTGTCGTGATTGTGGGCTGGCCTTCATCGACTTCTTGGGTACCCAAATAGACTTTACTTTCGCAGAAGAATTTATGAAAGACTTCTTATTAGTGTAGTTTTGTCGATTACTAATAAGAGGTTTTGGCCGTGGGGTTGGCATGGTTGCAACAGGGTGTTCGCCTTTCCGCACCCACACTTGTTTCAATGGCTGCGACATTCTGCTTCACATGTTTTTTTGGCCTCCAGTATAGGTAGTACTCTGCTCCTTCTGTATTTGATCTGCCTTTAGTTGCTGCATCCCTCTGGCCTTTGGAAAAGAAGGGAGTGCCGTCTTATCTTTGATTCCGTTGTTGAGACAATCCTCTTTCTGCATCATACAGTTTTGGACAAGAATAGCATTGCCAACTTCATGTGCGCCCCTAGAAGGACCAAGAGTTCGTGCATTACCTAGTTCCTTGAGTGCCTCATTTTCCAATTCAACTGTAATTCGACTATGATTTACCCATACCTGAAGAAGTCCACTTCTTAGGTTTAGGTTGACTGCATGATCACAGATCCACTCCTGTCCCAAGACAAGAGGCTCAGTGAGGTCCTCATCTTGACACACTAGTACTTTGACTATCATTACTTCGTCTTGAATATAGAGGTGAAGTTCCACCTCGCCCATGCAAGGGGTTTCCACACCTCCCAATCCTATGAGATATGCTTCTATAGGATTGACAGTTAATTTCAACTCCTGACAGTAAAACAATTTAACAGCACTAGTGGCTGCACCTGAGTCAATCAAGGCTCTTACAGTCCTTGCACCCTTTCCTTGTCCTATCTCTAAGGTTATAAAAGGACGTCGATCAATTATCCTATGAGAGCTTATATCTGAAACTTCACACATAGCCACATGATATCCTTGATCTGCATATGCATCTGTCCTAGGTTGCTCTCTACCGTGTCTTCTCAACTTCATTCTCCGGATACGTTCCAATGCTTCTGCTTGAGCTTCTTCTCGAATTTGTCTTTCTTCTTCTTTGCATTTCTTAGCAGTGTTGAGTCGACTTAGCATCTCTTCCGTCAAAGGTTCCTGATATAACTTGACTCTGCATCCGCTTATGTAGCTCGAGAGAATATCGCCTTCTAATGTGGCTAGTTGCACTGCTCCACTTGTTGAGATTCTATGATGATCATGGGTCCGTAGCCTCTCTTCTCTAGTTTCCTCGCATGTTGTTTCAAAGTGTAGACTAGTACTAGGTCGCCTGCCTTCAAACCTTTATCCTTAACATGGGCATCAAAGTATGCCTTCTGTCGTTTCTTAGCTGCATATATCCCTGCAGTCGCCCTTAGTCTTGTTTCTCCTAATCGTTCAAGGTCAAAAAGTCTAGAGGAGAGTTCATGACCCGTCCATTCATGCTCTTGTGCTACTTTCAATGTAGGTATTAAGAAGTCCAAGGGTAACACTGCATTTTGGCCAAATACCATCTGAAAGGGGGTGGCTTGGAGTACCGTTTTGTAGGCGACTTGGTATGCCCAAACAGCATGGTGTAGCTGTTTGTCCCAATCAGAGCGTTCATTGTTCACTAATTTCGTTAGTACATTGCATAGGATCTTATTGGTGCTCTGAGCCTGGCCATTAGCTTGAGGGTGATAGGGGGCAGACTTCTTATGCACTACCAAGAATTCTTGGAGAAGATTTTCAATAACTTCATTCAAGAAGTGAGTGCCTCTATCACTAACTAGCTCTATAGGTAGCCCATATCTAGTGAACACATTCTCAAATAAAAACTTAGCTGTTGTTTGAGCATCGTTCTACGTTGTGGCTTTTACCTCTACCCACTTGGTTAGATAGTCCGTGGCAACAATGATATACTCTACATGGGAACCCTTAGCTGGGGTATTAATAGGACCTACAAAGTCTATTCCCCACTTAGAGAATGCACGTCCACCTATCATAGGTTTCAGTGGCATCTCATCTTTGCGTATAGGACACTGAGTTCTCTGGCAAACATCACACCGTTTCACATAGGTATGTGCATCCATGTGAAGGGTAGGCCACCACAAGCCTGCAAATAGGATCGCTTTAATCACTCGGTCTGGTCCAAAATGTGCTCCTGCTACACCTTGATGAGCAGTTTCCAAGATCTTGAGATATTCACTCTCATGGGCACATAGTCTGAGGTAACCATCTTTACCACGTTTGTATAGATTATCACCAATGAGTGAGTAATCTAGGGCTTCTTGTTCTAAAAACTCCTTTTTCTAGCCAGTGTCGTACCTTGAGGGAATGTTTTCGTCCTCAAGAAGGCTACTAACGGTTCACTCCAATCTGGCACTATGGACACTTGATACAGAGTGGCATGTTCCACAGGTGGTTTAGTGCAACAGATTAGGCATTCTTTACACATCTTATGTACATCAGCTTCCATAGTAGGCCAATACACTCTGAGTCTCCTTAGTATCTGTAGTGTTCGTTGCTTTGAGTAGTGTTGCTCTAATGCACCTACATGTGCTAATTGCAACCATTTAGCGTGCTCATCCTCTTCCACACAACAAGCTAGGATCCCTTGATCTGTTTGTTTGTACATGCTTCCTACCATGATGTGGTACTTCTGGGCTTTTACTACCTCTCTACCTTGAGTGTTTATGATTGGGTGATTAGGCCCGTATGTCAATACTGGCACTAATGGCTTAGCCCACTGAGGTATAACTTCCAGATTAAACAAGCAAGCATCAGGAAGGTCATCTGATACTCCTTGTGCAGCTTCTCTAGATATGAGCCTAGAGAGATAATCTGCTCTCAAGTGAGTCTTCCCTTTCCTTACCACAACCTCGAAATCATATTCCATTAGCAAGAGAAACCATCTTACTAATCTTCCTCTATTGCAGGGCTTGTTCACGAGATATAGCAGTGCCTGATGGTCAGTACAAAATTTAAACTTATTTGCAAGCAAATAATGTCTAAACTTTTTAACTGCATATACCATGCCTAGTCCCTCTCGTTCGGTAGTGGTATAGTTTTGTTCAGCTACATTCAACTGTCTACTCGCATAGGCAATGGGAAGATCCATATTACCTTCACCAATAGGTTGTGCAAGCACACACCCAATAGCATAATTGGATGCATCAACATGAACATGGAAAGGCTTATTCCAATCTGGTGTGGTCAAGATTGGTGCTGAACATAATCGCCGTTTAAGCTCATTGAAGGAATTCTCACATTCATTAGTCCACTCAAAGTTAGTCAAAAGTCCATACAGAGGCTTTGCTATGATGGCATACATGTGTATAAACCTTCGGTAATAACCACAATGCCCCATGAAAGCTTGTATTTCCTTGACATTCTTTGGCCTAGGTAACTCAGCTATGGCTCTCACTTTCTCTTCATCAGTGGATATGCCATTCTTTGACACTATGTGTCCTAGAATCTTGCCTTGCCTGACCATAAAAACGCACTTTTCTGGGTTCAGACAGACTTGATATTCTCTACATTTGTCAAAGATTTGTCTGAGTTCAGGAATATGGGTTTGCCTAATGTTGGAATGAGCACAAAGATCATCAACATAGACTTCTAAGTTCTTCCTCAGGAACTCTTTAAATACATGGCACATCAGCCTCTGGAAGGTAGCTGGTGCATTGGTAAGCCCAAATGGCATTACTCTAAAGGCAAAAATGCCCCATTCAGTGGCAAAAGCCGTCTTGTGCCGATCTTCTGGAGCTATGGCTACTTGATTGTAGCCCGAAATTCCATCAAGGAAGCTGTACACTTCCTTGCCTGCTACTCTTTCTAAGAGATGCTCTGTGATAGGAAGCGGATAGTTATCTCAAATTGTGGCTACATTGACCTTCTTTAAGTTAATGCATACACGCAGCTTTCCATTTTTCTTGGGCACCACTACGATGGGGGATACCCACTCAGTGTGCTCAATTTCATAGATGAATCCAGCTTCAACCAATCTATCTATCTCCTCTTTGATCTTAGCAGCATAATTATCATTATATGTGTATGGCTTTTGCTTAGAAGGTTTGGCATCTGAGGTCATGGGGATAGTGTGAGAGCATATGTCAGGGTACACGCCTTTCAAATCCTTGTAACTCCAAGCGAATACATCTCTGTATTCTCTTAGCAAGGCTATCAATTTGTGCTCTTCGTCTTCCGTCAGGTCATGGCCTATGTACGTGCGTCTCTCTTCTCCTTCTTGCACAGCTACCACTATTTTCTTGGTGGTTTCTTTGTTATCATAGGCCTCCCCTGATTGTGCCTCTCGTTTAGGCATTCTGATCATGACTCTCCTGTCATCTATCTCATACTTCTTAAAATTTTCCGGGACCTCAAACAAAGATTCTTCCTCTTCTGGTGTGACTTCTCTCTTCTTTCTTTTCTTTCCTTCTTCCTTCGGGGTCACATGTGTGGCTAGCCTTACATCACTTGTAAGCTCTTCATGCCTCTGGGGTTGAAATTCTACTTCATAGAAGTATTCTTCATCTGATGCAAAAGGTGGATCCATAATGATTGACTCTAGATCGGAGTCACTTGCATCCTCAAATGCATCAGGGCTAGGTTCACACTCTTCTAACACTGCCTCTCCCATGATTGGCTCTATGGAGAAGACTGAAATGTCATAGCGATCTTCATCATAGTGAGGTGTCCATTGTTCTTCATTGATGGCTACATCCATTGTTGCTAGGATTTTTGCCCAGCCGTGGGGTTCAAATTCTTCGTCAGGAAAGACTACAGGTGCATAGGCTGGGTCTTGAATTGATCTATGTGTTTCTTTTGCACCTATCTCTCTGGTTTCTTCTCTCTTCTCTTCTTCTACTGCTACTTTGCACATCCATAAGTGGGTGTCTTCATGCATCCATGAGGATCCTGATCCTATGGAATGCACCGATTCCATATCATCTTTGGCTCTATGGAGGGGATTCCATTGGATAGGAGGGACATCTCTACGAGAGTAATCTTTGAGATTCACTTTGGTTGTAACACCCAAGTGTTGCAGGTACAAGGAATTGGTTCCCCAGTCTTGTACCACTTGCAACTGTCGCATAAAGGGTCTTCCCAAGATCATTTCATAGGCATGATTTTTGCTAAAATCACATATAGCAAATGTATGCTCGAACTCAACACCACATGTAGTGAGAGTTATTCCTTCTAACAGCCCTAAGGGTCTCTCTATGTGACCATCGGCCATTTGCAATTTCATCCTCGTGGGCCTAAGTGCTGGCTTGCCCCAACGCTTCCATAGGGAAGTGGTAGCAATTGCAACTCCTGCGTCTGAGTCTAGAATGGCCTTGGTGGTGTATCCTTGATGGGTGATAGGAAGATATGTGTTTCTGTCTTCGCCCTCACTCATGTCTCCTATCTTGTCCAAGGGTAATTCTGGCACTGTTCTCTGGGACCCTACCTGGGAACGAGGTTTTGCTATCTCTGGTACTTTTTTGGCTACATGTTTCCATAGCTCTGGCCTTACTTTGAGTAGCTCTTCTAACATGAGGTTGCGTTGTATTTTAGTGTTTTTCACTACCTCTGTGTTCCTAGGTATGACTGAGTCCTCATTTCGTACCATGACCGTGGGTGCTCTCATACAAGTAGACTTAGCTTCCCATGGGCCTGTGAAGTGGGGTAATTCTTGTAGAGAGTTAGACTCAAAGTCTTATCTTTCCTGAGATTGGGTGCTCTCCTGCTCCTCATAAATGGATGGGATGTCTTGTGGGAATTGGTCGTGTGCATCATCCACAAGTTCAATGGGAGGAGGGGCTTCACTCTCTTTAGCCCATTTGTCTTCTTGAATCTCTCGTAGGAATTCTGGTATGAACCGATTCATAGAAGATGATGTGTCTGGCTCCGTAGAGTTAGGCACATAGGCTCCCTGGGCAGTAAGACTTACTCTTTCACTTGCTGTGTCCTTGTGTTGAGAGGTGGGTTCCTTTTCTGATTGTGCAATTAGCCTCTCTATTCTTTCTAACAGTCCTTCAAAGTGCAGCTGCGTCTTGGCTGAGCTAGATATGTTAAAAAGGCGGTTGGCTTCAAACATGGTTTGAGCCAACTCCACCATCTTAGCACAAATTTTAGTTCGTTCAAGCTCTAATTCTGCTCTAGGGTAGCACTTTCCATGATCAGTTACGTTTGGCCCATCTTGGATTCTGGCCTGATATGCTTTAAGCATCATGTTTAGGTCCTCGGGAGTGGGATCTGCTAGGACTGATCCTACTCTAGGGGGTGGTGGAATTAGGTGAGGTCGGTTGGAAGGTGGCGGTTCGGATGGAGTTGGGAATGATGGAGGAGGGGTAGTGTGGGAGGGAGTTGGAGATGTGAGTTTGGTTATCCTGGCTCTCGTTTCTCTTAGGCTTTCCTCAAGTTCACTCATTTTCTTTGCCCATTGTCTTTTCATTCTTTCACGACTATCTCTCCCGGCTCTAGTCCTTTTCTTGGTTATGCTCTCAGTTTCACTAGCGTCTGGGCTCTTGTCCTAGCCTACCCCTTGATTTTGCTGCAATGCCTGAGCTCTAGTAACCACTTGCACTGGTGCAGTGGAAGTTACACTTCCTGTGGAGTCTACAATTAACCCTACGACATTGATAGGAGTGATTTTCGGCATGTTATTAGGATTCTTTGGGCAGTCTCGTAAGAGATGCTCCTTTCCACACTCCTGGAAATAGCCCTGGATCGTCACTGACTAGGGTTGTGTAGGTGGAGGCAAGGGACAATCAGGAATGAGATGATCTCCCTGACATCTATAGCATGGTCCTCTAGGAAATGGGGGTCTTACCTGCCTAGGTTGGGGTCTGGATTTGGGGTTTGCGTACATGATATTAGCATACTTTGGCTCCCAATTAGGTTCACTCGGTTCCTCACTGTAGTAGGACTCACCATGTTCAGGAGACTGCATGTAGTAAGCCTGGGGGCTATCAATGTGGGTAGAATCAAAACTATGATCACTGGGGTCACTTTCTGAGAGCAAAGGTGTTACTGGCACTATTCAAATTCTCTTCTGGAGTTGCATACTTTACCGGAATTACATTAGCTGGGGCAGGGGGTTGTTGTGCTAACACAGGCTGAGGCCTTTGTTGGTTTTGGGATTGTGGTTGGTAGGTTTGTTGAGGCCTAGCATACTGTTGTGGTGGGTATTGACTCTGGTATCTGCCTTGTTGAGGGTATGGTTGAGGGTAGGTTTGCCTAACCGCTTGCTTATTGTATGGGCAGTCTTGTGCTATGTGATTTGTGTATCTTCGTTCTATGGTGCAGTACTGGCTACTTGGATTTACTTGGGGTTGAGCCATAATGGGACATACATTTGCCATATGGTCACCTCCACAAGTATAGCATCTTTTCACTGGGGCAAATCTTGGGATCTGTTTGCTAGTGACACCTAATTTCTGAGCTACTTTCTCTGCAAGTTCCTCAATTGATGTGGATTGCGAGGAAGAGAGGTTAGAGGCACTCTCTGAGTCTTTGTAGATTTTGGAAAGCTCTAGTTCTTCCCCTAGGTTATCCTCGATGTCAATGCACATGCGTACACACTCTTCTATAGTCCTAGGGTCCTTCAAGTACACATATGATCTCAATTTGGTACTTAGCAATCCATCCAAGAACAAAGCCACTTGCTTAGCTGGCGTGGGTAACTCAGGGACAGGGCATCTCTCTAGGTATTGCCTAAATCTTCTTCCAGCAAGTCTCACGGTTTCTTGAGGGGTTTGCTTGAAGTTGTGAATCAGCGAGGAAGTGTTATGTCTTATGCCACTTTTAGAGAATTCGATAATGAATGCCTCTAGAAGTTGGTCTATGCTCATGAACTGCCTCTCGTTTAGTGGCTGAAACCATGTTAGGGTAGTGTTCCTAAGGGTTAGACCAAAGGCATTGTACTGCGTGAACAGATCTTCAACTTGTTCAGCTCTCAAGACTTGCCTAAACTCAGCCACATGATCGTATGGATCTCCAGTGCCATCGAAGTAGTTCTTCATGGACTTAACTAGCTGAGTCGGTCTCAAAGTCCTTGTGTGCTCTCTAGGTCGTGGTAGAGGGAACTCATCCTCATTTCTTTGATTCTTGGGAGCTCTAAGTACCTCAGGTTCTACTCTATTTGTTTCCGTCCTCGTTCTTTCTCTGCCCCCTGGGTTGGCGAAGCTTACTTCTGGCCTATCTCTACTTCTATCTCTTTGAGTTCCATGAGCTTGGGATGTTCCAGCTCCAGAGTGACCATAGGACACATTCGATCTTGGTTGGGGAAAAATGAATTCACCCTTCCAAGTGTAAGCATGCCTGTCATGTTCTGTAACCACAAAGATCCTCTCTGAAGCATGATCTAAGTAGGTCACTCTACCTGGGCTATCAGGATCTTTGAACTCATAGATCATGATTGACCCTACATCATTTGGCCTATTTGATTTATACCTCCAAAAGGCTTCATCGGTCTCTTGGTTTAGGAGCAGATCTATACTCTTATTGTCCTGGGGAACCCACTCCGGATTGAGGATTCGAGTAAGAACAGATTTCCCTCGAGGGGTCCTAGGCTCTCCTCCTACGTTCCCTTGTTCTAGGTCATCTATGTCCATCTCAGGGATCACATTCCCGAATTCATCTGTCCTATCTGGGTGTCTGGTGACTACATATATGGTTCCTTCTTTATCCAGGTATGCTCCATTGTTAAACATTACAGCTGGGTGTTCTAGTCCAATGGATTGGTCAGGATTTTTAATCTGGACCACGGATCTTCCTAGGCCATCCTCATAGATGCTAGCACCTAATCGGTTGGTCCTAAGGTATTCCAGCTGCGTCTTGTAGGGGCCTTCCACCCTATACAGATATGGAACACCTGTACTTCCTGTAGGTCTATCCATACCTTGAGACATCTCTGATTCACTAGTCTCAGAGCTAGGGTAATGCGAGTGGTGACTCAACTGCTGGGCCCAAGACCTTGCAGTATGATTAACGCTAGCCTCCAAAGACCTAAGACTTTGTCTATCCCTTACTAGATGCCGTCTTGATCTAAGGTTCATATGCCTATTTAAGTAGCCCAATTTTTGCCCAAAGTACAACCTCGTTGCTGATCAATTGGTGTCAGTCACTTGATTCTTTTTTAGTGTGTTATCGTGTTTATGATCTTGTCTGATATCGCGTCGTCAGGAATATTTGAGTTAATTTTCCGCACTTAAGTTGATCGTCCCACGTTAAGTTCTTTTCCTTTAAAGTTCTCGGTCACACATAGGTTATCTCTTGAACTTGATTTCTTAGATAGTCTTTGACTTGTCACGTGCCTATCGTTGTCCTGACTTACTCCTAGCACTACTCGAACTTAGCCTAAGCTAGGAATTGACAAAGGGAGTTGAGAATCTTCCAACCTTGAGTTCCTCCCTTGGTTGCCCTTGTGTGCTTAGGAAGTGTGTTCCCAAGCTTGCACATACTCTTGCTCCGATCGCCCTTTGATGCTCTCACTGGACCTATAAGAGTCCCAAAATTAGCTCAAGACTTAAATTCAAATGACAGACAGATCACTTTCATTCATGTTATCCGGATATCAATTATGTCCCCTGTCTTCATTGCAAACAATTCTAGAAATCCCTTGGTTTTGCTCCCCCTAGGTATGGTATTTGATACATAGGATTTTTCTCAAGACACTCCTCTAAGGACCTCACAAATTCACTAATTGTTCGATAGGTATGCCAAAAGTTCCCCAAAAACTTGGTATTAAAAAACCCTAATTTTTTGGCCGAAAAGCTTGTCAATCGTGATCGACAGGTCTGTCAATCGTGATTGGCAGAGGTGTCCGTCGGGCCTGTCGATCGCGATCGACACGTCAATCGCGATCGACAGAGTCGATCGTGGGTCCTGTCAATCGTGATCGATGGTGTCAATTACGATCGACACGTGTTCCGGGATTTCCACCGTAAATTCAGTCGATCGGGGCTGTGTCCGTCGTGATGGACACGTGGCAACGCTTAAAATTCAGTCAATCACCAAAATTCAGTCGGTTGCGATCGACGGTGTCAATCGTGACCGACTGAGGTGTCGGTCGTGGCTGTCGATCGCGATCGACGGTGTCAATCACGATTGACAGGGTCAGTCGGTCATCTTTGTCGGTCGCCATTGACAGGTCTGTCGGTTGCCATTGACAGGTCTGTCGGTCCCGATTGACAGATGTTGTCGATCATGGCTGTCAGTCACGATCGACTGTATCAATCGCGATTGACAGAGGAACTCGGAATTTTTTAACTGTTTTTAGTGATTTAGCATGTGCTCATCATGTAGATTATGGTGGTGCACTTTGTTTTACCAAATGGGCATTTTTTCTGTCGATCGCGATCGACAGACTTCGGCGACACAGAGACAGTTCCGTTATGTTTCGTACCTGCACGGAGTGCTGGAGATGGTGATGCAGCAAGTACCTGCAAGAAAGCTCAAGAAACACGCAAAAACAACACACACAATATCGCTCCCTCGCTCTCTCTCACAAGTGGAATGAGGGAAATGAGGTGGAGAAGGTGATATGATCAAAAACTGAAAATCTCCGCGATGATGGAGATGGAGATCGGATATGGTGAGGAAGATGATGGTGATGATGGTGGTGAGGTAAGAAAGAGAAAAATAAGAAAAGTAAAGAAATTACCTACAACGCCAGCGTCTCAAATCTATGTCTTACCATCACACGCTCGTCCTCAAAGCTCGATCCCTGGCAACGGCGCCAAATTTTGGTGTAGCTCAGTGATGAGTAGCACCTCCTTTAATGTCAATCCGGGAAGATGTGAGGATGGTATGATGACCTCGAGCAAGTGAAGGCACAAGTGCGTGAGTGAGAAGCATGCTATCATGCACACACATACACACACACGCGCACACAAGGTAAGACAAAGAGTGAGAAGCAATGGAGTTCTTTAGATTACTTCCGAAAAGCTCATACAAGTTTAAATAAATTACAAGCTAATCTCAAAAATGAGCTCTCTAGCTCTATTTATAGTTTTTGACTAGGTTTTGGCCGTGTCCAGACCTAGTGTCCGGCCTAGTTAAAAATTAGGTTCTAGGGCCTATTTGAAGACTCAAACAAAGTCTAAAAATTATGAAAATTGGTAGGTAGCTACTTCGAATGCTCCTCAAGCTCAAGGACTCCTTGGCTTGCACAAAATGGAGCTACAAAAATATTAAATGGTATCTACAATGGCTTTTAGTGATGAAAATCACTATTGATGTAGGGATTTCTTCTAACTATTTGACATACATATCTTCGAGCTCCCTACTTGCTCCTTCTCCTTGTGTGTCCACCTCTTTGATATGCTTTAGTGTCCTAAAAAATATTGGCCTACTTGCCGGATCGTCGTTGACTACTCTGTTTGCTTGTGCTTTCTCTTCTCTCTGACTCCCTTCGTAAGCTTCCTTGCCTTGTGAGTCCTTCAGTTCCAACAGGGTGACTAGTGACCACGTATATGGTTCCTTCTTTGTCTAAGTAAGCTCCGTTTTCAAACTTGACTACTGGGTGTTCCAGTCCAATGGATTGATCTGGGTTTTTGATCTGTACCACAGACCTTCCTAGGCCGTCCTCATAAATTCTAGCACCTAATCGGTTGGTCCTAAGGTATTCCAGCTGAGTCTTGTAGGGGCCTTCCACGCTATACAAGTATGGCACACCTAAACTTCCTGTAGGTCTCTCCATACCGTGGGACATCTCTGACTCACTAGTTTCAGAGCTAGGGTAGTGCGAATAATGGCTCAACTGCTGGGCCAAGACCTAGCAATATGATTGACACTAGCCTGTGAAGATCTAAGACTTTGTCTATCTCTTCCTAGGTGTCACCTGATCTTAGGTTCATATGCTTAGCTGAGCAATCCCAATTTTTACCCAAGGTACAACCTCATTGCAAGACTTCAATTCAAATGACAAACAGGTCACTTTCATGCATGTAATTCACAGACCAAATTTCCCTTTGCCTTTATGGAAAACAATCCCAAGGATCCTTCAGTTTTCCTACCCCGGGGTATGGTCAACTTCAAAATACCCTACCTAATAATCCTTATATTCAAAATACTCCCCACGAGCTTTCCAACAAGACAAGAATCACAACAAATGGATTTCGTATGAGGAAGTTATGACAATTCAGGGTTTTGGGGTTAAAACAAGGCTCAAACAGGTTGACAAATCCCATGATTTTTCTCAAAACTGATGGGGGAAGTATCTCAACCCCTAAGCAACGACGAAGCGCGAATGACCTCCACAGGTATCCTTCTTTGACCTCTACACACCAAAAGTGCTCTTACTCAGAGCTTATGTAGAGAACTCCAGTGAGCTTTTGTAGACCTATAGTAGACACCAAGAGCTTTCCAACAAGACAAATTTTACTTCAAATGGATGCTTACACAAAGAGAAACAATGTCTACAACATGAGCTAGTTGAATGCTCACAACTGCTAGTCAAGCAAAGACCTCACTTCACTCCAGCAAGCTTTTCTCAGAGATTATACAGAGAATGAATCTCAAACTTGGGTCAACTTTAGAGCACTCTAATAGCTACCCAATGACACCAAAATCATAGAAAATGGATAAATAGAGAAGGAGAACCAGCCCTTACAACAGAGAGCAAAATATTTCCAACAGAGCCTACACACAGAGAGAGATATAAATCACACAACTTCACTAAAATGAATGTTGCTCCCAGATTACTCAGAGAATGCTCCAGAGATTTTGTGAGCATAAAATAGACTCTAATAGCTACCCAATGAGACAAGAATTACATCAAATGGATACAATATGAGGGAGAACCAATGCTAACAACTCAGGGGTAGAGAGTTGCAACACTGCCTGCGCACACACATAGATATGCCTACTAAAAGAAAACAAACAAGCAAGCAAGGGGCTAGCTTAAGCAAGGGGCTTGCTTATCACAACTCCAGCACTTAGTGCTCACTTTACATGAGCTAAAACGCCAAGAAGATGGCCCAAAAGAAGTCGGGATACATGCTCCTTTTATAGTGAGAAGTGTGCCCCTAAAATCTAGGAACTACCTTTCCAAATCAGCCTCCTAACTTGGAGGATTTAGTTGAGATGAATTGGGGAGTGGTTGAGTGACTTTTCTTGATGGAATCTCGTGGCTTTTTGCTTCCTTTGATTGCTCCACATGTCCATAAAAGATTCCCCACGAATTTGTAGCTTGAAGCTTGACTTTTAACACTCCCCCTCAAGCTTCAATTCTTCATCCTCATCCAAGATCCTTCATGTTGATGATTTGCTTGAATTTTGAAATCTTCATTCCATCCAAAGCCTTTGTAAACATGTCGGCAACTTGGTCCTTGGTACCAATATGATGTACTGAAACTTCCTTCGATATCACCTTTTCCCTTATGAAGTGATAGTGCACTTCAATATGCTTGGTTCTAGCATGATAGACAGGATTCGATGCTAGATGAATGCTACTCATATTATCACAAAAAATTGGATATGTGTCAACCTGCAAATTAAGCTCCATAAATAACTTCTTAATCCACATTATCTCACATGTGACTTGAGCCAAAGCTCTATACTCAGCCTCGGTGGAAGATAATGCCACCGTGGGTTGCTTCTTTGAAATCCATGAGATGATCTTGCTACCTAGCATGACTAGGTAACCACTTGTACTTCTTCTATCCTCTTTGGAACCGGCCCAATCCGCATTAGAATAAGCTTTGGCCTGCATATCATCATCAAATGAATAGAACAATCCTTCATTTATAGTGGCCTTGAGATATTGTAACATTCTTCTTGCATCTTGCAAGTGTGTAGTCCTTGGACTATGCATAAATTGTGATAACACTCCAACTCCATATGCTATGTCAGGCCTAGTTATTGTGGCATAATTGAAAGAGCCTACAATAGAGCGATAAAAAGTTACATCCTCTAATGGCTCTCCATCAATGGAGCTTAGCTTTACATTAACTTCCATGGGATTTGAAATAGGCTTGCAATGTAGCATCCCAAACCTCTCAAGTAGGTCTAGAATATACTTCCTTTGTATGAGCATAATACCTTCTTCTTTGTATACAACTTCAATGCCAAGAAAATACCTAAGATCTCCAAGATCAGATATCCTAAACTCCTTTCCAAGCTTTGCCTTGATCTCCTCAATGTCCTTTGTATCATTACCTGTAATGATAAGATCATCTACATACACACACATGTAGACTACAAGTTCTCCTCTTTGTTTGATGAAGAGAGATGGATCCGCCTTGCATTGATTGTAACCACATTTGATCAAATAGTCCACCAATCTTTGGTTCCAAGCCCTTGGAGCTTGCTTTAGGCCATAAAGTGCCTTCTTCAACCTACAAACATGATGTGGAAACTCTTTATGAACAAAACCTAGTGGTTGCTCCATGTATACCTCTTCTTCCAAGTCTCCATTGAGAAAGGCATTCTTGATATCCAATTGGAAAAGCTTCCATCCTTTGCTAGCAGCCATTGCAATGAGTGTCCTAATGGTGCTCATCTTTGCCACGGGGCTGAATTTCTCTTCAAAGTCCACTCCATAGGTTTGTGCAAAACCCTTGGCCACCAATCTTGCTTTGAACCTAGAAATAGATCCATCTGAATTCCTCTTTACTTTATACACCCACTTATTACCTATTACCTTCATGTTCTCCTTCTTGGGCACTAGAGTCCATGTTTGATTTTCCTCAAGTGCGTCAATCTCTTCTTGCATTGCCTCTTTCCATTCGGTGTACCTGCTTGCATCTTCATAGCAATCGGGCTCATGATCTTCTACTACTTTGTTCATATATGCATAATGTGTTGCCATGTATGAATCATAAGTAAACCTTTGAGTTGGATACTTAATTCTAGAAGACTTCCTTTCTTCACCTTTTGGAGGAATAAACCTCCTTTGCCTTGGGAACTTGATCTCTTTCTTTGACGTAGCTTCTTTCTCCATCATGTGTCCTTCATCATCTTCAACTTCATTACCTTCTTCATCCAACTCCACCAATGTTGCTTTGCCTTTGTTGATTGATTGTGCTCCATAGCTTGATGAAGATCTCCCCCTCCATGGTGAGTTCATGCTTGAACTATCTTCATTGATGGAACACCTTGGGCCGCTTAGCTCTAGGTCGATTTGTTCTTCATCATGTCCATGCTTTTCTTCTTCATAGTCCTGCATACAATCATACTTCTTATACCAAGGGAGTAGCTCATCAAATGCTACATCCCTTGATATCCTCAAGTCCTTTGTGTTTGGGTTGAAGCACCTGTAACCTTTATGATCATTTGAATATCCTAGAAACACACACTTTTCTGCCTTTGGTTGTAGCTTGTGCCTCAATTCACTTGGCACATGTACATAACAAGTACATCCAAATATCTTCAAGTGGGAAAGATCAGGTTTCTTACCATAATAGGCTTGATATGGTGTCAAGCCATGGATCCCTGAGGTAGGAGCCCTATTCATAAGATACACGGCGGTATTTGCTGCATCACTCCAAAACATGTTAGGTACATTCATCTCATTAAGCATTGCTCTAGCGATCTCGGCAATGTATCTATTCTTTCTCTCGGCTACTCCATTTTGTTGGGGTGTGTACCTGCATGTTACTTGCCTCTTGATGCCTTGATCCATTAAAAAATCAGAAAACTCATTTGAGAAATATTCTCCCCCTCCATCGGACCTTAGCTTCTTGATATATGTACCTGTTTCCTTCTCTACCATTGCCTTTAATGCTTTGAAACATGTAAACACATCTGATTTGTTTTTTATGAAATAAACCCAAACCATCCTTGTGCAATCATCTATAAAAGTGACAAAGTACTTGTTACCTCCAATGGATTGCTCTTTGGTTGGCCCCCACACATCTGTATGTATCAACTCCAATGGATGTTGGCTTATGTAGCCACTCTTCTTGAATGGAAGTCTCTCTTGCTTCCCTAGTTGACAAGATTCACATAAATGCTTCATACCTTGTCCTTGGAAGTTGGGAAGACCTTCAACCAGCCTCTTGAATTGCATTTCCTTCATTTTTTGTATGTTGATGTGACCTATCCTCTTGTGCCACAAGTCCAACTCCGAAATCCTCTTGTTTCCATATGTGAAGTAGACATGTTGAGTGGACTGAGAATTTACCTCCAAAGTGAAGAGTCTCCCTTGCTTCTTTCCTCTTGCTATGACCTTGTAACCTTGCTTAGGGCTCTCCACAAAGCATCCACCTTTGTTGAACCTTAGTTGATAGCCTCTTTCAACCATTTGCCCAACGGACACCAAGTTCTTTGTGATGGTAGGTACATGCAAGACATCCTTGAGACATCTTCCTTCCTCCTTGTCATCCAAAGCTACATCTCCAACATGGGAGATCTCATGGGCTGTATCATCACCTGTTTCTACATGTCCTTTACCTTTGGGAACATGTAGATTAGTAAACCAAGAAGAATTGCAACTCATATGGTTGCTACATCCACTATCAATATACCAAGTGTTATCTACTTTGCTTGAATTCCCATTCATGTGCATCATCAAGAGATTGTCATTTTCTGAACTTGTAGAAGCATAATTACCTTGGCCTTTGTATGAAGAACCTTGATTATAGCTCCTTTGGTTTCCTCCTTGGTAGCAATCTCTAGCATAGTGGCCAAACTTGCCACATATGTAACATCCTTCACCATCTTCATTCCTGTTTTGTTGATGTCGTCCTCCTCTTCCTCTTGTTCTTCCTCTCCCTCTTTGTGATGAGGTGCCTTGGTCATGTCCTTGATTGCTTGAGTGGTCTTGCCTTCCTCCAAACCTTCCTTTGCCCCTTCCTTGTCCTCGTCTTCCTTTGCCCCTTTGATTACCTGCATAGAAAACTTGTGCATCCTTGCTTTTAGTTGAACTTCCACCTATGTTCATTTCTTCGGTGACCATGAGAGCAACCAATTGCTCAAAATCGGGAAGATTATCCCTTACATAAACTGAAGTGGTAAAGGGTTTCCACTTCTCATCATCTCTCAAACCATTGAGAGTATAAGCCACAAGATCGTCATCATCTACGTGGCTTCCAATGGATCCCAATGCATCTGATAACTCCTTGACCTTAAGTATGTAGTCATTTATGCTACTCCCTGAGCTCTTCCTAAGGTTGTTGAGCTCATTCTTGAGCTGGATCTTCCTTGCTTTGGTGCTTGTTGAATAAAGCCTTTCAAGTGTCTCCCATACCTTCATGCTTGAATCCAAGTCTTGGATATGGCAGATCATGCTATTGCTAATGTGTTGGGAAAGGATAAAGATAACCCTCTTGTCTCTTTCATTCCATTCCCTAAAGGCCCTTCTCTGGTCATTGGTTGAATTCTCATCCAACCTAGGTCTTGGTTCACTTCCACTAATCAACCCCCAAAGGCCCTTGCCCATAAGATAGTTGGAGACCCTAAATCTCCATGGTTGATAGTTCCCTTTGTCTAGCTTTTCAATTTGAGTGTTGAAGTCTCCCATATCTAGTCTTTGATACTTGACCTAGCCCTTGGCTAATGCTCCAATGTGTGTAAAATGAAAATGAGGCTCTGAGGTTACCTCAATCCAAAGCTTTCCTTAGATGGACACCTTGTGCTCTTGAAACTTTGAGTAGAATAGCTCCCCCTTGATGTGAGCTACCTCCAAGAAGCTTTTGTTGATGCAAATCTTCAACCACCAACTCCAAGAGGTCTTCTTGCTTGTATGTGATGCCTCCAAGATGCCCAAATGCTCTGATGCCACTGATGGGGGAAGTATCTCAACCCCTAAGCAACGACGAAGCGCGAATGACCTCCACAGGTATCCTTCTTTGACCTCTGCACACCAAAAGTGCTCTTACTCAGAGCTTATGCAAAGAACTCCAGTGAGCTTTTGTAGACCTGTAATAGACACCAAGATCTTTTTAACAAGACAAATTTTACTTCAAATGGATGCTTACACAAAGAGAAACAATGTCTACAACATGAGCTAGTTGAATGCTCACAACTGCTAGTCAAGCAGAGACCTCACTTCACTCCAGCAAGCTTTTCTCAGAGATTATACAGAGAATCAATCTCAAACTTGGGTCAACATTAGAGCACTCTAATAGCTACCCAATGACACCAAAACCATAGAAAATAGATAAATAGAGAAGGAGAACCAGCCCTTACAATAGAGAGCAAAATATTTCCAACAGAGCCTACACACAGAGAGAGATATCAATCACACAACTTCACTAAAATGAATGTTGCTCCCATATTACTCAGAGAATGCTCCAGAGATTTTGTGAACATAAAATAGACTCTAATAGCTATCCAATGAGACAAGAATTACATCAAATGGATACAATATGAGGGAGAACCAATGCTAACAACTCAGGGGTAGAGAGTTGCAACACTCCCTGCGCACACACATAGATATGCCTACTAAAAGAAAACAAACAAGCAAGCAAGGGGCTAGGTTAAGCAAGGGGCTTGCTTATCACAACTCCAGCACTTAGTGCTCACTTTACATGAGCAAGAACTCCAAGAAGATGGCCCAAAAGAAGTCGGGATACATGCTCCTTTTATAGTGAGAAGTGTGCCCCTAAAATCTAGGAACTACCTTTCCAAATCAGCCTCCTAACTTGGAGGACTTAGTTGAGATGAATTGGGGAGTGGTTGAGTGACTTTTCTTGATGGAATCTCGTGGCTTTTGGCTTCCTTTGATTGCTCCACATGTCCATAAAAGATTCCCCACGAATTTGTAGCTTGAAGCTTGACTTTTAACAAAAACACACTTGTAGAGACCTCACAAATCACTAATTGGTTGATAAGTATGCCAAAAATTACCCCAAAACTTGGTATTAAAAACCCTAGAAATTTGGCCGAAAAAGCCTGTCAATCGCGATCGACAGGTCTGTCAATCGCGATTGACAGAGGTGTCCGTCAGGCTTGTCGGTCGCGATCGACACGTCAGTCGCGATTGACAGTGTCAATCGCGATCGACAGAGTCGGTCGTGGGTTTTGTCAATCGCAATTGATGGTGTCAATCACGATCGACACGTTTTCCGGGATTTTCACCGTAATTGGAGTCGATCGCGGATGTGTCCATCGCGATGGACACGTGGCAACACGAGAAATTCAGTCAATCGTCAAAATTCAGTCGGTCGCGATCGACGGTGTCAATCACGACTGACAGGGGTGTCGGTCGTGGCTGTCGATCGCGATCGATGGTGTCAATCACGATTGACAGGGTCAGTTGGTCGTCTCTGTCGGTCGCGATCGACAGAATCTGTTGATCGTGGCTGTCGGTCGCGATCGATGGTGTCAATCGCGACTGACAGAAAAGCACGGAATTTTTTAGTTTTTTCTAGTGATTTGGAATGTGCTCCTTGTGCATGTCATTGTGATGTGCTTTGTTTTACCAAATGAGCGATTTTTCTATCGATCACGATCGACAGAGGTCTCTGACACAGAGACAGTTTTGAGCTTGTCTGTACCTGCGCAGCGTGCTGGAGGGGATGATACAGTTGTACCTCGAAGATCACTCACAAAACAGACAGAAAGACAATGCACACAATTCGCTCTCTCGCTCTCTCTCACAAGTGGAATGAAGGAAATGGAAGGGAGAAGGTGATATGATAAAAAAACTGAAATTTTTCGCGATGATGGAGATGGAGATCCTATATGGTGAGGATGATGATGGTGAGGTAAGAAAGAGAAAAATACGAAAAGTAAAGAAATTACCTACAACGCCAACGTCTCAATTCTACCTCTTACCATCACACGCTCGTCCTTAGAGCTCGTTCCCCGGCAACGGCGCCAAAATTTGGTGTAGCTCAGTGATGAGTAGCACCTCCTTTAATGTCAATCCAGGAAGACGTGAGGATGGTATGATGACCTCGAGCAAGTGAAGGCACAAGTGCGTGAGTGCGAAGCACACTAACATGCACACACATACACACACACGCGCACACAAGGCAAGATAAAGAGTGAGAAGCAATGGAGTTATTTATATTACTTTCAAAAAGCTCATACAAGTTCAAATCAATTACAAGCTAACCTCAAAAATGAAATCTCTAGCTCTATTTATAGTTTTTGACTAGGTTTTGGCCGTGTCCAGACCTACTGTCTGGCCTAGTTAAAAATTAGGTTCTAGGTCCCATTTGAAGGCTCAAATGGAGTCTAAAAATTATGAAAACTCGTAGGTAGCTACTTCTAATGCTCCTCAAGCTCAAGGACTCCTTGGCTTGCACAAAATGGAGCTACAAAAATATGAAATGGTATTTACAATGGCTTTTAGTGATGAAAATCACTATTTTTGTAGGGATTTCTTCTAATAGTGTAACATACACTTCCTGGAGCTCCCTACTTGCTCCTCCTTCTTGTGTGCCCACCTCTTTGATGCATGAAAAATTTAGATGGCCTACTTGCCAGATCTCCTTTGACTACTCTGTCTGCTTGTGCCTTCTCTTTGCTCTGACTCCCTTCGTAGGCTTCCTTGTCTTGTGAGTCCTTCAGTTCCTTGACTACTGCCAACAACAGGGTTACTTTGTGTCCATTGCAATGTTAACATTCATTTATATATTCTCACAAAACTGACGTCCGATTCCCCCAACATGGTAGAGGTCGAAGGAACAAGCTCCCAGGCAGGCACTAGCCCTCAAATAGTGGACATTGAAAGTGTCCCTATTCAAGATGAGTTGAAGGAGCGGCCACAGGTGTTAAGATCAATACATGTCATACTGATTCAAAATCCTCCCTAGGGGCACACATCGTCAGTTAGCAAGAATGTTAGCCCACAATTTGGTTGGTTTTGATGCACTAATGTGGTTCTATTTGGCAGGAAAATACATTTGATTTCAGGTACTTGCAGAGTTAATCAATGGGATGGAAGGTATTTGCAAACTACATGGCTACATCTTGTTCAGAGGGGAATGCCCTTGGTGTTTGGAGTTCCGATTATGGAAAATATGAGCATGCTTAGGATGCAATCATTTGTGTTGAGCAGATGCAGTTTGGGGGAAAGCCCATTCAGATTCTTGCATTTCTTGTTTATGTATTGAATGCCTATTGTCATGCAAGCTTGGTGAGTGAAGGCCACAACCATTTTGAGGCCATGTATGCAAGTTGTGGCTTGATCATAGAAACCTATAAGTTTTCAATAAGCTTCAGATTAGGGACGTTGCGGGTTGGAATGCACTTATGGAAGATTGCACAATGAAAGTGCCAAACAATGATTGTTATTATCTGATGTTGTTCTTGGATGTGCATTAGTCAATATGTATGCCAAGTGTGGATTTCTTGAAGACGCACAAGCTCGTTTTGACATGGCTGTCTCACCTGATGAAGTTCTCTGCAATGCTCTGATGGCAGGTTATGTAGAACAGAAATCTAGTAAGGAGGCTCTCCACTTTTTTGAGTTAATTCAACATGAAGGAAGGCCTTTGAGTGTCGTCACATTTGTTTTGGGCTTAAAATCTTGTGGCGGTGAAACACTCTTAGGTAAAGGTCAAGAGATACATGGAGACATTGTGATGAAGGGTATGGAGGCAGAACTACTCCTTGGTGGTGCAATTCTTGACATGTATTGTAAATGTGGAGCTCTTTCTGAAACAGAGTGTGTTTTTGAAAGACTTCCAGCTCAGGATGTGATCTCATGGACAACGCTTATGGCAGGTTACTCAGATCATGGGTACAATGAATTGATTCTTGACTGCTACGAAGAGATGCAAAATAATTGGGTTCCCTTGAATACTATTGCTTATGCTTGTGTACTGAATGCATGTGGTGATGTAAGAGCTGCTGATCTGGGGCTAAAATTGCATAGTGATATCATATGTAAAGGATTTGATAATGCTCCCTCGATATGTGTGGCAACGGGTGAATGGGGGAGAAGAGGGCATCGAGGAGTTTTTTGTGGGCGCTGTTGTACAAATAAGGGGGGAATGCTCAAGGGCTCTCTCCCTCTCATTTTTTACGAACAAAAAAAAGGGGGTGAAGAACAAGTGGAGAGTGTCTATGTGTATCGGTCGATTGTAGGCCCCAGGAGTGATCTTCCTCCATTTGTAATTGCACTATAATCTGCCAATAGTAGAAGCTCGAGATACGGGACAGTCCATATGGGGATGAGGCTCTCCTTGCTGGAATTAATCGCTATGAATATCTGAGATCTCTATGGATGTCAGGATGCCATGTGACCATGCGAGGCTGCATGTCCTTAGCATCTTCGAAACAGGGAAATGTGGGGGCAGGTCCGTTTTTTTCTCTGACAAGAGAAACCAAAAAGGGGGAGGGAGCATGCTTGCTTATTGAGGGGCTGTGCCAAGGAGTGGTAGAGTGGAGTCGTTGATTCTCCAGAGCCATCATGGCGGGTGGACCAGCGTGCCGGGAACCAGGGGCTTTGGGGGGGGGGGGGCGGTTTCTTCTGTCAGACGAGAGTATCGTTCGGCTCTGACGGGCCCTTTGAGTACTGGAGACGAAGACAAGGGTAGAGACAGGTGCTGAAGGGATATAAAAAGGGAGCGACCTCGATCACAGAGCTTCTTCTTCGGCTGGGTGTTTTTTTTTGGGCGAGACTACTCGGATTCGCTATCTTATGGCTCATTTGATGAAGAGGGGGCTGCTTTGATGAGAGAGGTAGCCAGTAAGACGAATGATTCAGCAGGTGATGGCACAACAACTGCCTCCGTTCTGGCCAGGGAACTGATTCGATTGGGTCTTCTTAATGTGACATCAGGAGCCAATCCTATCGCAGTGAAGAAAGGCATTGACAAGACTGTTGCTGCCCTTGTGGAGGAGTTAAAGAAAAAGCTCGACCTGTCAAAGGTTCAGAGGATATCAAAGCTGTCGCATCTATATCTGCTGGGAATGACCACTATGTTGGAACACTGATTGCTGATGCAATTGACAAAGTTGGATCAGATGGCGTGCTTTCAATCGAATCATCCTCTTCCTTTGAAACCACTGTTAATGTAGAGGGGAGAAGAGTTTTGAGCTTGAAGACTTATCGTTTTCATCATTGATTTCTGTCGATGACTTTCAGGTGGGAAAATCTTCGCTTCTTTTCTCTGAACTTTGGCTTTGTTCAAGCAACGCTTGTTTCTTCATGATGCCGGTGCAAAAGCATTAGGGGGACACTTGGATTTTAGCACTACTGTAAGGTTCTTTTCAATTGTATAATGGAATGGAATCATTCTGTTGATTCGTAACATGATTGATGAGGCATCATCTATGGTGAAACAAATCCAGAGAATGTCTGGGTATTTCATATTAATGCACCATTCATTGAGGGGGGGGAATAGCATCGTTTTTTGGGGGAATTGCTGGCTGCTCGAGCGGCAGGGTAGATTATGGGGGTCCATCCCAAATCTTATTGGGTCCATCCCAAATCCTTTTGCTTGAAGAGAAAATGACGTAGTTGAGACACACACAGGGCCTGAGGGTCCGAGGTGTTTAGTGCTTGGAGAGAGACAGACTTGCCTGTGTGTAGTACACATCCGCGGTGTTCTCTTTTTGAGCGATTTATCATAATATGCCTGGTTGGTAGCTTTCATGGAAATCCATCAGCTCCTTCTCTTTTGGGAATGCCTTGACCTGTGAGGGCCTCGCCTCTTGCTCATGAGTTCTCAAGCTACGTCGAGCTTCTCTGCTACTGTAGGTGTTTAGTCTTTCTGATCCACAAACGCCATCAGCCCATGTTGGAGTTAGACGTCTGCGGAAGCACGCGAACAGCACAAGGAAGAGGAAGAAGCTTGGGGCACAACACACAAGACTGAATGTATTACTAGAGAATGTACAAAGATAAGTAGCCCATTAGGGCAATAGGCGTATATACAAGCCGGGGGAAAAAAACCTCCTAAAGAGGGAAAAAAGTGCCCCTGCGGTCCTAGAGTGTTCACACACATCACTACCTAAATATATCAACAAATCCCCCCTAGGAGTGATGCGGTGAACAAGGAGCTGGCACTCATGTATAAGGAAGTGCCGAGCTATGTGGAAATCACTCCACAAAAGGAAGTAAGCCCAAAGCTTTGCGGAAAGCTTCAAACTTCTCCCTAGGCAGAGCCTTCGTGAAAAGGTCTGCAATGTTCTCCTGCGTGGGCACAAGCTGATCTCCCCAGCAGAGAACCTCTCCCTGACATAGTGATAATGCACCTCAATGTGCTTAGTGCGAGCATGGAACACAGGGTTCCTCGCAACTGCCAATGCGCTCTGACTGTCAGTGAAGATGGTGGTGGCAGAAGACTGGCCAACACCCAAATCAGCCATAAGGCGTCTGAGCCACACACACTCAACAGTCACTGTGAAAGCTGCCCTATACTCAGCCTCACAACTGGAAGTGGCCACAGTAGGCTGCTTCTTGCTCAACCAAGATATACATGAGCTACCAAGCATGAAGCAAAAACCACTGGTGGACACACGAGTGTCATAGCAACCAGCCCAATCTGAGTCAGAAAAAGCATGCAAATCTGGCGGTAGTGATCCCCCCTTGGGATAAAACAACCCAAGTAGCCGAGTATCACTCAAGTAGCGAAAGATGTGCTTAACCGCTTTCCAATGCGTGACTCCTGGGCAATGCATAAACCTGCTCATCTGTGAGACAGCAAACTGAATATCTGGCCGAGTAATGCATAAGTAAATCAAGCATCCAACAGCCTACTGATAGAGAACAGCATCAAATGCATCTCCAGCATCATGAAGACTCAATCGTAAACCTGTCTCCATAGGAGTGGCAATAGGCTTACAGTCTTCAAGGCCAAAACGCTGCAATAATGTGTCAATATATTTCGTTTGACACAAAGCCATTCCACCATCAACTTGCATAAACTGAATGCCCAAATAGTGATGCAAATGCCCCAAATCAGACATCTCAAATGAGGCATGCAAATCAGCCTTCAAATCAGCAATATGCTTCTCAAGAGGACCAGTGAGCAGCATGTCGTCTACATAGACAACAATGATCAAAAGCACATCATTAGCACGCTTAACATATAAGGTGCTTTCAGTTGGACTGTTCTCAAAACCATGTGCAATCAGATAGGCATGTATTTTCTCATACCAAGCACGTGGTGCTTGCTTTAAACCATATAACGCCTTCTTTAACCTGCACACCTGGTTTTCATGCCCTTTCTGCACAAAGCCACGGGGCTGAAAAACATACACTTCTTCATGCAAGTCACCATTCAAAAATGTTGTTTTAATGTCCAACTGATGTACATTCCAACCATGATGGGCTGCAAGTGCACAAATGCTCCGAACAGTAGTCATACGGCATGTAGGTGCAAAGGTCTCATCAAAATCAATGCCTCTTTCCTGCGCATAACCCTTTGCAACAAGCCTAGCCTTATACCTGTCAACTGTACCATCAGGTTTACGCTTCAACTTGTATACCCACTTAGTGCCAATGGCCTTCTTGCCAGGAGGCAAGTCACATAAAGACCATGTACCATTCTTCATTATAGCATCATATTCAGATTGCATAGCAGCCATCCAATTTTCTGAATTTTGTGCTTCATCAAAAGAAACAGGCTCATTCTCATCACTGAGACTAGATGCAGCCATAGCATAGCAATCTGATGCAAAGGAGGTACTATGAGAGCGTGAACGAGTACGATATGACAAAGGTGCATCTAATTTGCTGTCACGCAAAGTCTGCACCAGCCATTTTGGCATAGTTTTTGCCTATTCAATATCAGCTCTCTCATCAAGTGCATCATGTAAATCTGCATCAGAAATGGCATGATCTGCATCATCATATGAAACCTGCAAAGGCTGAGAAGTTGCCTCATTAGGACCAGCGCTAGCCTGTCCACCTGTAAAAAGAGGCATCAAAGTATCATACATGTCTTTGGAGCTAACAGATGTCTCCTTAGTACATGAAAGCAATGGCTGAATAGCATCTTCCACAAAGACAACATCACGGCTAACCAGAATGCGTTTAGTCTGTGGATGATACAGACGATAGCCTTTACTTTCAGAACTGTACCCAACAAAAATACATTTTACTGCCTTATCATCCAATTTTCTGCGATGTTGTTCAGGCACTAATGCATATGCCAAACAACCAAAAACACGCAGATGAGCAACAGATGGCTTGCGGTCATGCCAAGCCTCATATGGAGTGATAGATTGCAACGCTTTCGTGGGACACCTGTTCAGTACATATGCTGCACACATGACAGCCTCAAGCCAGAAACTATGTGGTAAAGCCTGACTTTTGACCATGCACCTCGCCATCTCCATGAGTGACCTGTTCTTTCGTTCAGCAACTCCATTCTGTTGAGGTGTATACGGCACTGTACACTGGTGTTTTATCCCACGTTCAGCCATAAATGCATTAAAATCTGAAGACATATATTCCCCCCCTCGATCAGAACGGAGGGTGCCCATTTTACATGCTGACAGATTTTCAGCCAAAACCAAAAACTGTTTGAAGCACATGAACACTTCGGACTTTGCTTTGAGTGGATATACCCATGCATGCCTGGAAAAATCATCAATGAAAGTCACGAAGTAAAGGTAATTTCCAAAAGAGGGTGTCTGCATAGGACCACAGACATCACTATGTACAAGCTGCAATTTCTGCATAGCCCGAACTGAACCATCTTTTGGAAAGGAAGAACGCTGCATTTTGCCCAAAATACAGCCTTCACAAACATGTTTTCCAGGTGCCTCAAGTTTGGGCAAAGAGGACACTATTTCAGATTTCTGTAGGCGTAACAAACTAGCAAAATTCAGATGACCAAAGCGTGCATGCCAAAGCTTTGCATCTGACATAGCCTGAGAATCATGAACTGCACATGCCGAATCATTCACAAATTTTTCATAGTCTATGAGCTTATACAGCCCACGACATAAAATGCCAGAAGCAATAATCACATCGCCATTTGAGAGATCATGGACTGTACACCTGTCATCAACGAATTTCACAACCAAGCCAATCTTGGCTAATGCAGAAACTGATAACATGTTCTTTTTTATCCCTGGCACAAATAAAGCATTTGACAAAGTGAAAGAACTACCATCAGCAGTAGTCAGAATGATCTTACCAACTCCCATAACAGGATAAGAGGAGTTATTGGCGCATGTGACAGTATTCCCTGTAGGGGCAGGCTCGAGTGAAGAGAAGAAACTGCGCTGCGAGGTAATATGTTTGGTTGCCCCACTGTCAAAGTACTGGGCAAACATCTGAGTCTACTGCAGACATGCACTAATCATGAGAAGATGGGTCAAAACTGCAAACAGTAGTAAACGCCCATTCTTCTTCCTGCACAAGATTTGCAGACTCTGTTTTTGGTGTAGAGGCCTCTGCAACAACCATTCCAGCCTCTTTCTTCTTTGCCTCTTTAGCAGCCAGTTTTGGACAGTTCTTTATAATATGATCATTTCCTTTACAGTACTTGCAGAACAATTTCTGCTTTTCTGATTTCTTCTCATCTTTATCCTGGTTCTTCGATTGTGCAGCATTTGCAGATTTCTGCTTACTAGTAGAAGAGCTCCATTTTCCTTTGCCCTTCTGACTAGCCAGGAAAGCTTGATCTGCAACACGCATAATGGACCTGTTCTGCCTGGACTGATCTTCCTGCAACAGAACAGAGACTAATTCCTCAAATGACAAGGCATTCGGATTGCCTTTCATCATCAATCGAAGAGTAGAGGCAAAACTCTGATATGAATCAGGAAGGCCATTCAGAACGGTCTGCACAAGTGAGCTATCTGGTATAACCTCATCAGCAGAAATCAATTGTTCCTTCAGGTCTTTGATCTTTGTAAGAAAACTGTCCATCGAATCACCTTCATTCATGTGCTCACTCTCCAACTATTTTCGGAGGTAAGCAACACGAGCCTCATTCCTAGCCTGGTACAAAGTGGTAAGTGTATCCCAAGCATCCTTTGCTGTTCTGCAAGAGAGAATGTGAGGAATAATGGCACGTTTGACAGACAAAGCTATCAATGCATGTGCCTGGGCATCTCTGCCATCCCAACGAATCTGCTCTGCAGTAGGTGCAACAGAAACAGCAGCACGAACAGGAATCTACGGAATATCATCTTCGACACCATCTTCATCAGCTCCAACACCTGTATTTGCAGTACCTGTCATTACAGGTGTAACAGGACGTCTTTCAACACCCTGCACAATGTTCCACAATCCTTTTGCAACCAGTACATGTCGCATCATATAAGCCCATAATGGGTAGTTGGTACCATCCAACTTATCCTCAACAGCCAACATACGGAATACATCACTGCTTTCAGCCATGGCCGGTGACTAAAATACCTTGATGCAGAAAATTGACTGTATCTCAAAAAGTTGAACAGAACTGCCCAGACGAGTTCTGCTAGACCTGTAGCAGACTTCGAGACGCTTAAACTGGCGAACAGAAATTGGTATATACCTTTGGCACAAAAGGACGAAATAGCCTGCACAAGCACAAATTTTGTGCGAATCTGAGACTGCAAAAGGAGGAGTGTCGACGGCGCCCTAGAAGAATCAACGACCTGCTCTAATACCAATTGTTGGAGTTAGACGTCTGCGGAAGCACGCGAACAGCACAAGGAAGAGGAAGAAGCTTGGAGCACAACACACAAGACTGAATGTATTACTAGAGAATGTACAAAGATAAGTAGCCCATTAGGGCAATAGGCGTATATACAAGCCGGGGGAAAAAAACCTCCTAAAGAGGGAAAAAAGTGCCCCGGCGGTCCTAGAGTGTTCACACACATCACTACCTAAATATATCAACAGCCCAGTGCTTACGAAGTTGAGGCTTCAGATATGATAAATATTTTTTTGGATAGTTAGGGTGCTGAGGAACTCTAATGAAAAGGAAAAAGAAAACGAAGTCTCTTCATATCACAGGATAATGTGTAGATTTCTTTGCCCGAGGATATTTCACTTCTGGTCATAGGGAAGTGCCAAGAGGTGATCAGTACACCTCTGTTCAACAAATGCAATGGCAAAAGATGGTTATCAATTTGTTTCTTCTCAGAGAGAGAAGACAGTCTGTGAGCATTATGCGAAGGCATCTCTGTCGAAGAACCGTAGTACCGTGCTTCAGTACGATGCGAGCACCGAGAGAGCAACAAAGAAGGACTATTTTTTTTCCGAGCAGAAGATGCATAAAAGAAGTAGTGAGCGAACTTGAAAAAGGTTGTGATACCCGTTGTTGGTGCTTCGTTTGGGGTGAAGGATAGCTTCTGCTGATGTACACATGATGCTCGTTACCATAGTGGGAGTTTCTATCCACTTGATGCTTAAGACCTTGTCTATGAATTAGCCAGAAGTCTTTGCAAAGTCAAGCCACTCCGATAAGATATATGCACCCAATGTTAAGGAGCGACAGCATTGGAGTCCCTGTTGTGATTAGGTTGTAGAATCGCTACTATTGGTCTTTACATGAAGCTCGTTGTTGCATCAAGTTTTTTTTGGCCTCTTGATCCTAAAGGTTTGAACTGCTCTAATGACTCGAAAATCTCTTCAACACCGTTCGAGCAACATACAAGCAAAATATCCTTTCAAATTCACCAAACCTTGACTCTCGGCTAATCAATCATAAGTTACTTGTGGGCTCTAGGTAATCCAATTGGACCGATTGCGAGGGGTTTGAACAAAATAAAGTCTCGTATAATCACTTTTTCCTTGGGCGTAGGAACTTAACATTTTGGTGCGTCTGCCGGGAACATATGAGCTAGTGCATAGACATAGGAAGGATCCATTGCGAGATAGTTGTGGGCTCTAGGTAATCCAAGTTGACCGATTCCGAGGGATTTGAACAAAATAAAGGCTTTCACAATCATTTTTTCCTGGGGCGTTAGAACATATCAAAGAACTCCCATTGGTTCAGTGAAGTAGCAAGACCCCTTGGGGATGGCACCTATTTATGGGAGGCTGAGATAGAGTTTAACGGATGATGGGGCCGGTATCATTTCTTTACATGAGAGTTTGAAAAGCTTCAGAACAGTGAGGGATTATGACCGATATGGAAGAAAGTCGGATTGGAGGACTACTTCCGTGCACAGTTACCAAAGCCAGACTTCTTGAGGTGTTCATACCTAGTTAGCACACTCACACCCAGCAAAGATAAGAAGGGGACGAGCACCTTTGTACTTCCTTCTCTTACACGAGGAAATGAATTGAAGCATTTTAAGTTAACCAACAATTTAGTAAGGGAAGCTCTAGAAATGAGAGGTATGCACATCCCTACCGAAAAGGAGACGATGATCCCAGATAATATGAAGAACATAAACCTAACCAAGCTAAAGGACATGGTGGCAATGACCACAACTATTGCCATCCACCTCCGAATGTGCATGCAGCACGTTGCCTTTCCTCACCAAGAAAGATTTAGAATGCCACCCAAGAAAATTTGGTTTAGTTTATACTTTGTAGACACGCTGAATTTGACAATGAATATGCCACATTGGATCATTGACCAGATCCATCTTGCGCATCAATGCTGGTATAAGAAACAAAAGTCAGAGGTCTATGGATGATGTGCACTTACAAGAATTGTATTGATGCCTGGTGTATGATGTACCAATTCAAAGGGCCCTCATTTGGACTAGGGTGCAGGAATTTTAGCGAAGAGTATCAGCGGCAAGTCCCCTATCAAAGAAAATAAGAGGAGCTATTCAGATGCCATGTGCATAGGCTCGGGGTGCTACCTTAACACTAGACATGACTCCGCCACCCCAAAGTCAAGTGCAACCCTTCACCATCACATTACCAAGGCACAGTGTAGAAGGGCATAATCTGATCTTCCCACCGATCCCCATAGATTTAGAGTTTCCTCACGGCTTCATGCTTGAGGATTTAACTAATGAGGAAGTGGCCTGGATAATCAATGCAACTAACTTGGAAATCAAAACAGAGCAATTAAGTGGACAACAAACTATCATGGATCGGCCTGACCAAACTCAACTAGTTGTAGTCAAAGTAGAGGAAGATGAGGAGGAGACTGAAGAAGAGGACCAAGATGAGGAGCATGAAGGACCATCAGACGAAGAGGAGCATGATTATGAGCAACACGTCATACCGGAACTCACGGGAACCTCGTCATACACAAAGCAATCAAAAAGATTTATCATACTATAAACTGGGTTCAGGAACAACATAGACTATCTTTGGCAATAGGGAAGGCCTTAATGAACCAGATACCTGAAGAAGAAGGGGTGGATGATCAATTCAGAGCTTCCCTCGACATGATTGTTGATGCATTGGGGGTTCTAGAGACTGTGCACACCACCCTCGCACACTCTCAGAGATTTGAGCGAAGAAATGGGAGACAACCTCCAAGACCAGGGAAGCAGATACATATTATAGCATCAGAACCACATGGCACCACCTCCATAGCCACCGACATGGCACACTCCATTCAACACACTAAAGAACTCCATGCATCAACTCCAACTAAAGAACCACCACTACCACCCTCCCCTCCAACTCCACCCCCTCACCTCATACCACCACTGTCACCACTACTGTCATGGCCAGGACCTCCACCTCCCTTAGGGAAGCACACAATGTGAGTCAACCATCAACTCTCACAATCTGACACCACCATTGTTGTAATTGCCACCATGCACGATATAACCCTAAACTTGGTGAACGAAAATCCAATTCCTCTTATCACACTTCTCGATGGGCCACATGCACAACTAAACACACCATTGTACACCTTCACTACCATCACCACACCTACCATTCCCATGCACACGACCACATGGACATATCACCCACATCTACATCTCTCCCTCCCCCTATATTCCCACAATCTCCCATGCCCCCACAACCCGCTTCACCATTCTCAAGCACATCATCCACCATCCTTTCCCTTTTCCCTACCCCCTGCATTCCAAACCTTTCCAGCATCCACCCCTATAAATAATGTATTCAATACTTTATATCAATGTTTGTCTTAGTTATAGCAAAATTACCAGGATTTAGATGCTCAACATACGAACCTATTCAGAGTCCATGAGACACTACAAGAATGACTCACAAACATGGAGAGGGACAAGCAGCTACTACAACAAAATTATGATACCTTTCAGAGAAAATATGAGGAATTAGTGGCCAATCCCCCCAACCAGATTCACAAGCACAACAATACCTCAAGAAAATGCTCCGTGTCCAATAAGCAGACAATCTCAAAATATGTCATAACCTTGCACTACTAAGAAAATACATGTCAGAAGCACTAGAAGAAAATAAAAGAGTACAAAGACAGAATGAAGAAAATCTAGAAGCGGCAAGGGAAGGATCACCACAAGAGATAGACCTAAAGCACTTCAAAACCATCCCATCAGCCAAAGGTACCCGGGCCAGTCGATTGGGATGCCACATCCGAAGGTACCTGGGCCAGTCGATTGGGATGCCTTACTGATTTGGCCAAAGGACTGAGGTTAGAAGAGCATCACTTGGCCACATATGTCGTTGAATTCTATGTCAAACATTGAGCCCAGCAAGGGTTTGTTAGAGATGACAAATGCAAGAGAGGGGGGAGTGTTGGCAGGAGTCAAGGCATTTCAAGACAAGGGAGCTGACATAATGAATTAGAGCAAAGAGAAGGGTCAAACAAGCAAAGCAGTCAAAGAAGATCCAACAAATAGGCCATTCAATTTTTCCGACCTAATCTTCTTTTAGCAGTGATTTTCATCACTAAATGAACATTGTAAATACCATTTTTGGTAGATTCGACTCCATTTTGTTCAAGCCGAGGAGTCCTCAAGCTTGAGGAGTATTAGAAGTATTTATGTACCAATTTTCATAATTTTTAGAGCTCATTTGAGCCTCCAAAATAGCCTAGGAACCTAATTTTTAACTAGTTCAGACACTAGCTCTGGACAAGGCCACTAGCTAGTCAAAAACTATAAAAGGAGCTAGAGAGATCATTTTTAAGGAGAACAAATTGTACTTTGAACTAAATGAACTCTTGTAATTATGTTGTGACCTTAATCAAATCTTCCATTGTCTCACTCTTTGTTCTTACGTGTGCACGTGTGTGTGTGTATGTGTGTGTATGTGTATGCATGCTTGTGTGCTTCTCCATCACCACTTGTGCACGTCACTTGCTCAAGGTCTTCATACCATCCTCATGTCTTCTCGGATTGACATTAAAGGAGGTGCTATTCACCACTGAGCTACATATGTTAAATGAGAAAAAATTACCTAATTATTTATGGGCAGCGACTATATCCACAGCCACCTACTTGGTCAATAGGCTTCCATCCAAATCATTGGATGGTATGACACCATATGAAGCATGGAATGGTAGGAGACCCTCATTGGATCATTGTAAAATATTTGGGTGGATTGCCTATGCACACATCCCATCACAAATTAGAGGGAAGCTTGACCCTAAGGCTGAGAAATGTATATTTATTGGGTATGATCAGATTCAAAACAGATAAGTTCCTTGGAAAATAAGAGATTTTAGTGCACTCAAAGATGGATCTAGCATGCTTTTGTATTCTATTCACAGTATTTTTAGTCTGTTATTATACATCAAAGTTCTTCCTACATTTTTCTATTCTCTGTGGAAGTCCATTGTTGCAACAATTCCAATAGTTCATTCCCTTATGTTCTAAGTTGAATAAATGTTGATTTATCCATTAGGCTATGGATGGCACTGCTTCATACATTACTTCTCTATTACTAGTTAACTTATGTGCATGTTGACTGTTTTGTCTATTAAGTTCGTAACCTCTGGCCTCCAAGAATAGTCCTGATAGTCCCTAGTAACCAAGTAAAAAAGAGCCCAGCAAAACAATGCACCATGTTGTATAATTGCAGCATGTGCTATAAGTCTTTTCTTGAAGACAAAGGTATCTCTCATCAATTCACTATTGCTTACACGCTAGAATAGAGTGGTGTTGCAAAGAGAAAGAATGGGATACTTGTTGAGATGATGCATAGTATGATGTCATCCAAGAAGCTTTCTCCCAAGTTTTGGTTTGATGCAGTACGTATAGCTAATCACATTCTAAATAGGTCTTCCACAAAAGCTTTGAAGGTCATTACACCTTATGAGGCTTATTATGGGAAGAAGCCCAATGTGAGTTACTTCAAAGTTTTTGGTTCTCTAGCTTATGTTTACATTGAGAAGAAGGATTGTGGTAACCTTGATGTAAAAGCCATTAAAGCCATCTTTATTGGTTAGGCAATTGAAAGCAAAGGATACATATTCTATGTTCTAGATACATGTGACTGTCATGTAATGCATATATTGTAGAAAGTCAGATTTATGATAAGAAGGAAGAGATTCCAGAATTCATAAAAGGAGATGACTATGCATTTTTCAAGAATTTATATTCTTATATTCAACCATACAAGGGGGGTGATGAACCATCTGAAACCCTTGGAGATGCAGATGAAGAGAGAGTTTCATTACCTACATTAGTACCTAGTCCATCATCAGTACCTCTTGACATTCCAACTTATGAAGTTGGGGAAGGTTCTAGAGTTCAAGAAGAAGGAGATGGTGAAGAACTAGAAAGGATTCCATCACTTTTCAGGAATATGCCAAAGTGGTTATATCAAACCTAGAAGGATAGTGGTATAAAGGATACACTAGAAGAACCAAAAGTCAGATAAGGAAACAACAAACAAACTGGGTAAATTATGCAAAACATTTTGAGATTCATACTATTTTAGCTCCTAGTTCAGATGAGGATGAACCAACTAGTGTTCAAGATGCACTACAAAGTGATATGATTATCATAGGTCCCAAAGACAATTCTGAGATTCATAATATGTTAGCTCCTACTTCAGATGAGAATGAACCAATTAGTGTTCAAGATTGTTGTAGAGCAAAGAGGCACAAAAGGGGAGCCCCAAAATTTTCAAATTAATGGGCATATTTTTCTTTTTCAAAATCCTAGGAAATTCCCTCAAAGCTATGTAAATGCACTAGAGGAGTCCTCTAGATGCATAATCCCAAATCATTGTAATCTATTTCTTGTAAAATAGTAGGAAATTAGAGATTAGCCAATAAAGTGCCGGTCACTTGTGTGAAAGGACCATTTTGAGGGCACATGTATATAAGTCACTTTGTGACTCTTTGAAAAGAATTTTTGCCAATGTGAAGAAGGAGAGCTCCTGAATTTCGAATTTGCTTCTTTCTTGCACATTTTCATCTTCTCATGATCTTTTGTGTGTGCGTAAAGCTTGGAATGTGTGTGTAGGACTGTTATCTACCCCTCCCCATCACTTTTGAGCTACTGTAGTGTGTGTGTGAGCTAGTATGAGTTGTGGAATGAGTGAAAATATGACCAGTAGGCGATTTCTCGTTGCAACAAGGTTACTGCATTCTCTTCTTCCTTTTGAGGTTTACTTATTTTTAAGTTCTCCAGCTCTTTCCTTAGTTGAATCACTGAATCTTCAATTTCTACAGAATAAGGTAGCAGCAAAGAAGTTGCTCCATATTGTTGTCTTATTTGTTCCAGCCGTGTAGTTGTATTGATGAAATCCTATATGGACACTGTTGGCAACACTAATTCCTTGATTTTACATTGCGTGATCACTAGAAGTGGTTTAGCTAACCATTTCCTAATAAAGAAATTATGTGGAGGATCTGGCAACTTAGCCATTAGTGCCTTGGCCCTAGTTACAAACTCTAGAAACATTTCACCTGGACCCTCAAGTTTTCTAATTCCTCTCTGATTATCTCTATAGTATTCCCATGCTGGAATTGAGTTTTGAATGCATCTTTCATTAGATCCCAAGTGGTGAAATGGTTCTTAGCAAACTGGTTGAACCATTTATCTGCTAGCCCTTTTAATGTGGCAAGAAAAAGGATAAAAAAGGCATCCTCTCTTCCCATCAACCCTGTTGTTTTGTATGATGCTAAGAACCTTCTAATGTGCTCGTCCGGATCTTCATGAGCTAAACCTTTGAAAGATGGAACTTTTATATTCCATCTAGAAAGTAAAGTTTCCAAATCTACCTGGGTTGTCATATTCTTGACTGATGATGTCGATGACAGTGGACTGGAGTATCTTCTAACAACCTTCCTTCTTGTTGCTTTGCAAGTGACTGCAAGAGAACAAGGATTAGCACCACCATGTGCTAGAGAGATGACTCTCCTCCCAACCAAATGACTCTATATATAGCTATCTCCAGGGCACTGCCTTCTTGGGTAGGTGGATACTAGACAACCATGTGTCGACCATGTAACTGCATGTGTGCCGAGTGTCCCAATCAACTCGAGTTAACTCAAGTGTATGCTTCTAGAAGGCTCTAGATCTCTTTGGGCAAAATACTTTCCCCATGTCCCCCATGGGGATTGAACCCAAGAGCTCCTCCTTCACATCCTTGAGACTTAACCACTAAGCTAAGTGGACCAGTTGTTCACAAGAGCACAAGACCTCCTAGTAAGTCTAAACTTGAGATCTTTGGTCATATACACGGGTGACCAAACAGTGTCCAATTTCAGATCTGTCTGAACCGACCAGATCCCTAGATCATAAACTTACTTTATTACATTCTTCTCCCCTTGGAAAATATTTTTTCCTCAAAAATAGAGCTATAGACATATTGTAGGCAACCACCGAGCCTCATGTTCTAGAACTGGAAGACCATGGTCATGTTCTAAAACTGGAAGAATATGTCTCATCTCTGTGGTGGTATCCCTACCCAAATGATTCAAAACACTGTCTCATTTTGCACTTTGATGAAATGAACAAAGTACAAACTAGTGGAAGAATAATAAGGGTGGATCTGAAAACATTCCTTGCCAATTCATAGTTTTTTGATGTACGATCTAGGCAAAAACATGTGAACTGGATGGATTCAACTTACTAGTCCATTTCTGGGCATGACTGGTGCATGGACTTTAGTAATGAAGGTGGGATTCTTATCCCTCGAAAGACTTTGAGAACTCTTGATTCACTTGAATTTGATTTGGAGCACTTAAAGTTTGGTTGTCTCAAACATCTAACTTGGATGTTTGTACAATGGTTTGCTTTGATCCAACAGTTACTTGATTTTTTCACCCGACTAGAGGACTACTTTGTCCTAATGGGTTTAAAAATCTTATTAACTGTAGGAGAAAGTTTACCATTTTCCTTGAGTTAAAGATACTATAAATTTGACCAATTGAAATTAAAAAATGAAAATTGTCCAACTTAGGACTCTTTTCTCAAAGACTTGAGCTAAAAAGTCTTGGGAATTGTCAATCTGTTGAGCAATTCCTAACTTCTCTATTCTAGAGTATACTGGACTCTAAGAAATCATTTATGCTATACCTTGAAGCAGACTCAAATAAATAAGTCCACTTAGACTCTTTATCTTTTTGAAGATTGAAAAGGTTCTTCTACATAACATCTATCCAGGATGTTCAATTTAGCTATCTAGTTCTAACTGCTAACCGTGGTCTTTTGCAAAAGAAATCAGATATCATATCTGAGCCAATTCCAAAAGATTTGGAAAGCGGAAAGAAATAACTGAAACTCTGTACAACCAATTCATACTTTGAAGACACATAAATTTTCTATGAGTCAAAGTCTAGATGACCCAGGACTTTAACTTCTCTAAGATTTGTTTCAACAGGATATTGAAGCATTTTCTTTATTTTTTGAAGAGAAATAAACTGGATTCTCAAAAAGATTCGGAGCAACTCGAAAACATTATCCAACCACAAGATACCAGTGTGGTTACCAACATCAGTGTGTTGACCCATTGAGGGTTTGTTGATGAGTTTTGTATTCAAATGATGCTTCACTTGAGGCCAAGTTCAAGTCATATTCAATCTTTATGACTCCTTATTGGGAATTGACTCCTTACTAGGAATGCAATTCTTATGCATTTCTTTGAGTCAAAAGAGTGAATTTTCCAAGTTAGAATAGAAACTTAATACTTGACTTAGTCAATCAAATCCTTAGTTGAAAAGATCAACTCAAAATCAAAGTCCAAATTCTTTCAAAAATTTATAAAATATTTCCGAATTAACAACACTTTATCTTGAAGTGTTTCAAGAAGATCTTGGAAGTTACTTACTTCATATCTTCTGTTTCCTTGATCTTGAAGTTATCTTGAAGTATCTTGAGATACTACTTTTATCCTCCTAGAATTAAACTCCTTCTTTGAAGTCTTAATTCTCCTGAGGATCAAACCTAACTTCAAGACCCAAACTAGGACTAAAAGATAATTATCATCCATGGTCCGATGTCCCATACCATCTTTCCTACATCAATCTGAGTATAAAATATGGTGTCCCATACCACCCTATTTTATATTCACATTAAAAAGTCTAAAACATCTCTTGATAGAGTACCTTATCTCTTCAATTCTTTTTTGAGAATTTTGAAGTTTCAGGCATTACCTCTAACTAGATTGTCTAGATTTTGATTCCTTCACATGATCGTCTCACAATCACGTGCTTTGCCTTGGAAACTTGAAAACCTCTTGATAGAATATCGATTCTTTTTTGCTAGGGTTTTCAAATAAAAACCAATCAAAATTCCAAGTACTTGAATTTTCACAGATTCAAGTTCAATTGATTTATTCTTGACCAATTTGTAGTGACAAGAGTTTTTAATTCTTATCTTTAGATTCCTTTCTTTACTCATGCTTTAGGTACCTACCCGGGGGACTTTATATAGGAATCTCTCTATTGCTTAAGTCTTAAGCATCCGCTCATGCTCTTTGGATTTGTACCAAAATCCCTTTAAGGATAGGCAAACATTATGTTTTACCTTCCACAGACTTAAGTACCATCTTCACGGTTGCAGACTACATTCTTGGAATTCCTTCACTCTGTTCAGACTTGGAACAACTTACTCTTTTCACAATTTTACATTGGATAAATTGAACCTAAGTGAATAATTCCCAAAAGGAATTTTATTGCCAATACTTGGGCAATCTATAAAGTAGTTCCAATCCCACATACTTGGACAATCATGGCCAAGGTTGATCAAGTCTAGTTGATCTTGTGACTAAAATAAAGAATAAGTCTTTATAATTAAGATCTCCTAACTATCTAAAGCTTCTTTGCTTACCTGTATTTTTAGAGATCTTTCCCTTACTCAAGTCCAAGCATACACTACTGCCTCTCAGATTCCAAAACTAAGAATCTTTGATATACCTTTAGGATATATCACAATTTGGACTTCAAGTACCACTTATCGTGGTTTGGGACGTCTAGGAAACTACTTATTGTTTAAAGAGTATGAAGAATTTCATTCTCAATACTTGGAAGAATGTTATTCTTCAAAGACTTGAGATTCCTTCTAGGGAATCAAATATCTTGAGCAAATGATTCATCTTGGAATCTTTTGCAATGTTAGAAGGATATTTGAAAGAAATTCTTTCAAACAATATCCAGAAAGTTTGCTGATTCAATTGTATTCATTTCCTGAGTATCAAACTAGAGACTAAATATCACCTATTGGATATGATTTCCCATGCCACTATGAAAATTTAAGTTTGAACTTTCATTTATGCGATATTTGTCACGAGGAAGGAGATAAGGAAGAGAGCTCACACACACACTCTCACTCTCAAGAAGAAGCACACACACAAATTGAGACAGAGAAGAATGATCTTCTTCTTCTTCTATTACATAAAAGGAATGTACAAGAATGACCTAAAAACAAGAATACAACAAGTGCAATGTATAAAGACCAGTACATAAGGAAAAACCTAATGTCCGCGAATGAGTGAGCTGGCAAGAAACAAATGTGCCATCACTCTCGGTAGATAAATCTAATAAAGTTCAATGAAGTATCCCTGACATATATCGGCGTGTCCACTATACATGTCAGAGAAACGAAAAACTGGTACGTGTCATCCTGGATCATCACATGTTGAGCTTGATATCTCAACACTCCCCCTCAAGCTTAATGCCATATCCTGTAATCCAAGCATCTTCCGAAACTTCTTCAACTTCTCAGCTCCAAGTGCTTTGGTGAAAATATCACCAACCTGCTCATCTGTTCTCACATAAACAAGATCAATATCACCTGCTAATACCTTCTCTCTGATGAAGTGATAATGTACTCGATATGCTTTGTTCTAGCATGGAAAACAGGGTTCCGTGCTAACTGTATGCTGGTAAGATTATCACAATAGATAGTGATAGGCTTTTGCACTTCCACACCTAAATCTGCAAGTAACATCTCCAGCCATGATGCCTCACATGCTGCCATTGCAGCACCTCTATACTCAGCCTCTGTACTTGACAAAGCAACAGTGGGTTGCTTGTTACTGCTCCATGTAATAGCTGCACCTCGAAGTGAGAAAAGAAAGCCACTAGTAGATCTTCTATCTGGAGTATTACCAGCCCAATGTGCATCGGTGTATCCATGAACCTGCAATTCTACACCAGCTTCATAAAATAATGCATAATCCAACATAGCACTCACATAACGTAGAGTGCGCCTCAGAGCATCCAAATGTGGCTTCTTGGGAACCTACATAAACTGACTTTCAAGTCCAACAGTGTAGCTTAAATCAGGCCTTGTAATTGTAAGATATATAAGACTTCCCACAATTTTCCTATACATATTAGCATTTTCCAATGCTTCACCTGATGTACTATCCAATTTCAAATTCTGATCTAAAGGCATAGAAATTGGCTTACAATCAGCCATACCATACTTTTGCAGCATATTCAAGGCATATTGCCTTTGCGACATCCATATACCTGTTTCTGTATGTATAAACTCAATGCCCATGGAATAGCGTAGCACACCAAGATCTTTCATGTCGAATTCCTGCATAAGAATTTTCTTTACCTCTTTGATGCTTTCTTCATTATCACCACCTACAATCAGGTCAACAACATAAATAGCCACAATAGTGATGCCATCATCAGCCTTCCTTGCATATAGTGAGTGATCTGCATCACACATAGAAAACCCAATGCTGGTTAAGTAATCAGCAATCCTTGCATGCCATGCACGCGGAGCCTGCTTCAGCCCATACAAAGCCTTTTGCAACCTGCAAACATATTCTAGATGCTTTGAATCTTCATATCCTTGTGGCTGGTCCATATATACTTCTTCCTGTAACTCACCATGTAGAAAAGCATTCTTCACATCCATCTGATGCAAAGTCCATCCTTTTGTTGTAGCTAATGCAACAAGTGTCCTAACAGTAGACATTTTAGCTATAGGGCTGAATGTTTCCTCATAATCAATGCCATATGCATGTGCATATCCTTTAGCTACCAATCGTGCTTTATACCTGCTTATGCTACAATCATCATTATGCTTTACCTTGTAAACCCATTTACAACCTATGGGTTTCTTTCCTTGCTGCAATGGAACCAGCTTCCATGTATCATTTCCATAAAGTGCAGCCATCTCCTCATCCATAGTTTTTTCCCAATCTGCATTACCAATTGCATCTTCAAAACAAGAAGGTTCAGCATCTTGTATTACCTTTGTCATGTAGGCACAATGGCGAGCCATGTAACTATCATATGTCAATCGTTGCACTGAATTATGCATCCTCCCAGATCTTCTTGGTCCTGGGTCACTTCTCCTTGTATCATCTGCATGTGCCCTTTTTACTCCTGGAGTTTTCACAGAGGGCAATCCAAGTTCCTCATCAAGACTCTTTTTTGAACCGCTTGAATCTCCATCAACGTCTTCAAAACCTACACATGTTTTATGACCAGTAGAAAGCTTTTCTTTACCTTTCTTGGATGTATTTGATGAATTTGCCGGACTGAAATTCCCACGTAATCTTCCACTCCATGGATTTGAGTTGGAACTATTGCTTGGTGATGCATCTGGTCCACTCAAAACCTGAGATTCTGCACTTGATTTTTCAGCATTTTCTTTGTCATTTGGTTCAAGACTCAGTCCTTCTTTGGCATCTGCATAGAAGCTTGACATTTCATCAAATACCACATCTCTGCTCACCTTTACCTGTCGTGTGAGTGGGTTATAATATTTATATCCCTTTTGCTCAAGGGAGTATCCAATGAAGATACACTTTTCTGCTTTTGGATCAAACTTTGTCCTCAATTCATCTGGGACATGTACATATGCAATACAGCAAAAAACTTTCAGATGTGATAAGTTTGGCTTTTTACCTGTAAACTTCTCTTCAGGTGTAACTTGATGTACAATAGCAGTTGAAGTTCTGTTCATGATATATACAGCAGTATGCACAGCTTCTGCCCAATAACAATGAGGCATATTCTTCTCAGCCATTAAGGCTCTTGCTATTTCTACAATATGTCTGTTTTTGCGTTCAACAACACCATTCTGTTGTGGTGTGTACCTGCATGAAAACTGACGCCAAATTCCATGATTTTTTAGAAAACTGCTGAACTCATTTGACATGTATTCACCTCCTCCATCAGATCTTAATGTCTGAATGTACTTCTTTGTCTGCTTTTCCACCATAACTTTAAAATTCTAGAAGTGAGTAAACACCTCGCTCTTCTCTTTCATGAAATATACCCATACTTTGCATGTATGATCATCAATGAAAGTAACATAAAACCTGCAACCACCCATAGATGTGGTCTTTGCTGGACCCCAAACATCTGTATGTACTACTTCTAGTACATTCTCCCTAACATGCTTATCATGTGGAAATGATGCTCTTGACTGTTTACCAAATTGACATGCTACACATACCTTTTGCATTTCTGCAACTTTGAAATTTGGTAATCCATGGACAATCTCCTTTGACTGCATCGGTTTCAGCCTTTGCAAGTTTGCATGTCCAATCCGTTTGTGCCATATCTCTATATCTGCAATAACTCCTGCACCTTTTGCAGACATCGTTGCATTCATTTCAGGAATCTTCACATTTAAGGTGAACATCCTTCCCACTTTGTTTCCTTTGGCAACCAATCGTCCATCCTCTTCCTCCTGCATGATTCTGTTGTTGACCTTGGTCTTGGTTATTGTTTCCTCTTCCACTTCCAAAAACTCTACCTCTACCCTTCTTCCTCTGCCAGAGTAGAATACCTGCTCAGAACTGGGCTTTCCTTGGGAGTTTGAATCCTCACCAAGATTCTTTTCTTCAATAATCAGCATAGATACCAAATCAGCAAAATTCGGAATATTTTCCCTGGTCTGTATAGAAGTTCTGAACTGCTTATATGCAACTCCTAAACCACGAAGGCACACTTCCACCTTATCATCATCATCTACATTCACGCCAATAGATGCAAGTGACTCACATATGCTTTTGATTTTTAGATTGTAGCCTTTTCCCATCAGGAAATTCGTGATTCTGAATCTCCAAGCATGGAAGTTGTTCTTGTCCAGCTTATCGCTCATAAGCTGACTCGTTCCATCTGCATTTGCCATTTCTGCAACAATTCACAACACTGCAACACACTACAAGCAGCACCTCTGCTTGAACACTGTCGCACTATGACGTGATAGTTCGATCTCAAAAAAACACAGTTTTCGTGTATCAACAGTACACGGAATCGCTTAAAATTCTGGATCTGGAATACATGAGTGTCGCCGAACACAACGCAAGTTACAGTTTCTGAAACTGACCTGGTTCTTCTGTGGGCCCCACCTTGCGGGCTCGAAACGGAGGTCGAGATGGTTTTTCGTAGCAAACGGAGGCCATTTGTGAAATCGTGTTTTCTCCACGCCTTGCCGCGTAGTCATCACCGTCGCCTTCTCCACGAGCTCTCTATAGCCAACGTGGCTCTAATACCATGTCACGAGGAAGGAGATAAGGAAGAGAGCTCACACACACACTCTCACTCTCAAGGAGAAGCACACACACAAATTGAGATAGAGAAGAATGATCTTCTTCTTCTTCTATTACATGAAAGGAATGTACAAGAATGACCTAAAAACAAGAATACAACAAGTGCAATATATAAAGACCAGTACATAAGGAAAAACCTAATGTCCGCGAATGAGTGAGCTGGCAAGAAACAAATGTGCCATCACTCTCGGTAGATAAATCTAATAAAGTTCAATGAAGTATCCCTGACATATACCGGCGTGTCCACTATACATGTCAGAGAAACGAAAAATTGGTATGTGTCATCCTAGATCATCACATGTTGAGCTTGATATCTCAACAATATTAACTCCTATTCTTGAGTTTGGTAGAAGATTCATTATTATTGGTCAATCTTTAGATGTTACTAGAGTGCTTTAAACATATTTCACCAATCAAAATTATGTTTAAAGTCCAAGCATCTATTAATGATTGATCCAATAGTAATGCTACTATAAATACATAACTTTGAACTTTATAACTTTTTTAAGAAAAGTTCATGGATTGGAGATCCATTTCTTGAAACTTTCTATTCCTAAATGAAAACTAAAGATTTCTTAGCTAGTTGCATCATTTACGAGAAATGCAACTATAGAACCTAACATCCTTTTATTGACGTCAAAGATCAATTGATATTAAGGTTCAACCTTTGATTTCCATCACTCCTTGGGATGAAATCAAATGATAACTTATAAAAGCTTCATAGTTTTTCTTGGCACCTTTATATCTTGGCAAAACATCTATATCCTAAAGAAGTTTTGCCTTCATCATTCTATAGTATGAATATATGTGTATTTTGGGCAGAGTTCATGAATCAATTAAGATCCTCTACTTGGAACGTCTGCCTTCCCAAAAATAAATTCATCTCGAACATGGTAGGAGAATGATCTCACAAGTAGAATAGAAGGCTTGACTATTTCATTTTAGTGTTTCTCGTTTAGGAAATATCTCAATTCCTAAAAGTCACTTACCGAGGTTTCATCGTGAGATATGAATCTTGAAACCACAAAGAGACTTCTTAGAACTTTTGAAATCTTCTAAATAGAAGAGTGCTCATGGAACTTGGAAACATAGTTGAAGTTATCATCCAATCTTTGAATGATTGAGAAGCTACATAAATTACGTAACTAATCAACTAAATCTTATCCACATGACTTTCTAAATATCACTTATACTTAGAGTAATCATTATAAGCTTGTCTTCATGACTCCCTAAGTACATCCAGGACTTACAGTCATCATACATCACAAAAGGTTCGCAAGTGATTAAATTTTCTTGGTCATCAAGAAAATTTAATACTTAACTTTCTCCTAGTGCTTACTTATACCTAGTACGACATCAAACATACTTAATCGCTATTAAGAATTTATTTTTGATAACGGAGTATCAACTTGGGAAGGAACCGACTAATTACTTTGAGCTGCAAACAAGAACTAGCATGTCTTTGCAACTAACTAGTCCTCTGTCTTCCCTAATGCCAAACCGTGAGCTTTATAAAGTAAGCTAAATACTAAGAGAGTACATTTTCATATCTACTTGCAAACAACATCCCGTTCTATCATGCAAATGCTTGTGCCTACAAGCAAATCCATATGCTCACATGGGTATGCATGCATGTTCTTTGCATGCCCAAAAAATAATGCAACAATCATGCATGAGCCAGGTGCATGACTTTTCCTTGGACTAAGAATGTATATCATGCAATCTTCATGCATGTATATCCTTTCCTTTGTTCTAATGCACTATGATATAAAAACATATCCTTTTGGTGCAAAAAAGCTTACTCAATGGAAAGGAAATCTTGAGTTAAACTACCAAAATACATTCTTTGATGCACAAGGATTCTTTTTTAAACCAAGTCTTTCCTTAAGGCAAACTAATGCTTGGAATGAGAAGTGGATTGTTTCATTATCCTAATCTAGACTTAATCGATTGAAATCTTGGCTATTTCAATGTGCATCTAGGATTAAGTATAGAATAATGAAAACAAGATAAATCAAGCATTAAGGCCAAGTAAAAATACTTAGCTTTGATCATAGCTTCATCCATCCTTTGATCCTTGCCAGGAGCTATTCACCATCCACACTCATAGACAATACATGCTTTAGACATTCCTCTCGAAAATATTTCTCATTTTAGAAATATCAATGCTCTCACTGTCATTTTGATACCAATCCTCAATAAAATCTGCCATGCCATCATCTTCATCATTGTCACACAAATCTTGTACTTTATCGTCTTTTGAATATAGATTTTTCAACCTTGCATATTCCATAGGATTACTTTTGCGTAGCCTCCTCATGGAAGCTTCTGATAAATGAGGTCTTACTAGCAATTGTGAATGTTGTGGAGGAACATCATCAACATCATACGTTGGAATCTACACATATAAATAAAATTCATCAGTATTCCATAAATGAATAAAAAGTAAACTTTAAATATAAAATTAAGTATATAACTTATTAAATATGGATAGAAAATTTTTATTCTCTCTAGCTAACAGGTGCTCTTGGAGGTCTACGACATCTATAATTCACTAATAGTTCATCACCGGCATGTAATGTAGTAATAGCATTGACAACATATGTATCTTGATACATCTCTACTCATGTACGGTGATTCATGAATATTTTCATGCTCCTCAAATGTGCAATTAGTCCTTGAACTATTATGTAACCCTCGACTACTATTTATTAAACCTGCTATATTTCCATGTGTGTAAGGTCTTCCATCAATATATAATCTTTCATTTTCTACATGTAAAATCCTTCTACTAGTAAGGGATGCTGCGTTCAAGCATATTCCATAAGTACTCATTCTTTGAACATAACGTGAAAGTCAATGCCAATCTCCCCATCCATATATAGAACCACAAAATGACATAAGAGTGACTTCAGAGTTCGGAGGCACATACAAATCCTCTACAATAAAGAGACCACGACTAGCATTAGTAATAGTGGATGGGGCAATCATATAGCGATTACCCCAAAAGTTGAAAACCTCTCCATCTTAAGGAAGTGGTCCTCTATTCCATCCTCCATATCTTCTTCTATCATATGTTTGTACTAAAGAACGATCACGAGCTGGCAATGGATAATCTCCAGCCGTTTCAATCTCTAAACCAGGAGGTAGAGGATTTCTAGAAATCTCTACTTGTAATTGATGAATAGCAAGTCCATGATGTGTACGAGGTATATTAACATTATGAGAAAAATTATCATCATCATCATCATCGAGCAAGTATTCCTGTATATCAACAGTAATTTGATTTTGTATATGGTTTTTAAATAAAATAATGACATTAATATATATAAAAAATACATACCCAAGCATTATCACGTTGACCAGGTGATGGTGCACGCTCAAAAGTACCATACTCTCCCTCATGTTCAATACATTCCAATCATGGTCTTTGATACATGCCATAACAAGAGTTACACCAACATATAATATGCTCTTGATAGCAAAATTCATCATAAACCCTATCGGAGGACACATGTGAAGTCATTGCATGGGTAGGAGGTGGTGGAGTACCCTTTGATTGATCAGAATCTGCACATAATAAGAAACAAACAAAAAAAGTTATGTATCAATCAAACATATTTAAAATTAAATGTTTGATATACTTGCAGTATATAGTCATTGCACGATGAGGAGACGGTGGTGGAGTTCCATCTGATTGATTAGAATCTACAAATAATGGTATTTTATATTAATAATCTGATTATCTACACAAAAAATTCACATATACATATTTACACATACACACATATTCACATATACACATTTACACACACACATATTCACATATACACAACTACACATTATTGTGGGATAAATGCATGTATTTTGTATGAATGAGTGTATATGCATGCATGTGTGTGTACGTATATATGTGGATATGTATATGTGTTTATGTTATATGTATGTATATGTGTATATGTATACATATATGTATGCGTATATGTTTGCATGTATATGTGTATGTGGGTATGTGTATGTGTATGTGAATGTGTGTGTATATATGTGTATGTATTCTGATTTTTTTTTTCTATTTGAGATTAAATTAACAGGAGATATTGTATGGTGGAAAAAAATAAGAGGCGACCTAACATACCACCTGAGACGTGGTAGTTTTTTCGTAGACAGCTACGTCTTCAGGAGTCATTTCCTCAACAGAAGGTACACAAATTAATAGTTTATATTTATAATTTTTATATATTTTAGTAATTTTTTACATTTAATTTATGTATTTTTTTCATAAATAAACACGTTGCTGCAAAAAAGAGAGTGGAGTCAGGCCACACATTGCACCTAGGCCAAATGGGCCATAATGGTTTTGTAGCTACATTTGTAAGTATATGTGTTATTGTGAGTATATTTTTTATTTTAGTTAAAATGCAAGAAACTAATCTTTTTTATTTGTTTCAATGCAGCGGAAGGATTATGGACGATATCCTACAAAACATGAGATCGAGTATGCTACACATTTTGGATATTGGCGTTTGAGCGAGTATATGCGAGATCATCCTGATGCCTTTGTGAGTATGATTAAATTTTATATAATTATTTTATTTTTATGAATGGTTTAATTGTTTTATTTATATACGTTTGTTATATGTAATACAAGAGTATTATACGATGGGGGATACCCACTCCGTGTGCTCAATTTCATAGATAAATCCAGCTTCTACCAGACGATCTATCTCTTCTTTGATCTTGGCAGCATAATTATCATTGTATGTGTATGGCTTTTGCTTGAAGGGTTTGGCATCTAGGGTCATGGGGATAGTGTGTGAGCATATGTCTGGGTCAACACCCTTCAAATCCTTGTAGCTCCAAGCGAATACATCTCTGTATTCTCTAAGCAAGGCTATTAGCGCATGCTCTTCTTCCTCTGTTAGGTCATGTCCTATGTAAGTGCATCTCTCCTCTCCTTCTGCTAGGGCTACCACTATTTTTTTGGTGTTTTCTTTGTTATCATAGGCCTCTCTTGATTGTGCCTCTCGTTTAGGCATTCTTATCATGACTCTCCTATTGTCTATCTCATACTTTTTTAAGTTTTCCGATACCTCAAACAAAGATTCTTCTTCCTCCGGGGGAACTTCTTTCTTCTTCTGTTTCTTGCTATCATTATTAGCAGCCACTTGTGTGGTTAATCGTACACCGTTTGTTATCTCTTCGTGTCTCTGGGGTTGGAATTCTACTTCATAGAAGTATTCTTCATCTGATGCAAAAGGTGGGTCCATAATGATTGAGTCTAGATCGGAGTCACTTGCATCCTCAAATGCATCAAGGCTAGGTTCGCACTCTTCTAAAACTGAATCTCCCATGGTTGGCTCTATGGAGAAAACTGATATATCATAGCCATCCTCATCACACTGTGGTGTCCATTGTTCTTCATTGATGGCTACATCCATGGTTGCTAGGATCTCTGCCCAGCCGTGGGGTTCAAATTCTTCATCAAGAAATACTACAGGTGCATAGGCTGGGTCTTGAATGGATCTATGGGTTTCTTTTGCACCTATCTCTCTGGCCTTTTCTCTCTTCTCTTCTTCCACTGCCACTTTACACATCCATAAGTGAGTGTCTTCATGCATCCATGAGGATCCTGATCCTATGGAGTGCACAGACTCTGTATCATCTTTGGCTCTATGAATAGGATTCCATTGGATAGGAGGAACATCTCTATGAGAGTAATCTTTGAGATTAACCTTGGTCGTGACACCTAGGTGTTGCAAATACAAGGAATTGGTTCCCCAATCTTGTACCACTTGCAATTGTCGCATAAATGGTCTTCCCAAAATCATCTCATAGGCATGGTTCTTGCTAAAATCACAGATAGCAAACGTGTGCACAAACTCTACACCACATGTAGTGAGAGTTATTCCTTCTAGTAAACCTAGGGGTCTCTCTATGTGACCATCAGCCATCTGCACTTTCATTCTCGTTGGCTTGAGTGCTGGCTTGCCCCAACGCTTCCATAGGGAAGTGGTAGCAATTGCGACTCCTGCACCAGAGTCCAGAATCGCCTTGGTTATGTATCCTTGATGGGTGATGGGAAGATAAGTGTTTCCTTCTTCCCCTTCACTCATGTCTCCTATCTTGTCCAAAGGTATCTCTGGCACTGTGCCATGAGATCCAACCTGGGAACGAGGTTTTGCAATCTCTGCTACTTGTTTGGCTACATGTTTCCATAGCTCTGGCCTTACTTTGAGTAGCTCTTCTAAAGTGAGGTTACAATGCACTTTAGTGTTTTTCACTACCTCCATATTCCTAGGTATTATCGAGTCTTCGTTTTTGACCATGACTGTGGGTGCTCTCATACAAGTGGACTTAGCTTCCCATGGGCCTATGAAGTGGGGTAATTCATGTAAAGAATTAGACTCAAAGTCTAATCTCTCTTGAGACTGGGTGCTCTCTTGCTCTTCATAAATGGATGGGATGTCTTGTGGGAATTGGTCGTGTGCATCATCCACAAGTTCAATGGGAGGAGGGACTTCACTTTCTTTAGCCCATTTGTCTTCTTGAATCTCTTGTAGGAATTCTGGTGTGAACCGATTCATAGAAGAAGCTGTGTCTAGCTCCGTAGAGTTAGGCACATAGGCTTCCTGGGCGGGAAGCCCTCATACTTGCCTTGCCCTTACTTGGAGGGGTGGGTTCCTTTTTTGATTGTGCAATTAACCTCTCCAATCTTTCTAGCAGTCCATCAAAATGCAACTGCATCTTAGCTGAACTAGAGATGTTAAAGAGGCGACTGGCTTCAAACATGGTTTGAGCCAATTCCACCATCTTAGCACAAATTTTGGTTCGTTCAAGCTCTAGTTCTGCCCTAGGGTAACACTTTTCATGATCGGTTACATTTGTCCCTTCTTGGATTCTGGCCTGATATGCCTTAAGCATCATATTTAGGTCTTGAGGAGTGGGATCGACTAGGACTGATCCTACTCTAGGGGGTGGTGGGATTATGTGAGGTGGGTTGGAAGGTGTTGGATCGGATGGTGATGGGAATGGTGGGGGTGGGGTAGTGTGAGAGGGAGTTTGAAATGTAAGTTCAACTATCCTGGCTTTTGTTTCTCTTAGGCTTTCCTTGAGTTCACTCATTTTCTTAGCCCATTGCCTCTTCATTCTTTCTCTACTATCTCTCTAGGCTATAGTCCTCTTCTTGGTTATGCTCTCTGTTTCACTCACCTTGGAGCTCTTTTCCTGACCTAAACTTTGGTTTTGCTGCAAGGCTTGAGCTCTAGTGACTACCTATACTAGTGTAGTGGACGTCACACTCCCTGAAGAGTTTACCACTAACCCAATAACATTGATAGGAGTGATTTTTGGCATATTATTGGGATTCTTTGGGCAATCTCGTAAGAGATGCTCCTTTTCACAATCTTGGCAAAAACCTTGGATTGTCACTGACTGGGGTTGTGTAGGTGGAGGTAAGGGGCAATCACGAATGAGATGATCTCCCTGACATATGTAGCATGGTCCTCTAGGAAATGGAGGTCTTACTTGCCTAGGTTGAGGTCTAGGGTTGGGATTTGTATACATAACGTTTGCGTAATCTGACTCCCAACTAGGTTCACTCGGCTCTTCACTAAAGTAGGACTCACCATGTTCAGGAGACTGCATGTAGTAGGCCTGGGGGCTATCAATATGCGTCGAATCAAAGCTATGGTCACTCGGGTCACTTTCAAAAAGCAATGGTGTTACAGGGACTATAGCTCTATTCAGGTTCTCTTCTGCAGCTGCATATTTTACTGGGATCACATTGGCTGGAGCTGGGGGTTGTTGGGCTAACATAGGTTGAGGTCTTTGTTGATTTTGGTAGGGTTGTTGATAGGGTTGTTGTGGTCTGCCATATTGTAGTGGTGGGTATTGGTTCTGATACCTTACTTGTTGTGGATAGGGCTGAGGGTAGGTTTGTATAACCGCTTGCTTATTGTATGGGAAGTCTTGTGTTGTGTATCAAGTGTGGTGCGGTATTGCTCGTCTACTCCTTCCTCCTCAAGGATTTGGTTCATGAGAGCTTTTCCTGCTGCGAGGGACAGTCTATGTTGCTCTTGAACCCTGTTGATGGTATCATAGAGCTTTTTCAATTTCCTTCGTATAAGCTGGGGCACCCTCAAGTACTTGTAGAGCTTCCTGATCATATTCCTGCTCTTCTTCCTCGGATTGTCCACCATGTTCCTCCTCTTGTTCTTGTTCTTCTTCACCCTCCACATTGACGACATCTGGTTGTCTGGGATGGGGTTGGTCTGTAGCAGTTTCTTGTCCACTAGCTTGCTCTGCCTCGACTTCCACATTAACAACTTCGATTATTCTGGCTACCTCCTCATCAGTTAGGTCTTCTAATGTGAATCCGTGAGGAAACTCTAGGTCGGTTGGTACAGGTGGGAGCACCAGATTCGGTCCATCAGTGCTGTGTCTTGGTAATCTGATAGTGAAGGGTTGTACCCACCTAGGAAGTCGTGGAGTTGTCTCAGGTGTCAGCGTCGCACCGCGGGCTTGTGCACAGGGCATCTGAACGGCGCCTCTCATTTTCTTGGAGGGTGGCCCTGCGGTTGATAATCTGCGTTGAAACTCCTGTACCCTGGTCCAAATGAGTGCCCTTTGCACAGGCACATCATACGCCAAACATCTATACACAATCCGGGTGAGAGCACAGCATCCATACAATACAGACTTTTGTTTTTTATACCACCTTTGATGAGCCAAGTGGATTTGGTCGATAATCCAGTGGGGCATGTTGATTGTCAAATCGAAGGCGTCGGCCAAGTATAGACTAAACCATATCTTCTTAGGTGGCATTGTGAACCTCTCTTGAGCGGGAAATGCAAAATGCTGCATGACCACTCGCAAGTGAATGGCAATTGTAGGTGTCATTGCCACGATGTCCTTTAATTTCGTCAGATTCCTGTTCTTCATATTGTCGGGGACCATAGTCTCTTTCTCCATAGGAATGTGCATACCTTTCATGTCTAGAGCTTCCCTTACCAAATTGATAGTCAACCTGAAGCGCTTCAGCTCATTGCCCCTTGTGAGAGATGGGAGGACAAAGGTGCTGTATCCCTTTTTGTCTTTGCTCGGAGTGAGGGTGCTAATCAAATATGAGCATCTTAGAAAGTCGGGCTTTGGCAATTGGAATTTGAAGTAATCGTAGATTCCTGCCTTCTTCCATATAGGTTTCAATCCTTCATTATTTTGCAGTTTCTCAAATTCCTTGGTGAAGAAGTGATATCTGCCCCAACGCCCATTGAATTCTATCTCAGCCTCCCACATGTAAGTGCCTTCACCCAGAGATCCTGCCACATCACTGAACCAATGTGAATTTTTGCTGACCGGAATTGTGTGCCCTTGTGGAGGATTCTGAATCGGTATGGCGTGTAATGCCCTCAATGCCACTGGGTGTTCCTTCAATTCCTCCTCAATGAGAAGACTTTTAATGTCCACGTTACTTCTTGCCATGTTACTTCTTGCCATGTTACTTCTTGCCATGTTACTTCTTGCCTCCTGACTCTGTGAGAATATAGAAACAGGTGTTAACATTGTAAAGGACAAGATAGAACCGTTTTTGTCCCCATTACAACATTAACATGAGGTTTGGGAGAGATTAGTAGGTTATTAAGTGCTCGGTGTTTGTCTGTGTAGTTAGGAAGTGGGTAGACCTAGGAGCTACGTGGAATGATGTAGTGTGAGAGTGGCGTAGTTAGTAGGTGGGCATGGATTTACAACTGGGGTCCAGGGGTTTATTACAAGTTTTAGGTTGCCAAATGCGGTGGATGGGTTTTGATCTTGAATTTGTGGAGACTCTGGAGAGTTTGATAGGAGTATCTACTTGAAAATGAGGTTTTTTAGGGACCCATTTACAAGTGATTCTACTTGTGCTCATGGAAGAATATGTGTCCGTGCGTGATGTATAAGAATGGGCATCGGATGTTCGAGTGAGTGAAACATGTTGTACTGGGTGTGGCCTCAGTGTAGCTATTTGAGCCCGCAAGCAAGCCTTAGGCACCCAGATTTGTCGTGATTGTGGGCTGGCCTTCATCGACTTCTTGGGTACCCAAATAGACTTTACTTTCGCAGAAGAATTTATGAAAGACTTCTTATTAGTGTAGTGTTGTCGATTACTAATAAGAGGTTTTGGCCGTGGGGTTGGCATGGTTGCAACAGGGTGTTCGCCTTTCCGCACCCACACTTGTTTCAACGGCTGCGACATTCTGCTTCACATGTTTTTTTGGCCTCCAGTATAGGTAGTACTCTGCTCCTTCTGTATTTGATCTGCCTTTAGTTGCTGCATCCCTCTGGCCTTTGGAAAAGAAGGGAGTGCCGTCTTATCCTTGATTCCGTTGTTGAGACAATCCTCTTTCTGCATCATACAGTTTTGGACAAGAATAGCATTGTCAACTTCATGTGCGCCCCTGGAAGGACCAAGAGTTCGTGCATTACCTAGTTCCTTGAGTGCCTCATTTTCCAATTCAACTGTAATTCGACTATGATTTACCCATACCTGAAGAAGTCCACTTCTTAGGTTTAGGTTGACTGCATGATCACAGATCCAGTCCTGTCCCAAGACAAGAGGCTCAGTGAGGTCCTCATCTTGACACACTAGTACTTTGACTATCATTACTTCGTCTTGAATATAGAGGTGAAGTTCCACCTCGCCCATGCAAGGGGTTTCCACACCTCCCAATCCTATGAGATATGCTTCTATAGGATTGACAGTTAATTTCAACTCCTGACAGTAAAACAATTTAACAGCACTAGTGGCTGCACCTGAGTCAATCAAGGCTCTTACAGTCCTTGCACCCTTTCCTTGTCCTATCTCTAAGGTTATAAAAGGACGTCGATCAATTATCCTATGAGAGCTTATATCTGAAACTTCACACATAGCCACATGATATCCTTGATCTGCATATGCATCTGTCCTAGGTTGCTCTCTACCGTGTCTTCTCAACTTCATTCTCCGGATACGTTCCAATGCTTCTGCTTGAGCTTCTTCTCGAATTTTTCTTTCTTCTTCTTTGCATTTCTTAGCAGTGTTGAGTCGACTTAGCATCTCTTCCGTCAAAGGTTCCTGATATAACTTGACTCTGCATCCGCTTATGTAGCTCGAGAGAATATCGCCTTCTAATGTGGCTAGTTGCACTGCTCCACTTGTTGAGATTCTATGATGATCATGGGTCCGTAGCCTCTCTTCTCTAGTTTCCTCGCATGTTGTTTCAAAGTGTAGACTAGTACTAGGTCGCCTGCCTTCAAACCTTTATCCTTAACATGGGCATCAAAGTATGCCTTCTGTCGTTTCTTAGCTGCATATATCCCTGCAGTCGCCCTTAGTCTTGTTTCTCCTAATCGTTCAAGGTCAAAAAGTCTAGAGGAGAGTTCATGACCCGTCCATTCATGCTCTTGTGCTACTTTCAATGTAGGTATTAAGAAGTCCAAGGGTAACACTGCATTTTGGCCAAATACCATCTGAAAGGGGGTGGCTTGGAGTACCGTTTTGTAGGCGACTTGGTATGCCCAAACAGCATGGTGTAGCTGTTTGTCCCAATCAGAGCGTTCATTGTTCACTAATTTCGTTAGTACATTGCATAGGATCTTATTGGTGCTCTGAGCCTGGCCATTAGCTTGAGGGTGATAGGGGGCAGACTTCTTATGCACTACCAAGAATTCTTGGAGAAGATTTTCAATAACTTCATTCAAGAAGTGAGTGCCTCTATCACTAACTAGCTCTATAGGTAGCCCATATCTAGTGAACACATTCTCAAATAAAAACTTAGTTGTTGTTTGAGCATCGTTCTACGTTGTGGCTTTTACCTCTACCCACTTGGTTAGATAGTCCGTGGCAACAATGATATACTCTACATGGGAACCCTTAGCTGGGGTATTAATAGGACCTACAAAGTCTATTCCCCACTTAGAGAATGCACGTCCACCTATCATAGGTTTCAGTGGCATCTCATCTTTGCGTATAGGACACTGAGTTCTCTGGCAAACATCACACCGTTTCACATAGGTATGTGCATCCATGTGAAGGGTAGGCCACCACAAGCCTGCAAATAGGATCGCTTTAATCACTCGGTCTGGTCCAAAATGTGCTCCTGCTACACCTTGATGAGCAGTTTCCAAGATCTTGAGATATTCACTCTCATGGGCACATAGTCTGAGGTAACCATCTTTACCACGTTTGTATAGATTATCACCAATGAGTGAGTAATCTAGGGCTTCTTGTTCTAAAAACTCCTTTTTCTAGCCAGTGTCGTACCTTGAGGGAATGTTTTCGTCCTCAAGAAGGCTACTAACGGTTCACTCCAATCTGGCACTATGGACACTGGATACAGAGTGGCATGTTCCACAGGTGGTTTAGTGCAACAGATTAGGCATTCTTTACACATCTTATGTACATCAGCTTCCATAGTAGGCCAATACACTCTGAGTCTCCTTAGTATCTGTAGTGTTCGTTGCTTTGAGTAGTGTTGCTCTAATGCACCTACATGTGCTAATTGCAACCATTTAGCGTGCACATCCTCTTCCACACAACAAGCTAGGATCCCTTGATCTGTTTGTTTGTACATGCTTCCTGCCATGATGTGGTACTTTTAAGCTTTTACTACCTCTCTACCTTGAGTGTTTATGATTGGGTGATTAGGCCCGTATGTCAATACTGGCACTAATGGCTTAGCCCACTGAGGTATAACTTCCAGATTAAACAAGCAAGCATCAGGAAGGTCATCTGATACTCCTTGTGCAGCTTCTCTAGATATGAGCCTAGAGAGATGATCTGCTCTCAAGTGAGTCTTCCCTTTCCTTACCACAACCTCGAAATCATATTCCATTAGCAAGAGAAACCATCTTACTAATCTTCCTCTATTGCAGGGCTTGTTCACGAGATATAGCAGTGCCTGATGGTCAGTACAAAATTTAAACTTATTTGCAAGCAAATAATGTCTAAACTTTTTAACTGCATATACCATGCCTAGTCCCTCTCGTTCGGTAGTGGTATAGTTTTGTTCAGCTACATTCAACTGTCTACTCGCATAGGCAATGGGAAGATCCATATTACCTTCACCAATAGGTTGTGCAAGCACACACCCAATAGCATAATTGGATGCATCAACATGAACATGGAAAGGCTTATTCCAATCTGGTGTGGTCAAGATTGGTGCTGAACATAATCGCCGTTTAAGCTCATTGAAGGAATTCTCACATTCATTAGTCCACTCAAAGTTAGTCAAAACTCCATACAGAGGCTTTGCTATGATGGCATACATGTGTATAAACCTTCGGTAATAACCACAATGCCCCATGAAAGCTTGTATTTCCTTGACATTCTTTGGCCTAGGTAACTCAGCTATGGCTCTCACTTTCTCTTCATCAGTGGATATGCCATTCTTTGACACTATGTGTCCTAGAATCTTGCCTTGCCTGACCATAAAAACGCACTTTTCTGGGTTCAGACAGACTTGATATTCTCTACATTTGTCAAAGATTTGTCTGAGTTCAGGAATATGGGTTTGCCTAATGTTGGAATGAGCACAAAGATCATCAACATAGACTTCTAAGTTCTTCCTCAGGAACTCTTTAAATACATGGCACATCAGCCTCTGGAAGGTAGCTGGTGCATTGGTAAGCCCAAATGGCATTACTCTAAAGGCAAAAATGCCCCATTCAGTGGCAAAAGCCGTCTTGTGCTGATCTTCTGGAGCTATGGCTACTTGATTGTAGCCCGAAATTCCATCAAGGAAGCTGTACACTTCCTTGCCTGCTACTCTTTCTAAGAGATGCTCTGTGATAGGAAGCGGATAGTTATCTCAAATTGTGGCTACATTGACCTTCTTTAAGTTAATGCATACACGCAGCTTTCCATTTTTCTTGGGCACCACTACGATGGGGGATACCCACTCAGTGTGCTCAATTTCATAGATGAATCCAGCTTCAACCAGTCTATCTATCTCCTCTTTGATCTTAGCAGCATAATTATCATTATATGTGTATGGCTTTTGCTTAGAAGGTTTGGCATCTGAGGTCATGGGGATAGTGTGAGAGCATATGTCAGGGTCCACGCCTTTCAAATCCTTGTAACTCCAAGCGAATACATCTCTGTATTCTCTTAGCAAGGCTATCAATTCGTGCTCTTCGTCTTCCGTCAGGTCATGGCCTATGTACGTGCGTCTCTCTTCTCCTTCTTGCACAGCTACCACTACTTTCTTGGTGGTTTCTTTGTTATCATAGGCCTCCCCTGATTGTGCCTCTCGTTTAGGCATTCTGATCATGACTCTCCTGTCATCTATCTCATACTTCTTAAAATTTTCCGGGACCTCAAACAAAGATTCTTCCTCTTCTGGTGTGACTTCTCTCTTCTTTCTTTTCTTTCCTTCTTCCTTCGGGGTCACATGTGTGGCTAGCCTTACATCACTTGTAAGCTCTTCATGCCTCTGGGGTTGAAATTCTACTTCATAGAAGTATTCTTCATCTGATGCAAAAGGTGGATCCATAATGATTGACTCTAGATCGGAGTCACTTGCATCCTCAAATGCATCAGGGCTAGGTTCACACTCTTCTAACACTGCCTCTCCCATGATTGGCTCTATGGAGAAGACTGAAATGTCATAGCCATCTTCATCATAGTGAGGTGTCCATTGTTCTTCATTGATGGCTACATCCATTGTTGCTAGGATTTTTGCCCAGCCGTGGGGTTCAAATTCTTCGTCAGGAAAGACTACAGGTGCATAGGCTGGGTCTTGAATTGATCTATGTGTTTCTTTTGCACCTATCTCTCTGGTTTCTTCTCTCTTCTCTTCTTCTACTGCTACTTTGCACATCCATAAGTGGGTGTCTTCATGCATCCATGAGGATCCTGATCCTATGGAATGCACCGATTCCATATCATCTTTGGCTCTATGGAGGGGATTCCATTGGATAGGAGGGACATCTCTACGAGAGTAATCTTTGAGATTCACTTTGGTTGTAACACCTAAGTGTTGCAGGTACAAGGAATTGGTTCCCCAGTCGTGTACCACTTGCAACTGTCGCATAAAGGGTCTTCCCAAGATCATTTCATAGGCATGATTTTTGCTAAAATCACATATAGCAAATGTATGCTCGAACTCAACACCACATGTAGTGAGAGTTATTCCTTCTAACAGCCCTAAGGGTCTCTCTATGTGACCATCGGCCATTTGCAATTTCATCCTCGTGGGCCTAAGTGCTGGCTTGCCCCAACGCTTCCATAGGGAAGTGGTAGCAATTGCAACTCCTGCGTCTGAGTCTAGAATGGCCTTGGTGGTGTATCCTTGATGGGTGATAGGAAGATATGTGTTTCTATCTTCGCCCTCACTCATGTCTCCTATCTTGTCCAAGGGTAATTCTGGCACTGTTCTCTGGGACCCTACCTGGGAACGAGGTTTTGCTATCTCTGGTACTTTTTTGGCTACATGTTTCCATAGCTCTGGCCTTACTTTGAGTAGCTCTTCTAATGTGAGGTTGCATTGTATTTTAGTGTTTTTCACTACCTCTGTGTTCCTAGGTATGACTGAGTCCTCATTTCCTACCATGACCGTGGGTGCTCTCATACAAGTAGACTTAGCTTCCCATGGGCCTGTGAAGTGGGGTAATTCTTGTAGAGAGTTAGACTCAAAGTCTTATCTTTACTGAGATTGGTGTTGATGTATGAAACACCACAAGAAATGAATTAATGTGACACTAGAACACCTCTATGGTCACCATTAACTCATTGCCACTCCAAACTTTGAGAAATGATAGCCTAAAGTGAGAACTTTGCTTGTACAGAAATTCCTAGTCACCGAAATGACATACCTTTAGTATTTTGCTAATTTCTCCTAGCTCAAGTATTATTTCTCCTTGAAACCTTATAGGCTGAAACTAGACGAGTAGAGCTTTCCAACAAGCTATCATATGCATCAAACGGATCTCTAGAACTCAAGTTATGGCTCTCACAAGATGACCCTGTATGACCTTCCAAAATTGGAAATTTTACCTGTTTTAGTAAGAGCGCCTGTTTAAAATTAGAATTCGATGCCTAGCATCGACTTGCAACGAGAATTCGATGTCGGGCATCGACTTAGGATGTTTTTGGCCACTTTTCAGCAGGGATTCGATGCCGGGCATCGACTTCCCGCATAAAGTCTTAATCTTTTGGACACCAAAACTATAGGTGATTTCATGCACACTTAGAATATGACTTATCAACTGAAATTCGATGCCAGGCATCGAGTTGCTCCAACAACATCATGTTTTTCAAACACTTCAGTACTGAGTGAAAAATATAAAAGAAAATATGACTTATCAACAGAGATTCGATGCCAGGCATCGAGTTGCTTGGAAAACTTGATCTTTCTAACTCATCACACAGTACGTAATCATGGAGATAATGGAGAGAGGCTCATACACAGAACTTTACTCAGTTCTTCTCATAACTATAAAAAACTCAAAAGTTTTACAGATGCTTTCTCACTCAGAGAAGCCCGACTATACTCAGTCATACAAAAATGAGTTCTTCTCACTTTCTCATTGTCTTCCTCCTTCTTCTTCTCATCGCGTCAGTTAATACTAACTAACTTATATAGATTTTCTCATTCCCGTGATTTTTGAAAAAACTTCTAGAACTAAAGTGAACTAACTTTACAAGTATGATACACTTGTGAATTTGTCCCTTCACATAGGCATGGGGTTTTCTTTCTAAGATTTGACCTTCAAATATATGTCTAATTAGTGATTGTTTCTCCAACAGCTCCCCCTCAATCACTAATTGACATTCCCTGTTTCTTCATATCTTCTTCTTTTCTTTTACTCCTGCCATGCTTTTGAATCTGCTGGTCTTCACACCATCCAAGCTCTTTGTCATTATGTCTGCTAACTGATCTTTAGTAGAAATGTACTCCACTTCAATCTCCTTCTCCATTACCTTTTCTCTGAGAAAATGATACTGTATCTCTATGTGCTTTTGTCCTTGCATGAAATACTGGATTTGCTGCAAGATAAAGTGAACTCATATTATCTCCATGTATTGTAGGTGTACCTTGATCAATGCCTAAGCTCTTGAACAATGTCTGCATCCATATGACTTCCTTAGCTGCTTCCACAAGTCCTTTGTACTCTGCTTCAGTTGATGATAATGCTACTGTATGTTGTTTCTTTGAACACCAACTTACAAGCTTATCACCAATGTATATCATGTAACCATGAGTTGATCTTCTGTCATCCTGGTTACCTGCCCAATCTGAATCACTATAGGCTCTCAACTTCAAATCTGATGTAAAAGGATAATATAATCCTTCCTTTATAGTTCCTTTGATATATCTGAGAACTCTTTGACCTGCAATCCAATGTGGGTCCTTTGGACAATGCATGAATTGTGACAAAACTCCCACTGCATAACGAAGATCAGGTCTTGTTAGTGTAGCATAAATCAAACTACCCACAAGAGATTGATACTTCCTCATATCTTTGTAGTCTGCACCATCATATTTACTGAGCTTGTGATTAACTTCAAGTGGAGTTGAAGCTTCTCTGCAATTTTCCATATCAAACTTCTTCAACAAGTTCAGAAGATACCTTTCTTGTGACACATATATGCCATGATCTGTATAAGTAACTTCCATTCCAAGAAAGTATGACAACTTTCCTAGGTCACTGATCTTAAACTCTTTCTCAAGTAATCTCTTTACCTCCTTGATTCCTTCATCTGAAGTACCTGTGATTATAATGTCATCTACATAAATACAAATGTAGATTGTACCTTCCTCTGTTCTTTTGATAAGTAGACTTGAATCTGCTTTTGAACTTTGATATCCAAGATCATTGAGATACTTCACCAGTCTATAGTTCCAAGCTCTTGGAGCTTGCTTCAATCCATACAATGCTCTTCTCAACCTGCAAACAAAATTTGGATACCTGGAATCTATAAACCCTTGAGGTTGTTCCATGTATACCTCATCTGATATGTATCCATTCAAGAATGCATTTTTTATATCCAATTGACTTAGGGTCCATCCTTTTGAAGCTGCAATAGCAATGATTGTCCTTATAGTTGACATCTTAGCTACGGGACTGAATGTCTCATCATAATCTATGCCATAGGTCTCGGCATAGCCTTTCACCACCAATCTAGCTTTGTATCTGGCTATACTTCCATCTGCAAGCTTCTTCACTTTATAAACCCATTTATTTCCAATTACTTTCTTACCATTTGGTTTAGGAACAAGTTCCCATGTCTTGTTCTCCTCCAGTGCATTGAATTCTTCCTTCATTGCTTCTTCCCATTGCTTCTTACCTTTAGCTTCATCATAGTTCTGAGGTTCTTCATCATCTTTGACCATATATGCATAGTTCTTCTGAGTTATGTAAGAAGTGTCATAAGAATACCTTTCTGGTTGTCTTCTAGTCCTGCTTGACCTTCTTGGTTCACATTCTTCATATGTGTCCGGATACACTTCTTCATCAAATATAGGAGCTTCTTCATTTCTTCTTGTTAATCCACTTGTGGATGTACTTGCTTGCATATAGTCTTCATCTCTATTTACCTGCACAATTGATTTTCCTTTCTCACATCTTCTTACCTCTTCTTCAAATTCTTCAGCTGTATGACTTTGATCTGCATACCAACTTTTCTGTTCATCAAATGTAACATCTCTAGAAACAATAAATTGTTTTGTTAGAGGATTCCACAACCTGTAACCCATCTGCTTTTCATCATAACCAATGAACACATATTTTTCTGCCTTTGGTTCAAGTTTATGCCTAAGCTGTGATGGCACATAAGCATATGCAATTGATCCAAACACTCTACAATGATCTAGTGTTGGTTTCTTACCCCACCAAGCTTCATATGGAGTCATTCCATTCAGAGCTGCACATGGTAATCTATTCACAAGATATGTAGCTGTATTTACAGCCTCAGCCCAAAGATAATTTGGACAATTCTTCTCCTTTAGCATAGCTCTAGCAAACTCAACCAGAGTCCTGTTCCTTCTTTCTGCTACACCATTTTGTTGTGGTGTATACCTGCAAGTTATTTCTCTCTTAATACCTGCATTCCAAAGATAATCATTGAACTCTTGGGAGAAATATTCTCCCCCTCCATCAGACCAAGTCTCTTAAGCTTTTGACCTGTTACTCTCTTTGCATATGCATGAAAATGCTTGAAGGCTCCAAACACTTCTGATCTTTCCTTCAAAACATATAATGTTATCCATCTTGTAGCATCATCAATGAAAAGAACATAGTACCTTGAGCCACTGATAGATCCTTCTTTTGTTGGTCCCCATACATCTGTATGAATAAGCTCTAGTAATCCATCATGTTTGAATCCTTTCTTCTGAAATGGTAACCTGTGTGCTTTACCCATTTGACATGCTTCACATTTATAAACCATATGTTGACTTTGCACATTTGGTAATCCTAGTACAGACTGATTAGCAACCATAGCTTTAATTCCTCTTTCATTAAAGCGACCTAATCTCTTATGCCAGAGATCAAGTTCTGTAATCACTCCTTCACCATGTGTGAGCAAAGCTTGACCAATGTTCCCTTGCACTCTTAAAGTAAAGAGTCTACCTTCTTTCTTACCAGAGATAATCTGATTATATCCATTCTCTGGATCTTCCACAAATACTCCTTCATTTGTAAACTTCTGACTTGAAAACCTTTTTCAACTATCTGTCCCACACTAATCAAGTTTTTAGGTATTGTAGGAACATACAAAACATTGGTTAGCAAATCTGCTCCACTCTTGCATTTCACTTTTCCAATTGAATGTACACTATGTCTTGTATTATCACCAGTTTGAACTGTGTGACTCGAAATACCTTTTTCCAATTCTGACATCAATTCTATGTTTCCTGACAAATGATTAGAACATCCAGAGTCAATGTAAAATACCTTTAGATCTTCTTTATCTGATGTGTTGATTGAGTTCATCATCAATGATGTATGACTTTCATTCTGTGTGTCATTTGCATAGTTGTAGTAGGTGGTGTTGTAGGATTGATTTTGTCCCCAACTTCTTCCTCCACCTCTACCATAGCCTCCTCTTTGACTTTGTCTACCTCTTTGGAAATTACTTTGATATCTTCCACCTCGGCCTCTGCTATTGTTGTTTTGATTCTGGTTTGATCCTTGTTGGTTGTGCCAACAGTCATGAGCCAAATGATTACTCAATCCACAGTTCCAGCAAGCCTTTTTGTTGTTATTTTGATTACCTCTTCCTCTTCCAAAACCTCTTGCTCTTCCTCTGCCAGTGCCTTTACCTCTTGCATAATAAGCTTGAGAACTAGACTCCTCTTCATCCTTTGCTTTACCTTTATCTCCTTTCTTCTTGTTCTTCATGTACATTGCAGAACTTTGTCCTTTATCTCCATCTCCCTTCAAGTCTTGCTCATATGTGAGCATCAAACCAAGCAACTGGTTCAAATCTGGAACATAATGATTTAATGAAAGTTCTGTTGATAAGACAAAAGGTTTCCACCTTTCATCCCCTCTCAAACCTGCAAGTAATTGAGCAATCAATCTGTGATCTTCAACATCTTCATCTATGGATCCAAGACTATCTGCTAGATCCTTCATCTTAGTGACATAATCACTAATGGTTTGACTTGGCTTCTTCTTGAATGTTGTAAACTCTGACCATAGACTTGCTTTGTTGGAGCAAACCAATCACAAATTGGTGATTATACAGATCTTGGAGAATGCTTATGGTCAGAATGAAGCAAAGGAAGACATTTGCAAAATTAAGAAGAAGTCAGAATGGTGTCTTGTACACATATGTACATTAGCATAGTCATAGATGACTTAGATCTTTTGTTCAGTAAGAAGTATGTACAAATTATCTATAAATACCTTGAGAAAAGTCGGGGCATGTATGAGAGCATATGTGACAATAGTTACAAGTCAAGAATTAAGGAGATAGAAGCTATGAGATAGTGGAAAGTGAATTTGTGTTTGCTCTCATCACTCAGTTGTAATTTTCTGAGTTAATGAAGAAATATTGCGCCCGATCTTTTCGTGTCTGCTCCTTCTGTGGTTGATCATTAGCAAAATCCTTTTGAGGATATCTAAGCTGTTAGTTAATGAGCCTGTGACCTGAATTTCAGAGTCCAATTGTAAACAGGCTAGGAGAATTGTGAATAGGAACATTCATATGTGTTGAATGTCTACAGTTCTCTGAAACAGGCGCAAATTTCGTGTTTAATCTTTTGGTCAGTGCTCATTCCATAGTTTAAAGTTTTGTGCAAGCAAGCACTTAATCTTTAAGTTGGAAGGTGATCTACTCGTGACTAAAAGCATTTGGCAAAACGGGTTAGATATTGTGAGAATCAAAGTTAAGAAGTTAGGGGTGTCTGAATCGACTTCTCAGAAGTACAGTTTCTGACATAGGTAACTTGAGAAGTTGATTTCTCAAGCTACACTTAATCTTTTAGAGTAATTCAACTTGGAATAGTTGCGCAATCTCTAGGAGATGATTCGTACAAAGTTTCATCAAAAACTTTACACGTTTGATAAGTCAATATAAGAAAATAGTGCAGCAGACTTTTCTGTGTATCACCTTCTTCACAGATTTGTTCATCTTTTGATAATTAGAAGTTGATCCTCTAAATGTGTGAAAGGTTTTGACTTATTCTTGGTATAGAGGTGCTCTAATCACAAGAATAAGTTGTTCTTTTGGAGATTAACATTCTCCATCAGTGGTATCAGAGCAGGAGACATCAATTTGAAGAAAAGGAGGATCTCGACTGCTGCAGATTCAAGAGATTCAACATTTGAAGGATCAAGAAGTGAAAGCTTGGAGTCAAAACTCGAGGAGAAGACAAATTGACATCAAGAAAGGCAAAAGGAGTTCAATTCGAAGTAAAGGTACATACATTGTTTGTAAAGCTTGAAGATTTTAATACACAGGTGGATACAAGATGGGAGAAAGCTTGCAGATTGATAAGCTAGATAGGGAGAACTATCCAGCATGGTCCATGAGGATGGAAGCACACCTCATGAGCAAAGATCTTATATCATTCATTACAGGAGATGAAGAAAAACCAGAATTTGCAGATCCAAGTATTCCTACTAGGGAGGAACTTGCAATGTTGAAGACTTGGATGAGAAAGGATGCTCAAGCAAGGAGCATCATCTACATGGCTGTAAATGATTACCTTCTACCTCACATCAGAGGTTTAGAAAGTGCTACAGATGTTTGGAATGCCTTGGAAGAGCATTTCCAAAATACAACTAAGTCAAGGAAGTCCTCACTATGGGCTGAGTTCACAACTTTCAAGAAGAAGAGCTCACAATCAATTTCAGATTATGTGGCAAGGATGAAAGATATTGCAGATAGTTTGGGAGCAGTGGATGAAGATATTGAAGAGGAAAAGTTGGTAAGACAAATACTTACAGGTCTAAGAGGTGATGAGAAGTGGAAGCCTTTTATATTGTCCATAGAATTGTCACTTGATCACTTTACTCCTGACCTTAATCAATTGTTAGGACACATGCTAACCTTTGAGCAGGATCTTAAAGGAGACAATGATAGAAGTACAAGTCAAGCTATGTACTCCAAAGATAAGAAAAAGAATGGCAAGGGAAAGCAATCAAATGAGGATGAAGGGAACTCAAATCAAGCCAACTTCACAAAAGGGAAGACAAATTTCAGAGGTAAAGGAAGAGGAGGTAAGAACAAAGATAATGCTAAAGCTTGTTGGATTTGTGGCAGAACAAATCATTTGGCAAATGATTGTTGGTATAACAATCAAAGTGGAGGATACAACAATCAGAATTATAGTCAAAGAGGTAGAGGAGGCAGAAACCAAAGAGGTAATTTCAGAGGAAGAGGTGGTAGGACATCATATGGTAGAGGAGGTGGAAGAAACTTTCAATCTCAGTCCTACAACAATAATTATTACAATTATGCATCAGATCAGAAGGATGACATGACTCTTATCCTGAATGCAACTCATGAATCAATGGGAGAAGATCAAAGAGTGTTTTATATTGACTCAGGGTGCAGTAACCATCTGAGTGGGAACCTATCCTTGATGACTGATATGGAAGCAAGGGTGAATGGACATACAGTTCAAACAGGTGACAATACTAAACATAAAGTGGAGAGCATTGGATCAGTGAAGACAAAGAGTGGAAGTACACTTCTGAGCAAGGTACTTTATGTTCCTACTATTCCTAAAAATTTGATAAGTGTAGGGCAAATTGTGGAGAAAGGATATGAGGTAAGATTTACAAATGATGGTGTCTATGTACAAGATCCAAATCAGGGATATAGAACCATAATTGCAGGTAAAAAGGAGGGAAGATTGTTCACTCTCAAAGTCCAAGGTAATGTAGGACATGCATTGTTTACCTATGGAGGTCAAAAGGTATCTGAATTAGACCTATGGCATAAAAGGCTAGGTCATTTCAATGAGAGAGCTATAAAGGAGATGTCAAAGAATCAGATAGTGCTTGGATTGCCAAACATTGAAGGGCAACATATGGTGTACAAGTGTGAAGCTTGTCAATTAGGTAAAGCACATAAAAGTTCTTATAACAAATCAGGGTACAAGTATTCAAACATGCTTGAATTGGTTCATACAGATGTATGGGGTCCCTCAAGGGACTATAGCATAAATGGATCCAGATATTATGTGTTGTTTGTTGATGATGCAACCAGGTGGATTACTTTGTATGTAATCAAGGACAAATCAGAAGTCTTCAAGACATTCAAACATTTCCATGCTTATGCAGAAAGGATCACAGGACAAAAGCTAAAGAGGTTAAGATCAGATGGAGGGGGAGAGTATTTCTCAAAAGAGTTTGATGATTATTTGTGGAATGCAGGTATCAAAAGAGAAGTAACTTGCAGGTACTCCCCTCAACAAAATGGAGTAGCAGAAAGGAGGAATAGGACTCTTGTAGAGTTTGCAAGAGCCATGATGAAGGAAAAGAATTGTCCAAATTACTTATGGGCAGAGGCCATTAACACTGCAACATACCTTGTGAATAGGTTGCCTTGTAAAGCTTTGGATGGAGGAACCCCTTATGAAGCATGGTGGGGTAAGAAACCTAGTCTTGATCATTGTAAAGTATTTGGATGTATTGCATATGCTTATGTTCCTTCACAATTAAGACATAAGCTAGAACCAAAAGCAGAGAAGTATGTGTTTAATGGATATGATGATAGACAGATGGGTTACAGGTTGTGGAGTCCATCCACAAAGCAATTTCTTGTTACTAAAGATGTAACATTTGATGAGCAAAACATGTGGTATACAGGATCACCAAATGAGTATGCAGGTGTTGAAGAAATTCAAAGGAAAGGAAAGGCAAAGGTAAAGGTATGTGAAGAAATTGTTGATGAAGTTGACTCTAGATGTAGAGTGCAGGATCATGTAGAAGAAGGGCCAAGATTTGATCCAGAATCAAATGAGGCTGAAACTTCAAGAAGTGCAGAAATCAGAAGATCTACAAGAGAAAGGAAAGAGCCTATAAGGTATAGTTATGATACATCTTTCCTAACAACAAGAGATTATGCTTACATTGTGAAAACAGAAGAAGATCCAACCACTTATGAAGAAGCCAAAGGTAAACAGAATTGGGAGAAGGCAATGCAAGAAGAGTATGATGCTCTACTTGAAAATGAAACTTGGGAATTAGTACCAAGACCAAAGAATCAGAAAGTCATTGGATGCAAGTGGGTATACAAAACAAAGAGGTTTGCAGATGGTAAGGTGTCTAGATATAAGGCTAGACTTGTGGTTAAAGGTTATGCCCAAACTTATGGGGTAGATTATGATGAAACCTTTAGTCCTGTTGCTAAGATGTCTACAATTAGGACATTGATTGCTATTGCTGCTTGCAAAGGATGGAAATTATCACAATTGGATGTGAAGAATGCATTTCTTAATGGTTACATTGCAGATGAAGTATATATGGAGCAACCAGAAGGCTTCATGGAGTCAATTGGATCAGATTATGTGTGTAAGCTCAAGAGAGCTTTATATGGGTTGAAGCAAGCCCCAAGAGCTTGGAATTACAGATTGGTCAAGTTCTTGAATGAATGTGGATTTCAAGCATCAAAGGCAGATAGTAGCTTGCTAGTGAAGGCAAGTGAAAATGGATATATTTACATGTGCATTTATGTTGATGATATTATTGTTACAGGAACAGATGCTCAAGGAATCAATGAACTCAAGAAGCAAATAGAGAAAGAGTTTAAGATAAGTGACTTGGGAAACTTATCTTATTTTCTAGGAATGCAGATTGTGTATACTCAACATGGAGTATATGTTTCACAAGAGAGATACTTGAAGAATCTTTTGATCAAGTTTAACATGGAAGATTGCAAGACCTCAACTACTCCATTGGAGGTAAATCATAAATTAAGCAGGTATGGAGGTGAAGAGTTCAATGACATGAAGAAATATCAGAGTTTGGTAGGTAGTCTAATCTATGCTACCTTGACAAGGCCAGACCTATCATATGCAGTAGGTGTGTTGTCACAATTTATGCATTGTCCAAAGAAGACTCATTGGATTGCAGCCCAAAGGGTACTCAGATATATCAAAGGAACCCTAAGTGAAGGTTTGTACTATGGTTTCACTTCTGACACAAGAATCAAAGTGTTTAGTGATGCAGATTGGGCAGGTGACTCAGATGATAGAAGGTCTACTCATGGATATCTATGTTATGTTGGAGACAAGTTAGTGTCTTGGTGTTCAAAGAAGCAACACACAGTTGCTTTATCATCCACAGAGGCTGAGTATAAGGGAATGGTAGAAGCTGCAAAAGAAGTTATATGGTTAAAGACCTTGATGAAAAGTTTTGAGATTGATCATAGTACTCCAATAATTTTTGGAGACAATATGAGTTCTTTGTATTTGGCAGCTAACCCTGTTTTTCATGCCAGGACTAAGCATATAGAGATACAGTATCATTTCTTGAGGGAAAAGGTACTTGATAAAGAGATTGAAGTGATGTACACTCCAACAAAAGAACAAGTGGCAGATATGATGACAAAAAGCTTGGATGGACCTAAGCTACAGAGATTCAAGGAGATGGCAGGAGTGAAGAAGAATGGAATAATCACAATTAGTGATTGAGGGGGAGCTGTTGGAGCAAACCAATCACAAATTGGTGATTATACAGATCTTGGAGAATGCTTATGGTCAGAATGAAGCAAAGGAAGACATTTGCAAAATTAAGAAGAAGTCAGAATGGTGTCTTGTACACATATGTACATTAGCATAGTCATAGATGACTTAGATCTTTTGTTCAGTAAGAAGTATGTACAAATTATCTATAAATACCTTGAGAAAAGTCGGGGCATGTATGAGAGCATATGTGACAATAGTTACAAGTCAAGAATTAGGGAGATAGAAGCTATGAGATAGTGGAAAGTGAATTTGTGTTTGCTCTCATCACTCAGTTGTAATTTTCTGAGTTAATGAAGAAATATTGCGCCCGATCTTTTCGTGTCTGCTCCTTCTGTGGTTGATCATTAGCAAAATCCTTTTGAGGATATCTAAGCTGTTAGTTAATGAGCCTGTGACCTGAATTTCAGAGTCCAATTGTAAACAGGCTAGGAGAATTGTGAATAGGAACATTCATATGTGTTGAATGTCTACAGTTCTCTGAAACAGGCGCAAATTTCGTGTTTAATCTTTTGGTCAGTGCTCATTCCATAGTTTAAAGTTTTGTGCAAGCAAGCACTTAATCTTTAAGTTGGAAGGTGATCTACTCGTGACTAAAAGCATTTGGCAAAACGGGTTAGATATTGTGAGAATCAAAGTTAAGAAGTTAGGGGTGTCTGAATCGACTTCTCAGAAGTACAGTTTCTGACATAGGTAACTTGAGAAGTTGATTTCTCAAGCTACACTTAATCTTTTAGAGTAATTCAACTTGGAATAGTTGCGCAATCTCTAGGAGATGATTCGTACAAAGTTTCATCAAAAACTTTACACGTTTGATAAGTCAATATAAGAAAATAGTGCAGCAGACTTTTCTGTGTATCACCTTCTTCACAGATTTGTTCATCTTTTGATAATTAGAAGTTGATCCTCTAAATGTGTGAAAGGTTTTGACTTATTCTTGGTATAGAGGTGCTCTAATCACAAGAATAAGTTGTTCTTTTGGAGATTAACATTCTCCATCATGCTTTCCGTGCTTTAGTAGTGCTTTGGAAATGATATTCCAATGCATTCCATATATCTTCAGATGATTCCAATCCTCTGATGTGTGGTAGCAAATGATCAGAGATTGTATTGTAAATGTAAGCTTTTGCACTTGCATCCTTCTTCTGCCAATGCTTTAAAGCATCTAGTTCTTCTTTCTTTGGTCGGCTTTCATCTTCGAATACTGGTTTCTCTTCTTCACCTGTAACATATATCATGAGATCCTTACTCATAAGTAAGGCTTCCATTCTCATTACCCATGCGGGGTAATTATCTCTGTCCAATTTGTCAATGGAAATATGATCTGCCATAGTTCTTTCCTTCTGCTGCAACCTGTGAGCTTAAAGGATAAAGGATAATACCTTTTGAAGTTCTTTGTGTATGAGGATACTTTTGAAGTAACCTTTTGATGCCTTGTGTCTTCAAATGCTTCACCTTTCAAACTTTAATGGAAAACTTTACAAAACTTCTCGTACCTTTGTCGTCTTCTGCTCTCGAGAATCTTTCTGCTCTGATACCACTTGTTGATGTATGAAACACCACAAGAAATGAATTAATGTGACACTAGAACACCTCTATGGTCACCATTAACTCATTGCCACTCCAAACTTTGAGAAATGATAGCCTAAAGTGAGAACTTTGCTTCTACAGAAATTCCTAGTCACCGAAATGACATACCTTCAGTATTTTGCTAATTTCTCCTAGCTCAAGTATTATTTCTCATTGAAACTTGATAGGCTAAAACTAGAAGAGTAGAGCTTTCCAACAAGCTATCATATGCATCAAACAAATCTCTAAAACTCAAGTTATGGCTCTCACAAGATGACCCTGTATGACCTTCCAAAATTGGAAATTTTACCTGTTTTAGTAAGAGCGCCTGTTTAAAATTAGAATTCGATGCCTAGCATCGACTTGCAACGAGAATTCGATGCCGGGCATCGACTTGGGATGTTTTTGGCCACTTTTCAGCAGGGATTCAATGCCGGGCATCGACTTCCCGCATAAAGTCTTAATCTTTTGGACACCAAAACTATAGGTGATTTCATGCACACTTAGAATATGACTTATCAACTGAAATTCGATGCCAGGCATCGAGTTGCTCCAACAACATCATGTTTTTCAAACACTTCAGTACTGAATGAAAAATATAAAAGAAAATATGACTTATCAACAGAGATTCGATGCCAGGCATCGAGTTGCTTGGAAAACTTGATCTTTCTAACTCATCACACAGTAGGTAATCATGGAGATAATGGAGAGAGGCTCATACACAGAACTTTACTCAGTTCTTCTCATAACTATAAAAAACTCAGAAGTTTTACAGATGCTTTCTCACTCAGAGAAGCTCGACTATACTCAGTCATACAAAAATGAGTTCTTCTCACTTTCTCATTGTCTTCCTCCTTCTTCTTCTTCTCATCGCGTCAGTTAATACTAACTAACTTATATAGATTTTCTCATTCCCGTGATTTTTGAAAAAACTTCTAGAACTAAAGTGAACTAACTTTACAAGTATGATACACTTGTGAATTTGTCCCTTCACATAGGCATGGGGTTTTCTTTCTAAGATTTGACCTTCAAATATATGTCTAATTAGTGATTGTTTCTCCAACAATTGGGTGCTCTCCTGCTCCTCATAAATGGATGGGATGTCTTGTGGGAATTGGTCGTGTGCATCATGCACAAGTTCAATGGGAGGAGGGGCTTCACTCTCTTTAGCCCATTTGTCTTCTTGAATCTCTCGTAGGAATTCTGGTATGAACCGATTCATAGAAGATGATGTGTCTGGCTCCGTAGAGTTAGGCACATAGGCTCCCTGGGCAGGAAGACTTACTCTTTCACTTGCTGTGTCCTTGTGTTGAGAGGTGGGTTCCTTTTCTGATTGTGCAATTAGCCTCTCTATTCTTTCTAACAGTCCTTCAAAGTGCAGCTGCGTCTTGGCTGAGCTAGATATGTTAAAAAGGCGGTTGGCTTCAAACATGGTTTGAGCCAACTCCACCATCTTAGCACAAATTTTAGTTCGTTCAAGCTCTAATTCTGCTCTAGGGTAGCACTTTCCATGATCAGTTACGTTTGGCCCATCTTGGATTCTGGCCTGATATGCTTTAAGCATCATGTTTAGGTCCTCGGGAGTGGGATCTGCTAGGACTGATCCTACTCTAGGGGGTGGTGGAATTAGGTGAGGTTGGTTGGAAGGTGGCAGTTCGGATGGAGTTGGGAATGATGGAGGAGGGGTAGTGTGAGAGGGAGTTGGAGATGTGAGTTTGGTTATCCTAGCTCTCGTTTCTCTTAGGCTTTCCTCAAGTTCACTCATTTTCTTTGCCCATTGTCTTTTCATTCTTTCACGACTATCTCTCCCGGCTCTTGTCCTTTTCTTGGTTATGCTCTCAGTTTCACTAGCGTATGGGCTCTTGTCCTGGCCTACCCCTTGATTTTGCTGCAATGCCTGAGCTCTAGTAACCACTTGCACTGGTGCAGTGGAAGTTACACTTCCTGTGGAGTCTACAATTAACCCTACGACATTGATAGGAGTGATTTTCGGCATGTTATTAGGATTCTTTGGGCAGTCTCGTAAGAGATGCTCCTTTCCACACTCCTGGAAATAGCCTTGGATCGTCACTGACTAGAGTTGTGTAGGTGGAGGCAAGGGACAATCAGGAATGAGATGATCTCCCTGACATCTATAGCATGGTCCTCTAGGAAATGGGGGTCTTACCTGCCTAGGTTGGGGTCTGGAGTTGGGGTTTGCAAACATGATATTAGCATACTTTGGCTCCCAATTAGGTTCACTCGGTTCCTCACTGTAGTAGGACTCACCATGTTCAGGAGACTGCATGTAGTAAGCCTGGGGGCTATCAATGTGGGTAGAATCAAAACTATGATCACTGGGGTCACTTTCTGAGAGCAAAGGTGTTACTGGCACTATTCAAATTCTCTTCTGGAGTTGCATACTTTACCGGAATTACATTAGCTGGGGCAGGGGGTTGTTGTGCTAACACAGGCTGAGGCCTTTGTTGGTTTTGGGATTGTGGTTGGTAGGTTTGTTGAGGCCTAGCATACTGTTGTGGTGGGTATTGACTCTGGTATCTGCCTTGTTGAGGGTATGGTTGAGGGTAGGTTTGCCTAACCGCTTGCTTATTGTATGGGCAGTCTTGTGCTGTGTGATTTGTGTATCTTCGTTCTATGGTGCAGTACTGGCTACTTGGATTTACTTGGGGTTGAGCCATAATGGGACATACATTTGCCATATGGTCACCTCCACAAGTATAGCATCTTTTCACTGGGGCAAATCTTGGGATCTGTTTGCTAGTGACACCTAATTTCTGAGCTACTTTCTCTGCAAGTTCCTCAATTGATGTGCATTGCGAGGAAGAGAGGTTAGAGGCACTCTCTGAGTCTTTGTAGATTTTGGAAAGCTCTAGTTCTTCCCCTAGGTTATCCTCGATGTCAATGCACATGCGTACACACTCTTCTATGGTCCTAGGGTCCTTCAAGTACACATATGATCTCAATTTGGTACTTAGCAATCCATCCAAGAACAAAGCCACTTGCTTAGCTGGCGTGGGTAACTCAGGGACAGGGCATCTCTCTAGGTATTGCCTAAATCTTCTTCCAGCAAGTCTCACGGTTTCTTGAGGGGTTTGCTTGAAGTTGTGAATCAGCGAGGAAGTGTTATGTCTTATGCCACTTTTAGAGAATTCGATAATGAATGCCTCTAGAAGTTGGTCTATGCTCATGAACTGCCTCTCGTTTAGTGGCTGAAACCATGTTAGGGTAGTGTTCCTAAGGGTTAGACCAAAGGCATTGTACTGCGTGAACAGATCTTCAACTTGTTCAGCTCTCAAGACTTGCCTAAACTCAGCCACATGATCGTATGGATCTCCAGTGCCATCGAAGTAGTTCTTCATGGACTTAACTAGCTGAGTCGGTCTCAAAGTCCTTGTGTGCTCTCTAGGTCGTGGTAGAGGGAACTCATCCTCATTTCTTTGATTCTTGGGAGCTCTAAGTACCTCAGGTTCTACTCTATTTGTTTCCGTCCTCGTTCTTTCTCTGCCCCCTGGGTTGGCGAAGCTTACTTTTGGCCTATCTCTACTTCTATCTCTTTGAGTTCCATGAGCTTGGGATGTTCCAGCTCCAGAGTGACCATAGGACACATTCGATCTTGGTTGGGGAAAAATGAATTCACCCTTCCAAGTGTAAGCATGCCTGTCATGTTCTGTAACCACAAAGATCCTCTCTGAAGCATGATCTAAGTAGGTCACTCTACCTGGGCTATCAGGATCTTTGAACTCATAGATCATGATTGACCCTACATCATTTGGCCTATTTGATTTATACCTCCAAAAGGCTTCATCGGTCTCTTGGTTTAGGAGCAGATCTATACTCTTATTGTCCTGGGGAACCCACTCCGGATTGAGGATTCGAGTAAGAACAGATTTCCCTCGAGGGGTCCTAGGCTCTCCTCCTACGTTCCCTTGTTCTAGGTCATCTATGTCCATCTCAGGGATCACATTCCCGAATTCATCTGTCCTATCTGGGTGTCTGGTGACTACATATATGGTTCCTTCTTTATCCAGGTATGCTCCATTGTTAAACATTACAGCTGGGTGTTCTAGTCCAATGGATTGGTCAGGATTTTTAATCTGGACCACGGATCTTCCTAGGCCGTCCTCATAGATGCTAGCACCTAATCGGTTGGTCCTAAGGTATTCCAGCTGCGTCTTGTAGGGGCCTTCCACCCTATACAGATATGGAACACTTGTACTTCCTGTAGGTCTATCCATACCTTGAGACATCTCTGATTCACTAGTCTCAGAGCTAGGGTAATGCGAGTGGTGACTCAACTGCTGGGCCCAAGACCTTGCAGTATGATTAACGCTAGCCTCCAAAGACCTAAGACTTTGTCTATCCCTTACTAGATGCCGTCTTGATCTAAGGTTCATATGCCTATTTAAGTAGCCCAATTTTTGCCCAAAGTACAACCTCGTTGCTGATCAATTGGTGTCAGTCACTTGATTCTTTTTTAGTGTGTTATCGTGTTTATGATCTTGACTGATATCGCGTCGTCAGGAATATTTGAGTTAATTTTCCGCACTTAAGTTGATCGTCCCACGTTAAGTTCTTTTCCTTTAAAGTTCTCGGTCACACATAGGTTATCTCTTGAACTTGATTTCTTAGATAGTCTTTGACTTGTCACGTGCCTATCGTTGTCCTGACTTACTCCTAGCACTACTCGAACTTAGCCTAAGCTAGGAATTGACAAAGGGAGTTGAGAATCTTCCAACCTTGAGTTCCTCCCTTGGTTGCCCTTGTGTGCTTAGGAAGTGTGTTCCCAAGCTTGCACATACTCTTGCTCCGATCGCCCTTTGATGCTCTCACTGGACCTATAAGAGTCCCAAAATTAGCTCAAGACTTAAATTCAAATGACAGACAGATCACTTTCATTCATGTTATCCGGATATCAATTATGTCCCCTGTCTTCATTGCAAACAATTCTAGAAATCCCTTGGTTTTGCTCCCCCTAGGTATGGTATTTGATACATAGGATTTTTCTCAAGACACTCCTCTAAGGACCTCACAAATTCACTAATTGTTCGATAGGTATGCCAAAAGTTCCCCAAAAACTTGGTATTAAAAAACCCTAATTTTTTGGCCAAAAAGCCTGTCAATCGTGATCGACAGGTCTGTCAATCGTGATTGGCAGAGGTGTCCGTCGGGCCTGTTGATCGCGATCCACACGTCAATCGCGATCGACAAAGTCGATCGTGGGTCCTGTCAATCGTGATCGATGGTGTCAATCACGATCGACACGTGTTCCGGGATTTCCACCGTAAATTCAGTCGATCGGGGCTGTGTCCGTCGTGATGGACACGTGGCAACGCCCAAAATTCAGTCAATCACCAAAATTCAGTCGGTTGCGATCGACGGTGTCAATCGTGACCGACTGAGGTGTCGGTCGTGGCTGTCGATCGCGATCGACGGTGTCAATCGCGATTGACAGGGTCAGTCGGTCATCTTTGTCGGTCGCCATTGACAGGTCTGTCGGTTGCCATTGAAAGGTCTGTCGGTCGTGATTGATAGATGTTGTCGATCGTGGCTGTCAGTCACAATCGACTGTATCAATCGCGATTGATAGAGGAACTCGGAATTTTTTAACTGTTTTTAGTGATTTAGCATGTGCTCATCATGTAGATTATGGTGGTGCACTTTGTTTTACCAAATGGGCATTTTTTCTGTCGATCGCGATCGACAGACTTCGGCGACACAGAGACAGTTCCGTTATGTTTCGTACCTGCACGGAGTGCTGGAGATGGTGATGCAGCAAGTACCTGCAAGAAAGCTCAAGAAACACGCAAAAACAACACACACAATATCGCTCCCTCGCTCTCTCTCACAAGTGGAATGAGGGAAATGAGGTGGAGAAGGTGATATGATCAAAAACTGAAAATCTCCGCGATGATGGAGATGGAGATCGGATATGGTGAGGAAGATGATGGTGATGATGGTGGTGAGGTAAGAAAGAGAAAAATAAGAAAAGTAAAGAAATTACCTACAACGCCAGCGTCTCAAATCTATGTCTTACCATCACACGCTCGTCCTCAAAGCTCGATCCCTGGCAACGGCGCCAAATTTTGGTGTAGCTCAGTGATGAGTAGCACCTCCTTTAATGTCAATCCGGGAAGATGTGAGGATGGTATGATGACCTCGAGCAAGTGAAGGCACAAGTGCGTGAGTGAGAAGCATGCTATCATGCACACACATACACACACACGCGCACACAAGGTAAGACAAAGAGTGAGAAGCAATGGAGTTCTTTAGATTACTTCCGAAAAGCTCATACAAGTTTAAATAAATTACAAGCTAATCTCAAAAATGAGCTCTCTAGCTCTATTTATAGTTTTTGACTAGGTTTTGGCCGTGTCCAGACCTAGTGTCCGGCCTAGTTACAAATTAGGTTCTAGGGCCTATTTGAAGACTCAAACAAAGTCTAAAAATTATGAAAATTGGTAGGTAGCTACTTCGAATGCTCCTCAAGCTCAAGGACTCCATGGCTTGCACAAAATGGAGCTACAAAAATATTAAATGGTATCTACAATGGCTTTTAGTGATGAAAATCACTATTGATGTAGGGATTTCTTCTAACTATTTGACATACATATCTTCGAGCTCCCTACTTGCTCCTTCTCCTTGTGTGTCCACCTCTTTGATATGCTTTAGTGTCCTAAAAAATATTGGCCTACTTGCCGGATCGTCGTTGACTACTCTGTTTGCTTGTGCTTTCTCTTCTCTCTGACTCCCTTCGTAAGCTTCCTTGCCTTGTGAGTCCTTCAGTTCCAACAGGGTGACTAGTGACCACCTATATGGTTCCTTCTTTGTCTAAGTAAGCTTCGTTTTCAAACTTGACTACTGGGTGTTCCAGTCCAATGGATTGATCTGGGTTTTTGATCTGTACCACAGACCTTCCTAGGCCGTCCTCATAAATTCTAGCACCTAATCGGTTGGTCCTAAGGTATTCCAGCTGAGTCTTGTAGGGGCCTTCCACGCTATACAAGTATGGCACACCTAAACTTCCTGTAGGTCTCTCCATACCGTGGGACATCTCTGACTCACTAGTTTCAGAGCTAGGGTAGTGCGAATAATGGCTCAACTGCTGGGCCAAGACCTAGCAGTATGATTGACACTAGCCTCTGAAGATCTAAGACTTTGTCTATCTCTTCCTAGGTGTCACCTGATCTTAGGTTCATATGCTTAGCTAAGCAATCCCAATTTTTACCCAAGGTACAACCTCATTGCAAGACTTCAATTCAAATGACAAACAGGTCACTTTCATGCATGTAATTCACAGACCAAATTTCCCTTTGCCTTTATGGAAAACAATCCCAAGGATCCTTCAGTTTTCCTACCCCGGGGTATGGTCAACTTCAAAATAACCTACCTAATAATCCTTATATTCAAAATACTCCCCACGATCTTTCCAACAAGACAAGAATTACAACAAATGGATTTCGTATGAGGAAGTTATGACAATTCAGGGTTTTGGGGTTAAAACAAGGCTCAAACAGGTTGACAAATCCCATGATTTTTCTCAAAACTGATGGGGGAAGTATCTCAACCCCTAAGCAACGACGAAGCGCGAATGACCTCCACAGGTATCCTTCTTTGACCTCTACACACCAAAAGTGCTCTTACTCAGAGCTTATGTAGAGAACTCCAGTGAGCTTTTGTAGACCTATAGTAGACACCAAGAGCTTTCCAACAAGACAAATTTTACTTCAAATGGATGCTTACACAAAGAGAAACAATGTCTACAACATGAGCTAGTTGAATGCTCACAATTGCTAGTCAAGCAGAGACCTCACTTCACTCCAGCAAGCTTTTCTCGGAGATTATACAGAGAATGAATCTCAAACTTGGGTCAACTTTAGACCACTCTAATAGCTACCCAATGACACCAAAATCATAGAAAATGGATAAATAGAGAGGGAGAACCAGCCCTTACAACAGAGAGCAAAATATTTCCAACAGAGCCTACACACAGAGAGAGATATCAATCACACAACTTCACTAAAATGAATGTTGCTCCGAGATTACTCACAGAATGCTCCAGAGATTTTGTGAGCATAAAATAGACTCTAATAGCTATCCAATGAGACAAGAATTACATCAAATGGATACAATATGAGGGAGAACCAATGCTAACAACTCAGGGGTAGAGAGTTGCAACACTGCCTGCGCACACACATAGATATGCCTACTAAAAGAAAACAAACAAGCAAGCAAGGGGCTAGCTTAAGCAAGGGGCTTGCTTATCACAACTCCAGCACTTAGTGCTCACTTTACATGAGCTAAAACTCCAAGAAGATGGCCCAAAAGAAGTCGGGATACATGCTCCTTTTATAGTGAGAAGTGTGCCCCTAAAATCTAGGAACTACCTTTCCAAATCAGCCTCCTAACTTGGAGGATTTAGTTGAGATGAATTGGGGAGTGGTTGAGTGACTTTTCTTGATGGAATCTCGTGGCTTTTTGCTTCCTTTGATTGCTCCACATGTCCATAAAAGATTCCCCACGAATTTGTAGCTTGAAGCTTGACTTTTAACACTCCCCCTCAAGCTTCAATTCTTCATCCTCATCCAAGATCCTTCATGTTGATGCTTTGCTTGAATTTTGAAATCTTCATTCCATCCAAAGCCTTTGTAAACATGTCGGAAACTTGGTCCTTGGTACCAATATGATGTACTGAAACTTCCTTCGATATCACCTTTTCCCTTATGAAGTGATAGTGCACTTCAATATGCTTGGTTCTAGCATGATAGACAGGATTCGATGCTAGATGAATGCTACTCATATTATCACAAAAAATTGGATATGTGCCAACCTGCAAATTAAGCTCCATAAATAACTTCTTAATCCACATTATCTCACATGTGACTTGAGCCAAAGCTCTATACTCAGCCTCGGTGGAAGATAATGCCACCGTGGGTTGCTTCTTTGAAATCCATGAGATGATCTTGCTACCTAGCATGACTAGGTAACCACTTGTACTTCTTCTATGCTCCTTGGAACCGGCCCAATCCGCATTAGAATAAGCTTTGGCCTGCATATCATCATCAAATGAATAGAACAATCCTTCATTTATAGTGGCCTTGAGATATTGTAACATTCTTCTTGCATCTTGCAAGTGTGTAGTCCTTGGACTATGCATAAATTGTGATAACACTCCAACTCCATATGCTATGTCAGGCCTAGTTATTGTGGCATAATTGAAAGAGCCTACAATAGAGCGATAAAAAGTTACATCCTCTAATGGCTCTCCATCAATGGAGCTTAGCTTTACATTAACTTCCATGGGATTTGAAATAGGCTTGCAATGTAGCATCCCAAACCTCTCAAGTAGGTCTAGAATATACTTCCTTTGTATGAGCATAATACCTTCTTCTTTGTATACAACTTCAATGCCAAGAAAATACCTAAGATTTCCAAGATCAGATATCCTAAACTCCTTTCCAAGCTTTGCCTTGATCTCCTCAATGTCCTTTGTATCATTACCTGTAATGATAAGATCATCTACATACACACACATGTAGACTACAAGTTCTCCTCTTTGTTTGATGAAGAGAGATGGATCCGCCTTGCATTGATTGTAACCACATTTGATCAAATAGTCCACCAATCTTTGGTTCCAAGCCCTTGGAGCTTGCTTTAGGCCATAAAGTGCCTTCTTCAACCTACAAACATGATGTGGAAACTCTTTATGAACAAAACCTAGTGGTTGCTCCATGTATACCTCTTCTTCCAAGTCTCCATTGAGAAAGGCATTCTTGATATCCAATTGGAAAAGCTTCCATCCTTTGCTAGCAGCCATTGCAATGAGTGTCCTAATGGTGCTCATCTTTGCCACGGGGCTGAATGTCTCTTCAAAGTCCTCTCCATAGGTTTGTGCAAAACCCTTGGCCACCAATCTTGCTTTGAACCTAGAAATAGATCCATCTGAATTCCTCTTTACTTTATACACCCACTTATTACCTATTACCTTCATGTTCTCCTTCTTGGGAACTAGAGTCCATGTTTGATTTTCCTCAAGTGTGTCGATCTCTTCTTGCATTGCCTCTTTCCATTCGGTGTACCTGCTTGCATCTTCATAGCAATCGGGCTCATGATCTTCTACTACTTTGTTCATATATGCATAATGTGTTGCCATGTATGAATCATAAGTAAACCTTTGAGTTGGATACTTAATTCTAGAAGACTTCCTTTCTTCACCTTTTGGAGGAATAAACCTCCTTTGCCTTGGGAACTTGATCTCTTTCTTTGACGTAGCTTCTTTCTCCATCATGTGTCCTTCATCATCTTCAACTTCATTACCTTCTTCATCCAACTCCACCAATGTTGCTTTGCCTTTGTTGATTGATTGTGCTCCATAGCTTGATGAAGATCTCCCCCTCCATGGTGAGTTCATGCTTGAACTATCTTCATTGATGGAACACCTTGGGCCGCTTAGCTCTAGGTCGATTTGTTCTTCATCATGTCCATGCTTTTCTTCTTCATAGTCCTGCATACAATCATACTTCTTATACCAAGGGAGTAGCTCATCAAATGCTACATCCCTTGATATCCTCAAGTCCTTTGTGTTTGGGTTGAAGCACCTGTAACCTTTATGATCATTTGAATATCCTAGAAACACACACTTTTCTGCCTTTGGTTGTAGCTTGTGCCTCAATTCACTTGGCACATGTACATAACAAGTACATCCAAATATCTTCAAGTGGGAAAGATCAGGTTTCTTACCATAATAGGCTTGATATGGTGTCAAGCCATGGATCCCTGAGGTAGGAGCCCTATTCATAAGATACACGGCGGTATTTGCTGCATCACTCCAAAACATCTTAGGTACATTCATCTCATTAAGCATTGCTCTAGCAATCTCGGCAATGTATCTATTCTTTCTCTCGGCTAATCCATTTTGTTGGGGTGTGTACCTGCATGTTACTTGCCTCTTGATGCCTTGATCCATTAAAAAATCAGAAAACTCATTTGAGAAATATTCTCCCCCTCCATCGGACCTTAGCTTCTTGATATATGTACCTGTTTCCTTCTCTACCATTGCCTTGAATGCTTTGAAACATGTAAACACATCTGATTTGTTTTTTATGAAATAAACCCAAACCATCCTTGTGCAATCATCTATAAAAGTGACAAAGTACTTGTTACCTCCAATGGATTGCTCTTTGGTTGGCCCCCACACATCTGTATGTATCAACTCCAATGGATGTTGGCTTATGTAGCCACTCTTCTTGAATGGAAGTCTCGCTTGCTTCCCTAGTTGACAAGATTCACATAAATGCTTCATACCTTGTCCTTGGAAGTTGGGAAGACCTTCAACCAGCCTCTTGAATTGCATTTCCTTCATTTTTTGTATGTTGATGTGACCTATCCTCTTGTGCCACAAGTCCAACTCCGAAATCCTCTTGTTTCCATATGTGAAGTAGACATGTTGAGTGGACTGAGAATTTACCTCCAAAGTGAAGAGTCTCCCTTGCTTCTTTCCTCTTGCTATGACCTTGTAACCTTGCTTAGGGCTCTCCACAAAGCATCCACCTTTGTTGAACCTTACTTGATAGCCTCTTTCAACCATTTGCCCAACGGACACCAAGTTCTTTGTGATGGTAGGTACATGCAAGACATCCTTGAGACATCTTCCTTCCTCCTTGTCATCCAAAGCTACATCTCCAACATGGGAGATCTCATGGGCTGTATCATCACCTGTTTCTACATGTCCTTTACCTTTGGGAACATGTAGATTAGTAAACCAAGAAGAATTGCAACTCATATGGTTGCTACATCCACTATCAATATACCAAGTGTTATCTACTTTGCTTGAATTCCCATTCATGTGCATCATCAAGAGATTGTCATTTTTTGAACTTGTAGAAGCATAATTACCTTGGCCTTTGTATGAAGAACCTTGATTATAGCTCCTTTGGTTTCCTCCTTGGTAGCAATCTCTAGCATAGTGGCCAAACTTGCCACATATGTAACATCCTTCACCATCTTCATTCCTGTTTTGTTGATGTCGTCCTCCTCTTCCTCTTGTTCTTCCTCTCCCTCTTTGTGATGAGGTGCCTTGGTCATGTCCTTGATTGCTTGAGTGGTCTTGCCTTCCTCCAAACCTTCCTTTGCCCCTTCCTTGTCCTCGTCTTCCTTTGCCCCTTTGATTACCTGCATAGAAAACTTGTGCATCCTTGCTTTTAGTTGAACTTCCACCTATGTTCATTTCTTCGGTGACCATGAGAGCAACCAATTGCTCAAAATCGGGAAGATTATTCCTTACATAAACTGAAGTGGTAAAGGGTTTCCACTTCTCATCATCTCTCAAACCATTGAGAGTATAAGCCACAAGATCGTCATCATCTACGTGGCTTCCAATGGATCCCAATGCATCTGATAACTCCTTGACCTTAAGTATGTAGTCATTTATGCTACTCCCTGAGCTCTTCCTAAGGTTGTTGAGCTCATTCTTGAGCTGGATCTTCCTTGCTTTGGTGCTTGTTGAATAAAGCCTTTCAAGTGTCTCCCATACCTTCATGCTTGAATCCAAGTCTTGGATATGGCCGATCATGCTATTGCTAATGTGTTGGGAAAGGATAAAGATAACCCTCTTGTCTCTTTCATTCCATTCCCTAAAGGCCCTTCTCTGGTCATTGGTTGAATTCTCATCCAACCTAGGTCTTGGTTCACTTCCACTAATCAACCCCCAAAGGCCCTTGCCCATAAGATAGTTGGAGACCCTAAATCTCCATGGTTGATAGTTCCCTTTGTCTAGCTTTTCAATTTGAGTGTTGAAGTCTCCCATATCTAGTCTTTGATACTTGAACTAGCCCTTGGCTAATGCTCCAATGTGTGTAAAATGAAAATGAGGCTCTGAGGTTACCTCAATCCAAAGCTTTCCTTAGATGGACACCTTGTGCTTTTGAAACTTTGAGTAGAATAGCTCCCCCTTGATGTGAGCTACCTACAAGAAGCTTTTGTTGATGCAAATCTTCAACCACCAACTCCAAGAGGTCTTCTTGCTTGTATGTGATGCCTCCAAGATGCCCAAACGCTCTGATACCACTGATGGGGGAAGTATCTCAACCCCTAAGCAACGACGAAGCGCGAATGACCTCCACAAGTATCCTTCTTTGACCTCTGCACACCAAAAGTGCTCTTACTCAGAGCTTATGCAGAGAACTCCAGTGAGCTTTTGTAGACCTGTAGTAGACACCAAGATCTTTTCAACAAGATAAATTTTATTTCAAATGGATGCTTACACAAAGAGAAACAATGTCTACAACATGAGCTAGTTGAATGCTCACAACTGCTAGTCAAGCAGAGACCTCACTTCACTCCAGCAAGCTTTTCTCAGCGATTATACAGAGAATCAATCTCAAACTTGGGTCAACATTAGAACACTCTAATAGCTACCCAATGACACCAAAACCATAGAAAATAGATAAATAGAGAAGGAGAACCAGCCCTTACAATAGAGAGCAAAATATTTCCAACAGAGCCTACACACAGAGAGAGATATCAATCACACAACTTCACTAAAATGAATGTTGCTCCCATATTACTCAGAGAATGCTCCAGAGATTTTGTGAGCATAAAATAGACTCTAATAGCTATCCAATGAGACAAGAATTACATCAAATGGATACAATATGAGGGAGAACCAATGCTAACAACTCAGGGGTAGAGAGTTGCAACACTCCCTGCGCACACACATAGATATGCCTACTAAAAGAAAACAAACAAGCAAGCAAGGGGCTAGGTTAAGCAAGGGGCTTGCTTATCACAACTCCAGCACTTAGTGCTCACTTTACATGAGCTAAAACTCCAAGAAGATGGCCCAAAAGAAGTCGGGATACATGCTCCTTTTATAGTGAGAAGTGTGCCCCTAAAATCTAGGAACTACCTTTCCAAATCAGCCTCCTAACTTGGAGGACTTAGTTGAGATGAATTGGGGAGTGGTTGAGTGACTTTTCTTGATGGAATCTCGTGGCTGTTGGCTTCCTTTGATTGCTCCACATGTCCATAAAAGATTCCCCACGAATTTGTAGCTTGAAGCTTGACTTTTAACAAAAACACACTTGTACAGACCTCACAAATCACTAATTGGTTGATAAGTATGCCAAAAATTACCCCAAAACTTGGTATTAAAAACCCTAGAAATTTGGCCGAAAAAGCCTGTCAATCGCGATCGACAGGTCTGTCAATCGCGATTGACAGAGGTGTCCGTCAGGCTTGTCGGTCGCGATCGACACGTCAGTGGCGATTGACAGTGTCAATCGCGATCGACAGAGTCGGTCGTGGGTTTTGTCAATTGCAATTGATGGTGTCAATCACGATCGACACGTTTTCCGGGATTTTCACCGTAATTTGAGTCGATCGGGGATGTGTCCGTCGCGATGGACACGTGGCAACACGAGAAATTCAGTCAATCGTCAAAAATCAATCGGTCGCGATCGACGGTGTCAATCACGACTGACAAGGGTGTCGGTCGTGGCTGTCGATCGCGATCGATGGTGTCAATCACGATTGACAGGGTCAGTTGGTCGTCTCTGTCGGTCGCGATCGACAGAATCTGTTGATCGTGGCTGTCGGTCGCGATCGATGGTGTCAATCGCGACTGACAGAAAAGCACGGAATTTTTTAGTTTTTTCTAGTGATTTGGAATGTGCTCCTTGTGCATGTCATTGTGATGTGCTTTGTTTTACCAAATGAGCGATTTTTCTATCGATCACGATCGACAGAGGTCTCTGACACAGAGACAGTTTTGAGCTTGTCTGTACCTACGCAGCGTGCTGGAGGGGATGATACAGTTGTACCTCGAAGATCACTCACAAAACAGACAGAAAGACAATGCACACAATTCGCTCTCTCGCTCTCTCTCACAAGTGGAATGAAGGAAATGGAAGGGAGAAGGTGATATGATCAAAAAACTGAAATTTTTCGCGATGATGGAGATGGAGATCCGATATGGTGAGGATGATGATGGTGAGGTAAGAAAGAGAAAAATACGAAAAGTAAAGAAATTACCTACAACGCCAACGTCTCAATTCTACGTCTTACCATCACACGCTCGTCCTTAGAGCTCGTTCCCCGGCAACGGCGCCAAAATTTGGTGTAGCTCAGTGATGAGTAGCACCTCCTTTAATGTCAATCCGGGAAGACGTGAGGATGGTATGATGACCTCGAGCAAGTGAAGGCACAAGTGCGTGAGTGCGAAGCACACTAACATGCACACACATACACACACACGCGCACACAAGGCAAGATAAAGAGTGAGAAGCAATGGAGTTATTTATATTACTTTCAAAAAGCTCATACAAGTTCAAATCAATTACAAGCTAACCTCAAAAATGAAATCTCTAGCTCTATTTATAGTTTTTGACTAGGTTTTGGCCGTGTCCAGACCTACTGTCCGGCCTAGTTAAAAATTAGGTTCTAGGTCCCATTTGAAGGCTCAAATGGAGTCTAAAAATTATGAAAACTCGTAGGTAGCTACTTCTAATGCTCCTCAAGCTCAAGGACTCCTTGGCTTGCACAAAATGGAGCTACAAAAATATGAAATGGTATTTACAATGGCTTTTAGTGATGAAAATCACTATTTTTGTAGGGATTTCTTCTAATAGTGTAACATACACTTCCTGGAGCTCCCTACTTGCTCCTCCTTCTTGTGTGCCCACCTCTTTGATGCATGAAAAATTTAGATGGCCTACTTGCCAGATCTCCTTTGACTACTCTGTCTGCTTGTGCCTTCTCTTTGCTCCGACTCCCTTCGTAGGCTTCCTTGTCTTGTGAGTCCTTCAGTTCCTTGACTACTGCCAACAACAGGGTTACTTTGTGTCCATTGCAATGTTAACATTCATTTATATATTCTCACAAAACTGACGTCCGATTCCCCCAACATGGTAGAGGTCGAAGGAACAAGCTCCCAGGCAGGCACTAGCCCTCAAATAGTGGACATTGAAAGTGTCCCTATTCAAGATGAGTTGAAGGAGCGGCCACAGGTGTTAAGATCAATACATGTCATACTGATTCAAAATCCTCCCTAGGGGCACACATCGTCAGTTAGCAAGAATGTTAGCCCACAATTTGGTTGGTTTTGATGCACTAATGTGGTTCTATTTGGCAGGAAAATACATTTGATTTCAGGTACTTGCAGAGTTAATCAATGGGATGGAAGGTATTTGCAAACTACATGGCTACATCTTGTTCAGAGGGGAATGCCCTTGGTGTTTGGAGTTCCGATTATGGAAAATATGAGCATGCTTAGGATGCAATCATTTGTGTTGAGCAGATGCAGTTTGGGGGAAAGCCCATTCAGATTCTTGCATTTCTTGTTTATGTATTGAATGCCTATTGTCATGCAAGCTTGGTGAGTGAAGGCCACAACCATTTTGAGGCCATGTATGCAAGTTGTGGCTTGATCATAGAAACCTATAAGTTTTCAATAAGCTTCAGATTAGGGACGTTGCGGGTTGGAATGCACTTATGGAAGATTGCACAATGAAAGTGCCAAACAATGATTGTTATTATCTGATGTTGTTCTTGGATGTGCATTAGTCAATATGTATGCCAAGTGTGGATTTCTTGAAGACGCACAAGCTCGTTTTGACATGGCTGTCTCACCTGATGAAGTTCTCTGCAATGCTCTGATGGCAGGTTATGTAGAACAGAAATCTAGTAAGGAGGCTCTCCACTTTTTTGAGTTAATTCAACATGAAGGAAGGCCTTTGAGTGTCGTCACATTTGTTTTGGGCTTAAAATCTTGTGGCGGTGAAACACTCTTAGGTAAAGGTCAAGAGATACATGCAGACATTGTGATGAAGGGTATGGAGGCAAAACTACTCCTTGGTGGTGCAATTCTTGACATGTACTGTAAATGTGGAGCTCTTTCTGAAACAGAGTGTGTTTTTGGAAGACTTCCAGCTCAGGATGTGATCTCATGGACAACGCTTATGGCAGGTTACTCAGATCATGGGTACAATGAATTGATTCTTGACTGCTACGAAGAGATGCAAAATAATTGGGTTCCCTTGAATACTATTGCTTATGCTTGTGTACTGAATGCATGTGGTGATGTAAGAGCTGCTGATCTGGGGCTAAAATTGCATAGTGATATCATATGTAAAGGATTTGATAATGCTCCCTCGATATGTGTGGCAACGGGTGAATGGGGGAGAAGAGGGCATCGAGGAGTTTTTTGTGGGCGCCGTTGTACAGATAAGGGGGGAATGCTCAAGGGCTCTCTCCCTCTCGTTTTTTACGAACAGAAAAAAGGGGGTGAAGAACAAGTGGAGAGTGTCTATGTGTATCGGTCGATTGTAGGCCCCAGGAGTGATCTTCCTCCATTTGTAATTGCACTATAATCTGCCAATAGTAGAAGCTCGAGATACGGGACAGTCCATATGGGGATGAGGCTCTCCTTGCTGGAATTAATCGCTATGAATATCTGAGATCTCTATGGATGTCAGGATGCCATGTGACCATGCGAGGCTGCATGTCCTTAGCATCTTCGAAACAGGGAAATGTGGGGGCAAGTGCGTTTTTTTCTCTTACAAGAGAAACCGAAAAGGGGGAGGGAGCATGCTTGCTTATTGAGGGGCTGTGCCAAGGAGTGGTAGAGTGGAGTCGTTGATTCTCCAGAGCCATCATGGCGGGTGGACCAGCGTGCCGGGAACCAGGGGCTTTGGGGGGGGGGGGGCGGTTTCTTCTATCAGACGAGAGTATCGTTCAGCTCTGACGGGCCCTTTGAGTACTGGAGACGAAGACAAGGGTAGAGACAGGTGCTGAAGGGATATAAAAAGGGAGCGACCTCGATCACAGAGCTTCTTCTTCGGCTGGGTGTTTTTTTTTGGGCGAGACTGCTCGGATTCGCTATCTTATGGCTCATTTGATGAAGAGGGGGCTGCTTTGATGAGAGAGGTAGCCAGTAAGACGAATGATTCAGCAGGTGATGGCACAACAACTGCCTCCGTTCTGGCCAGGGAACTGATTCGATTGGGTCTTCTTAATGTGACATCAGGAGCCAATCCTATCGCAGTGAAGAAAGGCATTGACAAGACTGTTGCTGCCCTTGTGGAAGAGTTAAAGAAAAAGCTCGACCTGTCAAAGGTTCAGAGGATATCAAAGCTGTCGCATCTATATCTGCTGGGAATGATGACTATGTTGGAACACTGATTGCTGATGCAGTTGACAAAGTTGGATCAGATGGCGTGCTTTCAATCGAATCATCCTCTTCCTTTGAAACCATTGTTAATGTAGAGGGGAGAAGAGTTTTGAGCTTGAAGACTTATCGTTTTCATCATTGATTTCTGTCGATGACTTTCAGGTGGGAAAATCTTCACTTCTTTTCTCTGAACTTTGGCTTTGTTCAAGCAACGCTTGTTTCTTCATGATGCCGGTGCAAAAGCATTAGGGGGACACTTGGATTTTAGCACTACTGTAAGGTTCTTTTCAATTGTATAATGAAATGGAATCATTCTGTTGATTCGTAACATGATTGATGAGGCATCATCTACGGTGAAACAAATCCAGAGAATGTCTGGGTATTTCATATTAATGCACCATTCATTGAGGGGGGGGGAATAGCATCGTTTTTTGGGGGAATTGCTGGCTGCTCGAGCGGCAGGGTAGATTATGGGGGTCCATCCCAAATCTTATTGGGTCCATCCCAAATACTTTTGCTTGAAGAGAAAATGACGTAGTTGAGACACACACAGGGCCTGAGGGTCCGAGGTGTTTAGTGCTTGGAGAGAGACAGACTTGCCTGTGTGTAGTACACATCCGCGGTGTTCTCTTTTTGAGCGATTTATCATAATATGCCTGGTTGGTAGCTTTCATGGAAATCCATCAGCTCCTCTTTTGGGAATGCCTTGACCTGTGAGGGCCTCGCCTCTTGCTCATGAGTTCTCAAGCTACGTCGAGCTTCTCTGCTACTGTAGGTGTTTAGTCTTTCTGATCCACAAACGCCATCAGCCCATGTTGGAGTTAGACGTCTGCGGAAGCACGCGAACAGCACAAGGAAGAGGAAGAAGCTTGGAGCACAACACACAAGACTGAATGTATTACTAGAGAATGTACAAAGATAAGTAGCCCATTAGGGCAATAGGCGTATATACAAGCCGGGGGAAAAAAACCTCCTAAAGAGGGAAAAAAGTGCCCCTGCGGTCCTAGAGTGTTCACACACATCACTACCTAAATATATCAACAAATCCCCCCTGGGAGTGATGCGGTGAACAAGGAGCTGGCACTCATGTATAAGGAAGTGCCGAGCTATGTGGAAATCACTCCACAAAAGGAAGTAAGCCCAAAGCTTTGCGGAAAGCTTCAAACTTCTCCCTAGGCAGAGCCTTCATGAAAAGGTCTGCAATGTTCTCCTGCGTGGGCACATATGCCAAGCTGATCTCCCCAGCAGAGAACCTCTCCCTGACATAGTGATAATGCACCTCAATGTGCTTAGTGCGAGCATGGAACACAGGGTTCCTCGCAACTGCCAATGCGCTCTGACTGTCAGTGAAGATGGTGGTGGCAGAAGACTGGCCAACACCCAAATCAGCCATAAGGCGTCTGAGCCACACACACTCAACAGTCGCTGTGAAAGCTGCCCTATACTCAGCCTCACAACTGGAAGTGGCCACAGTAGGCTGCTTCTTGCTCAACCAAGATATACATGAGCTACCAAGCATGAAGCAAAAACCACTGGTGGACACACGAGTGTCATAGCAACCAGCCCAATCTGAGTCAGAAAAAGCATGCAAATTTGGCGGTAGTGATCCCCCCTTGGGATAAAACAACCCAAGTAGCCGAGTACCACTCAAGTAGCGAAAGATGCGCTTAACCGCTTTCCAATGCATGACTCCTGGGCAATGCATAAACCTGCTCATCTGTGAGACAGCAAACTGAATATCTGGCCGAGTAATGCATAAGTAAATCAAGCATCCAACAGCCTGTTGATAGAGAACAGCATCAAATGCATCTCCAGCATCATGAAGACTCAATCGTAAACCTGTCTCCATAGGAGTGGCAATAGGCTTACAGTCTTCAAGGCCAAAACGCTGCAATAATGTGTCAATATATTTCGTTTGACACAAAGCCATTCCACCATCAACTTGCATAAACTGAATGCCCAAATAGTGATGCAAATGCCCCAAATCAGACATCTCAAATGAGGCATGCAAATCAGCCTTGAAATCAGCAATATGCTTCTCAAGAGGACCAGTGAGCAGCATGTCGTCTACATAGACAACAATGATCAAAAGCACATCATTAGCACGCTTAACATATAAGGTGCTTTCAGTTGGACTGTTCTCAAAACCATGTGCAATCAGATAGGCATGTATTTTCTCATACCAAGCACGTGGTGCTTGCTTTAAACCATATAACGCCTTCTTTAACCTGCACACCTGGTTTTCATGCCCTTTCTACACAAAGCCACGGGGCTGAAAAACATACACTTCTTCATGCAAGTCACCATTCAGAAATGCTGTTTTAATGTCCAACTGATGTACATTCCAACCATGATGGGCTGCAAGTGCACAAATGCTCCGAACAGTAGTCATACGGCATGTAGGTGCAAAGGTCTCATCAAAATCAATGCCTCTTTCCTGCGCATAACCCTTTGCAACAAGCCTAGCCTTATACATGTCAACTGTACCATCAGGTTTACGCTTCAACGTGTATACCCACTTAGTGCCAATGGCCTTCTTGCCAGGAGGCAAGTCACATAAAGACCATGTACCATTCTTCATTATAGCATCATATTCAGATTGCATAGCAGCCAACCAATTTTCTGAATTTTGTGCTTCATCAAAAGAAACAGGCTCATTCTCATCACTGAGACTAGATGCAGCCATAGCATAGCAATCTGATGCAAAGGAGGTACTATGAGAGCCTGAACGACTACGATATGACAAAGGTGCATCTAATTTGCTGTCACGCAAAGTCTGCACCAGCCATTTTGGCATAGTTTTTGCCTGTTCAATATCAGCTCTCTCATCAACAAGTGCATCATGTAAATCTGCATCAGAAATGGCATGATCTGCATCATCATATGAAACCTGCAAAGGCTGAGAAGTTGCCTCATTAGGACCAGCGCTAGCCTGTCCACCTGTAAAAAGAGGCATCAAAGTATCATACATGTCTTTGGAGCTAACAGATGTCTCCTTAGTACATGAAAGCAATGGCTGAATAGCATCTTCCACAAAGACAACATCACGGCTAACCAGAATGCGTTTAGTCTGTGGATGATACAGACGATAGCCTTTACTTTCAGAACTGTACCCAACAAAAATACATTTTACTGCCTTATCATCCAATTTTCTGCGATGTTGTTCAGGCACTAATGCATATGCCAAACAACCAAAAACACGCAGATGAGCAACAGATGGCTTGCGGTCATGCCAAGCCTCATATGGAGTGATAGATTGCAACGCTTTCGTGGGACACCTGTTCAGTACATATGCTGCACACATGACAGCCTCAAGCCAGAAACTATGTGGTAAAGCCTGACTTTTGACCATGCACCTCGCCATCTCCATGAGTGACCTGTTCTTTCGTTCAGCAACTCCATTCTGTTGAGGTGTATACGGCACTGTACACTGGTGTTTTATCCCACGTTCAGCCATAAATGCATTAAAATCTGAAGACATATATTCCCCCCCTCGATTAGAACGGAGGGTGCCCATTTTACATGCTGACAGATTTTCAGCCAAAACCAAAAACTGTTTGAAGCACATGAACACTTCGGACTTTGCTTTGAGTGGATATACCCATGCATGCCTGGAAAAATCATCAATGAAAGTCACGAAGTAAAGGTAATTTCCAAAAGAGGGTGTCTGCATGTACAAGCTGCAATTTCTGCATAGCCCGAACTGAACCATCTTTTGGAAAGGAAGAACGCTGCATTTTGCCCAAAATACAGCCTTCACAAACATGTTTTCCAGGTGCCTCAAGTTTGGGCAAAGAGGACACCATTTCAGATTTCTGTAGGCGTAACAAACTAGCAAAATTCAGATGACCAAAGCGTGCATGCCAAAGCTTTGCATCTGACATAGCCTGAGAATCATGAACTGCACATGCCGAATCATTCACAGATTTTTCATAGTCTATGAGCTTATACAGCCCACGACATAAAATGCCAGAAGCAATAATCACATCGCCATTTGAGAGATCATGGACTGTACACCTGTCATCAACGAATTTCACAACCAAGCCAATCTTGGCTAATGCAGAAACTGATAACAGGTTCTTTTTGATCCCTGGCACAAATAAAGCATTTGACAAAGTGAAAGAACTACCATCAGCAGTAGTCAGAATGATCTTACCAACTCCCATAACAAGATAAGAGGAGTTATTGGCGCATGTGACAGTATTCCCTGTAGGGGCAGGCTCGAGTGAAGAGAAGAAACTGCACTGCGAGGTAATATGTTTGGTTGCCCCACTGTCAAAGTACCAAACATCTGAGTCTACTGCAGACATGCACTGATCATGAGAAGATGGGTCAAAACTGCAAACAGTAGTAAACGCCCATTCTTCTTCCTGCACAAGATTTGCAGACTCTGTTTTTGGTGTAGAGGCCTCTGCAACAACCATTCTAGCCTCTTTCTTCTTTGCCTCTTTAGCAGCCAGTTTTGGACAGTTCTTTATAATATGATCATTTCCTTTACAGTACTTGCAGAACAATTTCTGCTTTTCTGATTTCTTCTCATCTTTATCCTGGTTCTTCGATTGTGCAGCATTTGCAGATTTCTGCTTACTAGTAGAAGAGCTCCATTTTCCTTTGCCCTTCTGACTAGCCAGGAAAGCTTGATCTGCAACACGCATAATGGACCTGTTCTGCCTGGACTGATCTTCCTGCAACAGAACAGAGACTAATTCCTCAAATGACAAGGCATTCAGATTGCCTTTCATCATCAATCGAAGAGTAGAGGCAAAACTCTGATATGAATCAGGAAGGCCATTCAGAACGGTCTGCACAAGTGAGCTATCTGGTATAACCTCATCAGCAGAAATCAATTGTTCCTTCAGGTCTTTGATCTTTGTAAGAAAACTGTCCATCGAATCACCTTCATTCATGTGCTCACTCTCCAACTGTTTTCGGAGGTAAGCAACACGAGCCTCATTCCTAGCCTGGTACAAAGTGGTAAGTGTATCCCAAGCATCCTTTGCTGTTCTGCAAGAGCGAATGTGAGGAATAATGGCACGTTTGACAGACGAAGCTATCAATGCATGTGCCTGGGCATCTCTGCCATCCCAACGAATCTGCTCTGCAGTAGGTGCAACAGAAACAGCAGCACGAACAGGAATCTGCGGAATATCATCTTCAACACCATCTTCATCAGCTCCAACACCTGTATTTGCAGTACCTGTCATTACAGGTGTAACAGGACGTCTTTCAACACCCTGCACAATGTTCCACAATCCTTTTGCAACCAGTACATGTCGCATCATATAAGCCCATAATGGGTAGTTGGTACCATCCAACTTATCCTCAACAGCCAACATACGGAATACATCACTGCTTTCAGCCATGGCCGGTGACTAAAATACCTTGATGCAGAAAATTGACTGTATCTCAAAAAGTTGAACAGAACTGCCCAGACGAGTTCTGCTAGACCTGTAGCAGACTTCGAGACGCTTAAACTGGCGAACAGAAATTGGTATATACCTTTGGCACAAAAGGACGAAATAGCCTGCACAAGCACAAATTTTGTGCGAATCTGAGACTGCAAAAGGAGGAGTGTCGACGGCGCCCTAGAAGAATCAACGACCTGCTCTGATACCAATTGTTGGAGTTAGACGTCTACGGAAGCACGCGAACAGCACAAGGAAGAGGAAGAAGCTTGGAGCACAACACACAAGACTGAATGTATTACTAGAGAATGTACAAAGATAAGTAGCCCATTAGGGCAATAGGCGTATATACAAGCCGGGGGAAAAAAACCTCCTAAAGAGGGAAAAAAGTGCCCCGGCGGTCCTAGAGTGTTCACACACATCACTACCTAAATATATCAACAGCCTTACGAAGTTGAGGCTTCAGATATGATAAATATTTTTTTGGATAGTTAGGGTGCTGAGGAACTCTAATGAAAAGGAAAAAGAAAACGAAGTCTCTTCATATCACAGGATAATGTGTAGATTTCTTTGCCCGAGGACATTTCACTTCTGGTCATAGGGAAGTGCCAAGAGGTGATCAGTACACCTCTGTTCAACAAATGCAATGGCAAAAGATGGTTATCAATTCGTTTCTTCTCAGAGAGAGAAGACAGTCTGTGAGCATTATGCGAAGGCATCTCTGTCGAAGAACCGTTGTACCGTGCTTCAGTACGATGCGAGCACCGAGAGAGCAACAAAGAAGGACTATTTTTTTTCCGAGCAGAAGATGCATAAAAGAAGTAGTGAGCGAACTTGAAAAAGGTTGTGATACCCGTTGTTGGTGCTTCGTTTGGGGTGAAGGATAGCTTCTGCTGATGTACACATGATGCTCGTTACCATAGTGGGAGTTTCTATCCACTTGATGCTTAAGACCTTGTCTATGAATTAGCCAGAAGTCTTTGCAAAGTCAAGCCACTCCGATAAGATATATGCACCCAATGTTAAGGAGCGACAGCATTGGAGTCCCTGTTGTGATTAGGTTGTAGAATCGCTACTGTTGGTCTTTACATGAAGCTCGTTGTTGCATCAAGTTTTTTTTGGCCTCTTGATCCTAAAGGTTTGAACTGCTCTAATGACTCGAAAATCTCTTCAACACCGTTCGAGCAACATACAAGCAAAATATCCTTTCAAATTCACCAAACCTGTGCTCTCGGCTAATCAATCATAAGTTACTTGTGGGCTCTAGGTAATCCAATTGGACCGATTGCGAGGGGTTTGAACAAAATAAAGTCTCGTATAATCACTTTTTCCTTGGGCGTAGGAACTTAACATTTTGGTGCGTCTGCCGGGAACATATGAGCTAGTGCATAGACATAGGAAGGATCCATTGCGAGATAGTTGTGGGCTCTAGGTAATCCAAGTTGACCGATTCCGAGGGATTTGAACAAAATAAAGGCTTTCACAATCATTTTTTCCTGGGGCGTTAGAACATATCAAAGAACTCCCATTGGTTCAGTGAAGCAGCAAGACCCCTTGGGGATGGCACCTATTTATGGGAGGCTGAGATAGAGTTTAACGGATGATGGGGCCGGTATCATTTCTTTACATGAGAGTTTGAAAAGCTTCAGAACAGTGAGGGATTATGACCGATATGGAAGAAAGTCGGATTGGAGGACTACTTTCATGCACAATTACCAAAGCCAGACTTCTTGAGGTGTTCATACCTAGTTAGCACACTCACACCCAGCAAAGATAAGAAGGGGACGAGCACCTTTGTACTTCCTTCTCTTACATGAGGAAATGAATTGAAGCATTTTAAGTTAACCAACAATTTAGTAAGGGAAGCTCTAGAAATGAGAGGTATGCACATCCCTACCGAAAAGGAGACGATGATCCCACATAATATGAAGAACATAAACCTAACCAAGCTAAAGGACATGGTGGCAATGACCACAACTATTGCCATCCACCTCCGAATGTGCATGCAGCACGTTGCCTTTCCTCACCAAGAAAGATTTAGAATGCCACCCAAGAAAATTTGGTTTAGTTTATACTTTGTAGACACGCTGAATTTGACAATCAATATGCCACATTGGATCATTCACCAGATCCATCTTGCGCATCAATGTTGGTATAAGAAACAAAAGTCAGAGGTCTATGGATGATGTGCACTTACAAGAATTGTATTGATGCCTGGTGTATGATGTACCAATTCAAAGGGCCCTCATTTGGACTAGGGTGCAGGAATTTTAGCGAAGAGTATCAGCGGCAAGGCCCCTATCAAAGAAAATAAGAGGAGCTATTCAGATGCCATGTGCATAGGCTCGGGGTGCTACCTTAACACTAGACATGACTCTGCCACCCCAAAGTCAAGTGCAACCCTTCACCATCACATTACCAAGGCACAGTGTAGAAGGGCATAATCTGATCTTCCCACCGATCCCCATAGATTTAGAGTTTCCTCACGGCTTCATGCTTGAGGATTTAACTAATGAGGAAGTGGCCTGGATAATCAATGCAACTAACTTGGAAATCAAAACAGAGCAATTAAGTGGACAACAAACTATCATGGATCGGCCTGACCAAACTCAACTAGTTGTAGTCAAAGTAGAGGAAGATGAGGAGGAGACTGAAGAAGAGGACCAAGATGAGGAGCATGAAGGACCATCAGACGAAGAGGAGCATGATTATGAGCAACACGTCATACCGGAACTCACGGGAACCTCGTCATACACAAAGCAATCAAAAAGATTGTATCATACTATAAACTGGGTTCAGGAACAACATAGACTATCTTTGGCAGTAGGGAAGGCCTTAATGAACCAGATACCTGAAGAAGAAGGGGTGGATGATCAATTCAGAGCTTCCCTCGACATGATTGTTGATGCATTGGGGGTGCTAGAGACTGTGCACACCACCCTCGCACACTCTCAGAGATTTGAGCGAAGAAATGGGAGACAACCTCCAAGACCAGGGAAGCAGATACATATTATAGCATCAGAACCACGTGGCACCACCTCCATAGCCACCGACATGGCACACTCCATTCAACACACTAAAGAACTCCATGCATCAACTCCAACTAAAGAACCACCACTACCACCCTCCCCTCCAACTCCACCCCCTCACCTCATACCACCACTGTCACCACTACTGTCATGGCCAGGACCTCCACCTCCCTTAGGGAAGCACACAATGTGAGTCAACCATCAACTCTCACAATCTGACACCACCATTGTTGTAATTGCCACCATGCACGATATAACCCTAAACTTGGTGAACGAAAATCCAATTCCTCCTATCACACTTCTCGGTGGGCCACATGCACAACTAAACACACCATTGTACACCTTCACTACCATCACCACACCTACCATTCCCATGCACACGACCACATGGACATATCACCCACATCTACATCTCTCCCTCCCCCTATATTCCCACAATCTCCCATGCCCCCACAACCCGCTTCACCATTCTCAAGCACATCATCCACCATCCTTTCCCTTTTCCCTACCCCCTGCATTCCAAACCTTTCCAGCATCCACCCCTATAAATAATGTATTCAATACTTTATATCAATGTTTGTCTTAGTTATAGCAAAATTACCAGGATTTAGATGCTCAACATACGAACCTATTCAGAGTCCATGAGACACTACAAGAATGACTCACAAACATGGAGAGGGACAAGCAGCTACTACAACAAAATTATGATACCTTTCAGAGAAAATATGAGGAATTAGTGGCCAATCCCCCCAACCAGATTCACAAGCACAACAATACCTCAAGAAAATGCTCCGTGTCCAATAAGCAGACAATCTCAAAATATGTCATAACCTTGCACTACTAAGAAAATACATGTCAGAAGCACTAGAAGAAAATAAAAGAGTACAAAGACAGAATGAAGAAAATCTAGAAGCGGCAAGGGAAGGATCACCACAAGAGATAGACCTAAAGCACTTCAAAACCATCCCATCAGCCAAAGGTACCCGGGCCAGTCGATTGGGATGCCACATCCGAAGGTACCAGTCGATTGGGATGCCTTACTCATAGATTTGGCCAAAGGACTGAGGTTAGAAGAGCATCACTTGGCCACATATGTCGTTGAATTCTATGTCAAACATTGAGCCCAGCAAGGGTTTGTTAGAGATGACAAATGCAAGAGAAGGGGGAGTGTTGGCAGGAGTCAAGGCATTTCAAGACAAGGGAGCTGACATAATGAATTAGAGCAAAGAGAAGGGTCAAACAAGCAAAGCAGTCAAAGAAGATCCAACAAATAGGCCATTCAATTTTTCCGACCTAATCTTCTTTTAGCAGTGATTTTCATCACTAAATGAACATTGTAAATACCATTTTTGGTAGATTCGACTCCATTTTGTTCAAGCCGAGGAGTCCTCAAGCTTGAGGAGTATTAGAAGTATTTATGTACCAATTTTCATAATTTTTAGAGCTCATTTGAGCCTCCAAAATAGCCTAGGAACCTAATTTTTAACTAGTTCAGACACTAGCTCTGGACAAGGCCACTAGCTAGTCAAAAACTATAAAAGGAGCTAGAGAGATCATTTTTAAGGAGAACAAATTGTACTTTGAACTAAATGAACTCTTGTAATTATGTTGTGACCTTAATCAAATCTTCCATTGTCTCACTCTTTGTTCTTACGTGTGCACGTGTGTGTGTGTATGTGTGTGTATGTGTGTGTATGTGTCTGCATGCTTGTGTGCTTCTCCATCACCACTTGTGCACGTCACTTGCTCAAGGTCTTCATACCATCCTCATGTCTTCTCGGATTGACATTAAAGGAGGTACTATTCACCACTGAGCTACATATGTTAAATGAGAAAAAATTACCTAATTATTTATGGGCAGCGACTATATCCACAGCCACCTACTTGGTCAATAGGCTTCCATCCAAATCATTGGATGGTATGACACCATATGAAGCATGGAATGGTAGGAGACCCTCATTGGATCATTGTAAAATATTTGGGTGGATTGCCTATGCACACATCCCATCACAAATTAGAGGGAAGCTTGACCCTAAAGCTGAGAAATGTATATTTATTGGGTATGATCAGATTCAAAACAGATAAGTTCCTTGGAAAATAAGAGATTTTAGTGCACTCAAAGATGGATCTAGCATGCTTTTGTATTCTATTCACAGTATTTTTAGTCTGTTATTATACATCAAAGTTCTTCCTACATTTTTCTATTCTCTGTGGAAGTCCATTGTTGCAACAATTCCAATAGTTCATTCCCTTATGTTCTAAGTTGAATAAATGTTGATTTATCCATTAGGCTACGGATGGCACTGCTTCATACATTACTTCTCTATTACTAGTTAACTTATGTGCATGTTGACTGTTTTGTCTATTAAGTTCGTAACCTCTGGCCTCCAAGAATAGTCCTGATAGTCCCTAGTAACCAAGTAAAAAAGAGCCCAGCAAAACAATGCACCATGTTGTATAATTGCAGCATGTGCTATAAGTCTTTTCTTGAAGACAAAGGTATCTCTCATCAATTCACTATTGCTTACACGCCAGAATAGAGTGGTGTTGCAAAGAGAAAGAATGGGATACTTGTTGAGATGATGCATAGTATGATGTCATCCAAGAAGCTTTCGCCCAAGTTTTGGTTTGATGCAGTACGTATAGCTAATCACATTCTAAATAGGTCTTCCACAAAAGCTTTGAAGGTCATTACACCTTATGAGGCTTATTATGGGAAGAAGCCCAATGTGAGTTACTTCAAAGTTTTTGGTTCTCTAGCTTATGTTTACATTGAGAAGAAGGATTGTGGTAACCTTGATGTAAAAGCCATTAAAGCCATCTTTATTGGTTAGGCAATTGAAAGCAAAGGATACATATTCTATGTTCTAGATACATGTGACTGTCATGTAATGCATATATTGTAGAAAGTCAGATTTATGATAAGAAGGAAGAGATTCCAGAATTCATAAAAGGAGATGACTATGCATTTTTCAAGAATTTATATTCTTATATTCAACCATACAAGGGGGGTGATGAACCATCTGAAACCCTTGGAGATGCAGATGAAGAGAGAGTTTCATTACCTACATTAGTACCTAGTCCATCATCAGTACCTCTTGACATTCCAATTTATGAAGTTGGGGAAGGTTCTAGAGTTCAAGAAGAAGGAGATGGTGAAGAACTAGAAAGGATTCCATCACTTTTCAGGAATATGCCAAAGTGGTTATATCAAACCTAGAAGGATAGTGGTATAAAGGATACACTAGAAGAACCAAAAGTCAGATAAGGAAACAACAAACAAACTGGGTAAATTATGCAAAACATTTTGAGATTCATACTATTTTAGCTCCTAGTTCAGATGAGGATGAACCAACTAGTGTTCAAGATGCACTACAAAGTGATATGATTATCATAGGTCCCAAAGACAATTCTGAGATTCATAATATGTTAGCTCCTACTTCAGATGAGAATGAACCAGTTAGTGTTCAAGATTGTTGTAGAGCAAAGAGGCACAAAAGGGGAGCCCCAAAATTTTCAAATTAATGAGCATATTTTTCTTTTTCAAAATCCTAGGAAATTCCCTCAAAGCTATGTAAATGCACTAGAGGAGTCCTCTAGATGCATAATCCCAAATCATTGTAATCTATTTCTTTTAAAATAGTAGGAAATTAGAGATTAGCCAATAAAGTGCCGGTCACTTGTGTGAAAGGACCATTTTGAGGGCACATGTATATAAGTCACTTTGTGACTCTTTGAAAAGACTTTTTGCCAATGTGAAGAAGGAGAGCTCCTGAATTTCGAATTTGCTTCTTTCTTGCACATTTTCATCTTCTCATGATCTTTTGTGTGTGCGTGAAGCTTGGAATGTGTGTGTAGGACTGTTATCTACCCCTCCCCATCACTTTTGAGCTACTGTAGTGTGTGTGTGAGCTAGTATGAGTTGTGGAATGAGTGAAAATATGACCAGTAGGCGATTTCTCGTTGCAACAAGGTTACTGCATTCTCTTCTTCCTTTTGAGGTTTACTTATTTTTAAGTTCTCCAGCTCTTTCCTTAGTTGAATCACTGAATCTTCAATTTCTACAGAATAAGGTAGCAGCAAAGAAGTTGCTCCATATTGTTGTCTTATTTGTTCCAGCCGTGTAGCTGTATTGATGAAATCCTATATGGACGCTGTTGGCAACACTAATTCCTTGATTTTACATTGCGTGATCACTAGAAGTGGTTTAGCTAACCATTTCCTAATAAAGAAATTATGTGGAGGATCTGGCAACTTAGCCATTAGTGCCTTGGCCCTAGTTACAAACTCTAGAAACATTTCACCTGGACCCTCAAGTTTTCTAATTCCTCTCTGATTATCTCTATAGTATTCCCATGCTGGAATTGAGTTTTGAATGCATCTTTCATTAGATCCCAAGTGGTGAAATGGTTCTTAGCAAACTGGCTGAACCATTTATCTGCTAGCCCTTTTAATGTGGCAAGAAAAAGGATAAAAAAGGCATCCTCTCTTCCCATCAACCCTGTTGTTTTGTATGATGCTAAGAACCTTCTAATGTGCTCGTCCGGATCTTCATGAGCTAAACCTTTGAAAGATGGAACTTTTATATTCCATCTAGAAAGTAAAGTTTCCAAATCTACCTGGGTTGTCATATTCTTGACTGATGATGTCGATGACAGTGGTCTGGAGTATCTTCTAACAACCTTCCTTCTTGTTGCTTTGCAAGTGATTGCAAGAGAACAAGGATTAGCACCACCATGTGCTAGAGAGATGACTCTCCTCCCAACCAAATGACTCTATATATAGCTATCTCCAGGGCACTGCCTTCTTGGGTAGGTGGATACTAGACAACCATGTGTCGACCATGTAACTGCATGTGTGCCGAGTGTCCCAATCAACTCGAGTTAACTCAAGTGTATGCTTCTAGAAGGCTCTAGATCTCTTTGGGCAAAATACTTTCCCCATGTCCCCCATGGGGATTGAACCCAAGAGCTCCTCCTTCACATCCTTGAGACTTAACCACTAAGCTAAGTGGACCAGTTGTTCACAAGAGCACAAGACCTCCTAGTAAGTCTAAACTTGAGATCTTTGGTCATATACACGGGTGACCAAACAGTGTCCAATTTCAGATCTGTCTGAACCGACCAGATCCCTAGATCATAAACTTACTTTATTACATTCTTCTCCCCTTGGAAAATATTTTTTCCTCAAAAATAGAGCTATAGACATATTGTAGGCAACCACCGAGCCTCATGTTCTAGAACTGGAAGACCATGGTCATGTTCTAAAACTGGAAGAACATGTCTCATCTCTGTGGTGGTATCCCTACCCAAATGATTCAAAACACTGTCTCATTTTGCACTTTGATGAAATGAACAAAGTACAAACTAGTGGAAGAATAATAAGGGTGGATCTGAAAACATTCCTTGCCAATTCATAGTTTTTTGATGTACGATCTAGGCAAAAACATGTGAACTGGATGGATTCAACTTACTAGTCCATTTCTGGGCATGACTGGTGCATGGACTTTAGTAATGAAGGTGGGATTCTTATCCCTCGAAAGACTTTGAGAACTCTTGATTCACTTGAATTTGATTTGGAGCACTTAAAGTTTGGTTGTCTCAAACATCTAACTTGGATGTTTGTACAATGGTTTGCTTTGATCCAACAGTTACTTGATTTTTTCACCCGACTAGAGGACTACTTTGTCCTAATGGGTTTAAAAATCTTATTAACTGTAGGAGAAAGTTTACCATTTTCCTTGAGTTAAAGATACTATAAATTTGACCAATTGAAATTAAAAAATGAAAATTGTCCAACTTAGGACTCTTTTCTCAAAGACTTGAGCTAAAAAGTCTTGGGAATTGTCAATCTGTTGAGCAATTCCTAACTTCTCTATTCTAGAGTATACTGGACTCTAAGAAATCATTTATGCTATACCTTGAAGCAGACTCAAATAAATAAGTCCACTTAGACTCTTTATCTTTTTGAAGATTGAAAAGGTTCTTCTACATAACATCTATCCAGGATGTTCAATTTAGCTATCTAGTTCTAACTGCTAACCGTGGTCTTTTGCAAAAGAAATCAGATATCATATCTGAGCCAATTCCAAAAGATTTGGAAAGCGGAAAGAAATAACTGAAACTCTGTACAACCAATTCATACTTTGAAGACACATAAATTTTCTATGAGTCAAAGTCTAGATGACCCAGGACTTTAACTTCTCAAAGATTTGTTTCAACAGGATATTGAAGCATTTTCTTTATTTTTTGAAGAGAAATAAACTGGATTCTCAAAAAGATTCGGAGCAACTCGAAAACATTATCCAACCACAAGATACCAGTGTGGTTACCAACATCAGTGTGTTGACCCATTGAGGGTTTGTTGATGAGTTTTGTATTCAAATGATGCTTCACTTGAGGCCAAGTTCAAGTCATATTCAATCTTTATGATTCCTTATTGGGAATTGACTCCTTACTAGGAATGCAATTCTTATGCATTTCTTTGAGTCAAAAGAGTGAATTTTCCAAGTTAGAATAGAAACTTAATACTTGACTTAGTCAATCAAATCCTTAGTTGAAAAGATCAACTCAAAATCAAAGTCCAAATTCTTTCAAAAATTTATAAAATATTTCCGAATTAACAACACTTTATCTTGAAGTGTTTCAAGAAGATCTTGGAAGTTACTTACTTCATATCTTCTGTTTCCTTGATCTTGAAGTTATCTTGAAGTATCTTGAGATACTACTTTTATCCTCCTAGAATTAAACTCCTTCTTTGAAGTCTTAATTCTCTTGAGGATCAAACCTAACTTCAAGACCCAAACTAGGACTAAAAGATAATTATCATCCATGGTCCGATGTCCCATACCATCTTTCCTACATCAATCTGAGTATAAAATATGGTGTCCCATACCACCCTATTTTATATTCACATTAAAAAGTCTAAAACATCTCTTGATAGAGTACCTTATCTCTTCAATTCTTTTTTGAGAATTTTGAAGTTTCAGGCATTACCTCTAACTAGATTGTCTAGATTTTGATTCCTTCACATGATCGTCTCACAATCACGTGCTTTGCCTTGGAAACTTGAAAACCTCTTGATAGAATATCGATTCTTTTTTGCTAGGGTTTTCAAATAAAAACCAATCAAAATTCCAAGTACTTGAATTTTCACAGATTCAAGTTCAATTGATTTATTCTTGACCAATTTGTAGTGACAAGAGTTTTTAATTCTTATCTTTAGATTCCTTTCTTTACTCATGCTTTAGGTACCTACCCGGGGGACTTTATATAGGAATCTCTCTATTGCTTAAGTCTTAAGCATCCGCTCATGCTCTTTGGATTTGTACCAAAATCCCTTTAAGGATAGGCAAACATTATGGTTTACCTTCCACAGACTTAAGTACCATCTTCACGGTTGCAGACTACATTCTTGGAATTCCTTCACTCTGTTCAGACTTGGAACAACTTACTCTTTTCACAATTTTACATTGGATAAATTGAACCTAAGTGAATAATTCCCAAAAGGAATTTTATTGCCAATACTTGGGCAATCTATAAAGTAGTTCCAATCCCACATACTTGGACAATCATGGCCAAGGTTGATCAAGTCTAGTTGATCTTGTGACTAAAATAAAGAATAAGTCTTTATAATTAAGATCTCCTAACTATCTAAAGCTTCTTTTCTTACCTGTATTTTTAGAGATCTTTCCCTTACTCAAGTCCAAGCATACACTACTGCCTCTCAGATTCCAAAACTAAGAATCTTTGATATACCTTTAGGATATATCACAATTTGGACTTCAAGTACCACTTATCGTGGTTTGGGACGTCTAGGAAACTACTTATTGTTTAAAGAGTATGAAGAATTTCATTCTCAATACTTGGAAGAATGTTATTCTTCAAAGACTTGAGATTCCTTCTAGGGAATCAAATATCTTGAGCAAATGATTCATCTTGGAATCTTTTGCAATGTTAGAAGGATATTTGAAAGAAATTCTTTCAAACAATATCCAGAAAGTTTGCTGATTCAATTGTATTCATTTCCTGAGTATCAAACTAGAGACTAAATATCACCTATTGGATATGATTTCCCATGCCACTATGAAAATTTAAGTTTGAACTTTCATTTATGCGATATTTGTCACGAGGAAGGAGATAAGGAAGAGAGCTCACACACACACTCTCACTCTCAAGAAGAAGCACACACACAAATTGAGACAGAGAAGAATGATCTTCTTCTTCTTCTATTACATAAAAGGAATGTACAAGAATGACCTAAAAACAAGAATACAACAAGTGCAATGTATAAAGACCAGTACATAAGGAAAAACCTAATGTCCGCGAATGAGTGAGCTGGCAAGAAACAAATGTGCCATCACTCTCGGTAGATAAATCTAATAAAGTTCAATGAAGTATCCCTGACATATATCGGCGTGTCCACTATACATGTCAGAGAAACGAAAAACTGGTACGTGTCATCCTGGATCATCACATGTTGAGCTTGATATCTCAACACTCCCCCTCAAGCTCAATGCCATATCCTGTAATCCAAGCATCTTCCGAAACTTCTTCAACTTCTCAGCTCCAAGTGCTTTGGTGAAAATATCACCAACCTGCTCATCTGTTCTCACATAAACAAGATCAATATCACCTGCTAATACCTTCTCTCTGATGAAGTGATAATGTACTCGATATGCTTTGTTCTAGCATGGAAAACAGGGTTCCGTGCTAACTGTATGCTGGTAAGATTATCACAATAGATAGTGATAGGCTTTTGCACTTCCACACCTAAATCTGCAAGTAACATCTCCAGCCAGGATGCCTCACATGCTGCCATTGCAGCACCTCTATACTCAGCCTCTGTACTTGACAAAGCAACAGTGGGTTGCTTGTTACTGCTCCATGTAATAGCTGCACCTCGAAGTGAGAAAAGAAAGCCACTAGTAGATCTTCTATCTGGAGTATTACCAGCCCAATGTGCATCGGTGTATCCATGAACCTGCAATTCTACACCAGCTTCATAAAATAATGCATAATCCAACGTAGCACTCACATAACGTAGAGTGCGCCTCAGAGCATCCAAATGTGGCTTCTTGGGAACCTACATAAACTGACTTTCAAGTCCAACAGTGTAGCTTAAATCAGGCCTTGTAATTGTAAGATATATAAGACTTCCCACAATTTTCCTATACATATTAGCATTTTCCAATGCTTCACCTGATGTACTATCCAATTTCAAATTCTAATCTAAAGGCATAGAAATTGGCTTACAATCAGCCATACCATACTTTTGCAGCATATTCAAGGCATATTGCCTTTGCGACATCCATATACCTGTTTCTGTATGTATAAACTCAATGCCCATGGAATAGCGTAGCACACCAAGATCTTTCATGTCGAATTCTTGCATAAGAAGTTTCTTTACCTCTTTGATGCTTTCTTCATTATCACCACCTACAATCAGGTCAACAACATAAATAGCCACAATAGTGATGCCATCATCAGCCTTCCTTGCATATAGTGAGTGATCTGCATCACACATAGAAAACCCAATGCTGGTTAAGTAATCAGCAATCCTTGCATGCCATGCACGCGGAGCCTGCTTCAGCCCATACAAAGCCTTTTGCAACCTGCAAACATATTCTAGATGCTTTGAATCTTCATATCCTTGTGGCTGGTCCATATATACTTCTTCCTGTAACTCACCATGTAGAAAAGCATTCTTCACATCCATCTGATGCAAAGTCCATCCTTTTGCTGTAGCTAATGCAACAAGTGTCCTAACAGTAGACATTTTAGCTATAGGGCTGAATGTTTCCTCATAATCAATGCCATATGCCTGTGCATATCCTTTAGCTACCAATCGTGCTTTATACCTGCTTATGCTACAATCATCATTATGCTTTACCTTGTAAACCCATTTACAACCTATGGGTTTCTTGCCTTGCTGCAATGGAACCAGCTTCCATGTATCATTTCCATAAAGTGCAGCCATATCCTCATCCATAGTTTTTTCCCAATCTGCATTACCAATTGCATCTTCAAAACAAGAAGGTTCAGCATCTTGTATTACCTTTGTCATGTAGGCACAATGGCGAGCCATGTAACTATCATATGTCAATCGTTGCACTGAATTATGCATCCTCCCAGATCTTCTTGGTCCTGGGTCACTTCTCCTTGTATCATCTGCATGTGCCCTTCTTACTCTTGGAGTTTTCACAGAGGGCAATCCAAGTTCCTCATCAAGACTCTTTTCTGAACCGCTTGAATCTCCATCAACGTCTTCAAAACCTACACATGTTTTATGACCAGCAGAAAGCTTTTCTTTACCTTTCTTGGATGTATTTGATGAATTTGCCGGACTGAAATTCCCACGTAATCTTCCACTCCATGGATTTGAGTTGGAACTATTGCTTGGTGATGCATCTGGTCCACTCAAAACCTGAGATTCTGCACTTGATTTTTCAGCATTTTCTTTGTCATTTGGTTCAAGACTCAGTCCTTCTTTGGCATCTGCATAGAAGCTTGACATTTCATCAAATACCACATCTCTGCTCACCTTTACCTGTCGTGTGAGTGGGTTATAATATTTATATCCCTTTTGCTCAAGGGAGTATCCAATGAAGATACACGTTTCTGCTTTTGGATCAAACTTTGTCCTCAATTCATATGGGACATGTACATATGCAATACAGCAAAAAACTTTCAGATGTGATAAGTTTGGCTTTTTACCTGTAAACTTCTCTTCAGGTGTAACTTGATGTACAATAGCAGTTGAAGTTCTGTTCATGATATATACAGCAGTATGCACAGCTTCTGCCCAATAACAATGAGGCATATTCTTCTCAGCCATTAAGGCTCTTGCTATTTCTACAATATGTCTGTTTTTGCATTCAACAACACCATTCTGTTGTGGTGTGTACCTGCATGAAAACTGACGCCAAATTCCATGATTTCTTAGAAAACTGCTGAACTCATTTGACATGTATTCACCTCCTCCATCAGATCTTAATGTCTGAATGTACTTCTTTGTCTGCTTTTCCACCATAACTTTAAAATTCTGGAAGTGAGTAAACACCTCGTTCTTCTCTTTCATGAAATATACCCATACTTTGCGTGTATGATCATCAATGAACGTAACATAAAACCTGCAACCACCCATAGATGTGGTCTTTGCTGGACCCCAAACATCTGTATGTACTACTTCTAGTACATTCTCACTAACATGCTTATCATGTGGAAATGATGCTCTTGACTGTTTACCAAATTGACATGCTGCACATACCTTTTGCATTTCTGCAACTTTGAAATTTGGTAATCCATGGACAATCTCCTTTGACTGCATCAGTTTTAGCCTTTGCAAGTTTGCATGTCCAATCCGTTTGTGCCATATCTCTATATCTGCAATAACTCCTGCACCTTTTGCAGACATCGTTGCATTCATTTCAGGAATCTTCACATTTAAGGTGAACATCCTTCCCACTTTGTTTCCTTTGGCAACCAATCGTCCATCGTGCTTGTACTCTTCTACATATAATCCATTAGCATTGAACCTAACTTGTAATCCCTGGTCAACCATTTGTCCAACAGAAACCAGATTCTTTGTTATATTTGGAACATGCAGCACATCAGCGAGATGTTTTACCTTTCCGTCCTCCATAGACAATGCTATGTTTCCTGTATGCTCAATAGGATGCGATGTATCATCACCTGTTTCAACATATCCAGGAACTGGCATTTTCTACAAACTACTAAACCATTCTGCATGACTGGTCATGTGATTTGAAGCACCTGAATCAACATACCAGACATTATCATTCGATTTTGAAACACCAGTAGAGATCGTATTCATCATGTGATGTTGAACCATAAACAGCTTCTCAGAATCATCTGCACTTGTGGATGCATAGTTGTTTTGCTGCCTTCTGTTATTTTGATTCTTCAACCTCCAATCACGTTCAAAGTGTCCAGGTTTACCACAATTCCAACATCCTTTACTATCATTACCTGAATCATTTCTTTGGAAATTTTTGTGACCTCTTTGACTCCCCCTGCCTCGAAACTGTCCTCTTCCTCCTGCATGATTCTGTTGTTGACCTTGGTCTTGGTTATTGTTTCCTCTTCCACTTCCAAAAACTCTACCTCTACCCTTCTTCCTCTGCCAGAGTAGAATACCTGCTCAGAACTGGGCTTTCCTTGGGAGTTTGAATCCTCACCAAGATTCTTTTCTTCAATAATCAGCATAGATACCAAATCAGCAAAATTCGGAATATTTTCCCTGGTCTGTATAGAAGTTCTGAACTGCTTATATGCAACTCCTAAACCACGAAGGCACACTTCCACCTTATCATCATCATCTACATTCACGCCAATAGATGCAAGTGACTCACATATGCTTTTGATTTTTAGATTGTAGCCTTTTCCCATCAGGAAATTCGTGATTCTGAATCTCCAAGCATGGAAGTTGTTCTTGTCCAGCTTATCGCTCATAAGCTGACTCATTCCATCTGCATTTGCCATTTCTGCAACAATTCACAACACTGCAACACACTACAAGCAGCACCTCTGCTTGAACACTGTCGCACTATGACGTGATAGTTCGATCTAAAAAAAACACAGTTTTCGTGTATCAACAGTACACGGAATCGCTTAAAATTCTGGATCTGGAATACATGAGTGTCGCCGAACACAACGCAAGTTACAGTTTCTGAAACTGACCTGGTTCTTCTATGGGCCCCACCTTGCGGGCTCGAAACGGAGGTCAAGATGGTTTTTCGTAGCAAACGGAGGCCATTTGTGAAATCGTGTTTTCTCCACGCCTTGCCGCGTAGTCGTCACCGTCGCCTTCTCCACGAGCTCTCTATAGCCAACGTGGCTCTAATACCATGTCACGAGGAAGGAGATAAGGAAGAGAGCTCACACACACACTCTCACTCTCAAGGAGAAGCACACACACAAATTGAGATAGAGAAGAATGATCTTCTTCTTCTTCTATTACATAAAAGGAATGTACAAGAATGACCTAAAAACAAGAATACAACAAGTGCAATATATAAAGACCAGTACATAAGGAAAAACCTAATGTCCGCGAATGAGTGAGCTGGCAAGAAACAAATGTGCCATCACTCTCGGTAGATAAATCTAATAAAGTTCAATGAAGTATCCCTGACATATACCGGCGTGTCCACTATACATGTCAGAGAAACGAAAAATTGGTATGTGTCATCCTAGATCATCACATGTTGAGCTTGATATCTCAACAATATTAACTCCTATTCTTGAGTTTGGTAGAAGATTCATTATTATTGGTCAATCTTTAGATGTTACTAGAGTGCTTTAAACATATTTCACCAATCAAAATTATGTTTAAAGTCCAAGCATCTATTAATGATTGATCCAATAGTAATGCTACTATAAATACATAACTTTGAACTTTATAACTTTTTTAAGAAAAGTTCATGGATTAGAGATCCATTTCTTGGAACTTTCTATTCCTAAATGAAAACTAAAGATTGCTTAGCTAGTTGCATCATTTACGAGAAATGCAACTATAGAACCTAACATCCTTTTATTGACGTCAAAGATCAATTGATATTAAGGTTCAGGAACGTCTGCCTTCCCAAAAATAAATTCATCTCGAACATGGTAGGAGAATGATCTCACAAGTAGAATAGAAGGCTTGACTATTTCATTTTAGTGTTTCTCGTTTAGGAAATATCTCAATTCCTAAAAGTCACTTACCGAGGTTTCATCGTGAGATATGAATCTTGAAACCACAAAGAGACTTCTTAGAACTTTTGAAATCTTCTAAATAGAAGAGTGCTCATGGAACTTGGAAACATAGTTGAAGTTATCATCCAATCTTTGGATGATTGAGAAGCTACATAAATTACGTAACTAATCAACTAAAGCTTATCCACATGACTTTCTAAATATCACTTATACTTAGAGTAATCATTATAAGCTTGTCTTCATGACTCCCTAAGTACATCCAGGACTTACAGTCATCATACATCACAAAAGGTTCGCAAGTGATTAAATTTTCTTGGTCATTGTTGCTCTAGCACAATGGTGAGAACCACGTTAAGAAGCTTCACCTCCTTAATGTCAATCCGAGGGAGAGGTAGGAGTGATATGAAGATCGTGAATGTGAGAAGATGTGAGAGTGAAGGTGAGAAGCACAAAGATGCACACACACATACACACACACAATGAAGAGACAAGCAAGACACAATGGAAGGTGGGAAATTAGCTCTATTACTCAAGAATACTCTTACAAGCTCAAAAATAACTCTAATCTCCAACAAGCTCACCTCAAAAATGAGCTCTCTAGCTCTTTTTATAGTTTCTAGACTAGTTTTGACCGGTTTCACATCTAATGACCGGCCTAGTTAAAAAATAGGTCCTAGAGGCTATTTGGAAGGGTAAACGATGTCTAAAAATAACGAAATTTGGTACGAGCATTCTACCTAAGCTCCTCAAGCTCGAGGACTCCTCGGCTTGCACAAAATGGAGCTATGGATTACAAAATGGGTTTTCTTATGATACATATGTTACAATTAGTGATAATAATCACTGTTGAATGTTTTGGAAAATTAATAAGACATGTATTTGTTTAAAAGATTGATCCGCCTGGCTCCCTGCTTCGTCTTCACATGCTTCCGTGGCGTCTGTGCCTCTGACTGCTTCCAACACCCCCCTCCCTCTCGCTTCTGTCGTCCCTGACAGAACCTTGTTGTGAGGTCTGCCGGATGTAATTCTGTAGGAGGTCTTGAGCGAGGGTGTGCTCTGATACACGAATACCTCGGGCTAGATCAGCCTCGAGTTTCTCCCAGTCGATAGGTTGCGGCTCGTCTGGTGGTGGGAGCTGATAGTGTGTGGAGTACACCATTCGTTCACAGGCGAATAATTGCAATAAGTGTGTGGGCCTGCTTATGAATACTTCTGAATGGTACTCCCAAAAACCGGTGGTGAACATTTCTTCGAATGTTTGCTTGTAACATGCCGGTAGATATTTGATCCTGCAGTGCCAGGCGTAACACACCCGTAGCGATGGCGTTGTGCTCATATCATAGACTAAATCCAAGTTGCCATGCTCAAAGCCCGGGGTGTTGACATGGGGAGCCTTGATGCGCCGGAAGACTTTAAAGACCATCTGCATCATGTCAAAGATTTTGACAGTCATGTGCGCGGCAATATCATCCATAGGTTTTAATCGAGGGAGCCAGTGGCGGATCGTCGCCATCATGTAGCCTACTGTGGGTAACGCGACTGGTGGCTTGAAGTAGGGGTAGTTCAACCAGTCTTGGCACTGCTTATTGTTTTGTAGCTTTATAGCGAAGGCAGTCCAAGAGCGGCGTCGTGGTACTGGACCCCAGCACGGATTAAATTTTAAGTGAAGCGGCGCTTTTACCCACGTGCTCATCATCTCTGGATAATTTTGCAGTAAATCTTTGCGCCAGTCTGGTTGAAGGATTTCACCTCTCTGCGCCCTTGGTGGCAAGTCCTCTGGCTCGAATTGAGTGGCATGCGTTGGTTTCATGCCGGTTTCTTTCTCTATGGTTAATTGATATTCTGCCATTAACATGAAGTATGGTTTATACTGAAGTTCATGCCCAGATATATATCGTCGCGGGGCCATTTGAGCAAAGAATGGTGATTGTAAAATTTTCTCTTCAATTATGGCCATGGCATGTAGCTGTGCTTCTACTCTGGCCGAGTGTGTCGTTCCGAGTTCTTCTACTGTCTTCATCCACGCGGGGGTAGGTAATTCGTAGGTCATCTGGCCTTCGGCCGTGACACGTCCGCCTGGGATGGGTATCGGTTCATAAGCCTCTTCGAAGGTCTCCTCCACCGGGATAGTGACGGTTTCTTCCTCAGCTGGTAGCTCAGGTGGGGAGTCTGGCCTTGGTGGTGCTTCATAGATGGCAATCCTAGATTCAAGATTTGTTACCTGGGCCCGGAGTGCGTTGAGTTCCTCTAAAACTTCAGGGGCAGGGTCCACAGGTGCTGGTAATTCCGCTGCTACATGTACTTGTTGTGTTGCTGGTTCTCTGAGTTGTAGCAGTTTGTGATCTTCCTTTAACTTTTGATGTTCTTCGTTCATACGATCATAGTCCTCGAGCAATCTGACATGGTCGTCTAGCAGCATCCGCATCGACTCAGATGGGATTGCCTTGAATCTGCTCGGACTTAGTGGCTGTTCTGGATGATCTAAAGCCGCTTCTAAGTTCTCTCTATTTTGCTCTTGGAGTCTCTGGTTCTCCTCTTTTGCTGCGGCTAAGTGTCTTCTTAGTAAGCCCATATTTCTAGTGAGCGTTGCATTGCGGACAGTCTGGGCTCTAAGTAGGTTATCTAAATCCGCGGTGGCCTCTTTGCTTTTTTCCTCACTTTCTATTTCTAACTTGTGATAAGCCTCTCGTAACTCTTGGTACCGGCTGTTCAGTGAGGCGTTCTCAATTGATAACAAATTAAGCTGCGTTTGTAAGTCGTTCGTCGTTTTCTGCAGCTGTTGATAGTTGGTTCCGAGTGATGCAAACTCATCGCGGACTTGCGTCATGCATGCGAACATGTGTTGAAATGCGGTGTCTATGGTGGGCGATAGTAGTAGTGAAGTGCTAAATGAGGATGCAGTGATAGTAGATGCAGTGGGAATGGGGAGCGGGGTTGGGACTGTGGATGCAGTGGTGATTGTGGAAAATTGTGAAGTGCCTAAATATGAGGGTGCTGTGAGTGGAGTGGGTGGTGGTGAGGTGGGTGGTGATATGTCCATGCCATTGGACGTGTTTAGTGTTGTGACTGTGAAAAGTGGTGTGATTGTGGGTGGTTGTGTAGGTGTGAATACGGGATTTACAAACGTAGAGTAGTTTACAGGGGGGATGGTTGGAGCGGCTTGGTGAAACGGGGAAATAGGCGTTATGGTAGGTTGGGGAGGTGAGACTGGTGAGAAGGTTAGTGGGGTTAGGAAGGGGAATGGGGGTCTTAGAGGTGGGGGAAACGCTGGGAAGGATGAAGGGGTGAAGGGGTTAACATAGGGATGCAGAGGGTTGGGTGTGGGCCTGGTGGTATGAATGGGTAAGGAAAAGGTTGGGGCTATATTGCTTTGTACAGGTGTGGATGTGGGGAAAGCAGGTGGGTGTGCGGGTGATACAGGATGGGTTGGTGAAAGATGAGGTGAAAGAGGAGTCGAAGGGGTGGAGGTTATTTCGAGGATTGTAGTGGTATGTACAATGGTGGTACGGGGTGGCGAATCTACAAGAATGGTTTCTGCGGTTACTGAACGTTCGGGGGCAAGGCGTGCCTCCCTGGCTTGTGCTGAAGATTGGGCTCCTGTTGGTACACGAATATACTCCCCAGGTTTTGAGAGTAGTCGCACTCGGCGGGGATCAAACTGTGGTAGTTGCTTTCTTTGTAAAAACCTGAGTGCTTCATGGGAGCCTACTGATTGGACTAACTCTCTGAACCCTCTGATATAGGCGTCTTCGAATCCTCCAGAGATGAGTTCCTGTTCAATTAATGCCTGGCTCTCCTCTTCAGTTAACTTCTTTCGTGCCCAGACTTTCTCCATGGTACGATATAATTTCTTGATGGCCAATGTGTACGCTGCGGCTTCGAAAGTTTCATCTTCATATGTGCTGGTGTCGCCGTGCGTGTCGGTTTGTTGGCCTTGGCCCTCTGTCTGTCCCTCTTGTGAGCCCTGGCTGGCTTCATCGTCGCCTTGATCGTCGTCTGTTTCGGTTCTTTCTTCTTCAGAGCCCGACACAGCTTGTCCTTGTGGCAAATCTCGCGGCGTAGTAGGGTAGCTGGGACGTTCATATTCCTGGGAGAACAGTTGTGCTTCTGAATACTGGAACTCGTTTGAGAATGCATCAGGCATCTCAAAATCAAATGTCGTGTTTATGGGGTCGGCCTCCATATGTGGTATCGGGAAAGAAAACGCTTCTGCACCAATAGTGGTGGGAGCTTCTGCAGTTGTGGTGGGGGGTTCTGTGATGGTAGCTGCCTGAGGTGCAGCGGTACTCGTGGTGGCCTCCGTAATTACTGGTCTGGACAACCGTATGCGAATAGGTTGTACAGTGGGAGCAGCTTCTGTCTGTGGGCGCTCGGGAGAGGGTTGTGGTGACGGCGACTCTGGCACTTGGAGGCAAGGGATGGTGCCTCGCATGCGCTTACCTGCCCGTGTCCTACTGGGCTTCCTAGCTTTCTTCGCTGTGCTCTTGAATGCCTTCAATTCCTCTCCTGTTAATGCACGCTCGATGGGCAAGTCATAAGCCAAACACATATACACAATTCTTGTGAGTGCACAACATCCGTTAAGCACTTTTTTACGCTCCCATCTGTGCTGTGCCAGGTACATCTGATCTATGATCCAGCTTGCCAGATCAACTGTTTGAGGTCCCGTACATGCCAAATATAATCCGAACCATATTCTTTTGTGTGGCATGGTAAATCTGTCCTGAGCTGGAAAGGCAAAATGTTGCATGCATATTCTTAGTGGCTTTGACAACTCAGGTGTGATGGCCGAAATCTCTTCCCACTTCGTGACATCCCCACGTTTCATCGGTTCTGGAATCAATCTCTCTCGGTCTGTGGGAGTGTGGGTTCCATGAATCTTGATGGCTGCTCTGATTAGGTCCTTAGAGAGATAAAATCTCTTGTAAGGTGGATCATCCACTAGGGTAGGCAAGATGAAGGTTCCTGGGATGTCCTTATTCTCTGATGCCAGTAAGGTAGTGATCAAGTAATAGCACCTATAAAAATCCGGTTTGGGTAGAGGATCACTGAAATATTCTGTGAAACCGGCTCTGGCCCAAACATGAGTTAAATCCTGGGTGCTTTGTAGGGCTTCGAATTCTCTGGAGAAAAACTGGTACTTTCCCCACGTGCGGTCATCAAAAGTCAGAGAGGATTCAAATATAAAGTCTGCGTCCGCGAGGGGTCCTGCCAGGCCCTGAAACCAATGAGAATTCCTGTGTATCTTTTCGGTGTAGCCCATAGGGGGGTTATCGATAGGCATGGGCCCTGGAAATCCCTTGAAATTCTGGCGGTGGAGCAGTAGGGTGGGACTCCGCTCGTAGCACGTTGAGTGGTACTGCTGCTACACTGGGGCCTGCTCCTGATGTTCCTTCGTCAGTTTGCATGGTGGCTGGTGCGCTAGTGAGAAAGATCTGCTACAAAAGATTAACACATTAGCATGGAAATTAATCATGATCCCATTAAAGTGAGACCGCAATCCCTTTCCATAACTGATGCGTAACCCGTGTAGCCAAGTGTTGTGATGTGATGGATGCAATGTTTCTTGCAGCACTAGTGCAGGTCTCTAGACACCTATACGTTTCAGATCATGCATACATTTCTTGATGAGGTGAGATTACGAGTGGTGTGTGATGATGGTGTGTGAACTTATACAAGGTTGAAAGGTTAGTAATTGAGTACAAGGTTGTATGTTAGTCGGGGGGTAGTTAGACCATGGGTTAGGGGAAGACGGTTGGACACGCTTCGGTATCCATTTCCTACGGATCTTGGAGTGGTGAGGGGTAAAGGGTGGTATCGGGTGTGGTGGTGTCGAGGGATGAGATGAGTTATGGGGGTTATATATTACATGGCTTATGGGTTGAGCTATGATACATGGTTTGGGTACCCAAATCTGCGTGGGCGTGGGTCTATGGGTAAGGTACTTCTTGGCGATCCACATTTGTCGGATGCTCAGACCTGTAGAAGGAGGTCGAGGGGATGGTGGATATCGATTCTGTTTCTGTTCTGCCTTTTGCTTGTTGATCTCTGCTTGGTTGGAGTCCTTCGGTGCTTTTTGTCCTTTAGGCACCCATATTTGTCTGGTGCCGCTTCCTTTGGGAGACCTAAACTGCTTTCCATGTTGTTTCCTCTGATACTGTCGTCGGTCTGGGTTCCTTTGTCGTGGTTGACTGTTTTGTTGTTGCTGGGGTTGAGAGGTCGGATGGACACTCTGCTTTGGAAAAGAAGGGAGTTCCAACACTTGCGTGACCTGCCCATTAGGAAGTGATGCCTTTTGTAACTTTAATCTAGGCCAGTCCGCAACAAGCTTGGAAGGATGAGCACCGTAGGGTGTCGTGCTCATTTGGCCGCTGATGCAACCCACCTGACCTCTGATTGTGCCCTTCTGCCCTTGCTGTTGGGTAACTGTCTCTTCTAGTTTGCAGGAAGTCCCAGGGAAGATCTCCTGTCGTCCTTCTGATTGACATTCATCCATCGCCAAGCCCGAGTGGGTTGGTGTGGACGTAGCGTGATTGAGCTGATCAAAGATCTTCTTGTCTTCCGTCGCATGCGTTTCCTTGGGTTTAGGGTCACAACCGTCAAGCGGAATGCCGTTAGGGAAGTCAAGCGGTATCACTCGCTTCTGCTCTAAGGTTCCAATCTGTAAGGAGCCTTGTCTAAGATTTAGGTCCACTGAGTGATCATATAGCCAATCTTGGCCAAGGATTAGGGGTTCTATCAGGTCGTCATCATGGCACACTAGTAATTTCGCTGTCATCGTCAAATCCTTAATGAGGATAGGAAGGTCCACCTCACCCATGCAAGGGGTTTCCATACCTCCTAGGCCTATGAGGTATGCCTCAATTGGCCGCATTTCTATTCCTGAATCCTTATAGTGGGACCATCTAATCGCACTAGTCGCAGCACCTGAGTCAATTAAAGCCCTGAGTTCTTGGCTATGGTTACCGTGCTCTAGCCTAACTGTAAGGAATGGTCTCCTGTCCACTATGCTAGGATGAGTGGTTGACTTTACTTGACACATGGCCATGGGATATCTGGGTGATGTTTCCAGATGGTTATAATGTTCTCTCCTTAGTCCTTGTCTTCTTAGCTTCATGCGCTTAATACGTTCTATGGCTTCTGCCTGAGCTTCTGCTCGTATTCTATTTTCTTCCTCCTTACGCTTCTTTGCCAACGTGAGTCGTCTAAGCATATCCTCAGTAAGAGGTTCTTGATACAACCTGACTCTACAGCCACTAATGTAATTAGGCATTATATCTCCTTCTAAGGTGGCTAACTGTACTGCTCCACTAGTCGAAAGTCTGTTAATGATCATAGGTCCATAACCTCGCTTTTCTAACTTCCGTGCGTGCTGTTTCAGCGTATACACTAGAACTAAATCTCCTTCTTTTAGGCCTTTATCTTTCACATGTGCATCAAAATATGCTTTCTGTCGCTTCTTCGCTGCGTATATTCCTGCTGCTGCCCTCAGCCTTGTTTCTCCTAATCGTTCCAAGTCCATTATTCTCGCTGATAATTCATGGCCGGTCCACTGATGTTCTTGTGCAACCTTAAGGGTCGGTATCAAGAAGTCGAGAGGAAGCACTGCATTCTGACCAAAAACCATCTGAAAGGGAGTTGCATTGAGTACGGTCTTGTAGGCCACTCGATATGCCCAAACAGCGTGGTGTAGCTGTTTGTCCCAATCTGAACGTTTATTGTTCACGAGTTTCGTCAGTACGGTACAAAGTATCTTGTTAGTGCTTTCAGCCTGACCATTGGCCTGAGGATGATATGGTGCAGATTTCTTGTGAATCACCATAAAATCCTGTAACAAATATTCAATGACTTGGTTTAGAAAGTGAGTGCCTCGATCGCTCACTAACTCTATAGGCAATCCATATCTTGTAAAGACATTTTCAAATAAGAATTTTGCAGTAGTGTGAGCATCATTCTTTTTTGTGGCTTTTGCCTCTACCCATTTTGTAAGATAATCGGTGGCAACAATAATATATTCCGCATGTGTACCTTTTGCAGGGGGGTTAATGGGTCCTACAAAGTCTATACCCCACTTAGAAAATGCACGTCCGCCCATCATGGGTTTCAATGGCATTTCATCTCTGCGAGTAGGAAACTGAGTTCTTTGGCACACGTCACATCTCTTTACATAGGTATGTGCATCCATGTGAAGAGTGGGCCACCATAATCCTGCAAAGAGGATGGCTTTGATTATCCTATCTGGTCCAAAATGACCTCCTGCAACACCTTGGTGTGCAGTCTCTAGTATTCTCAGATAATCGCTCTCATGAACACATTGTCTTAGATATCCATCTCGTCCTCTTTTGTATAGATTATCGCCAATAAGTGAATAGTCGTGAGCTTCCTGCTCTAGACTACGTTGTCGAGCTAAGGTCATTCCTTGAGGGAATGTGTTCGTCCTCAAGTAGGTCACTAATGGTTCACTCCAGTCTGGTGTGAGAGACACATGATATAATGTCGCATGCTCTACTGGTGGTCTTTCACAACACACCTGACATTCTTTACACAACTTGTGGACATCTGCTTCCATAGAAGGCCAATATACTCCTAATCTATGCAAAGTCTGTAGTGTTCTATGTTTTGAATGATGTTGCGTTAGTGCACCTACGTGTGCTAATTGCAACCATTTCGCATGTTCTGATTCATCTACACAACAAGCAAGAATCTTTTGATTATCCTGTTTGTATATGCTTCCTGCCATTATTTGATATCTCTGAGACTTGGTAATCTCTCCTTCTTTGATCTTTATCCTAGGATTCTTGGGTCCATAGGTGAGAATAGGGACTATAGGCTTAGCCCATTCCGGTGCTATCTCGAGGTTAAACAGGTATGCATCTGGTAGATCATCCGCTACTCCTTGAGGAGCTTCTCCTGAGGTTAATCTTGAGAGGTGGTCAGCTCTAAGATGCGTCTTTCCCTTCCTAACTACCACTTCAAAATCATACTCCATGAGTAATAGAAACCAACGTATCAATCGTCCTGTGTTACATGGTTTGTTGACTAAATATAATAGGGCTTGATGATCTGTAAAGAACTTGAACTTGTTTGCCAATAAGTAGTGCCTAAACTTCTTTACAGCGTAGATCATCCCTAATCCTTCTCGTTCCGTCGTGGTATAATTTCTTTCTGCTGCGTTTAATTGTCTGCTCGCGTAGGCTATGGGGAGATCTATGTTACCTTCATTCGTGGGTTGTGCTAATACACATCCTATGGCGTAATTGGATGCATCCACATGTACATGAAATGGCTTACTCCAATCTGGAGTGGTTAATATAGGTGCTGAGCACAAGCGTCGTTTAAGTTCATTGAATGAATTTTCACACTCATCTGTCCACTCAAAATTGGTTAAAAGAGAGTACAGAGGCTTGGCTATGATTGCATACATGTGTATGAATCTCCTATAATAACCGCAATGGCCCATAAATGCCTGTACCTCTTTCACATTAGTTGGTCTAGGTAATTCTGCAATTACCTTCACCTTTTCCTCGTCCGTAGAGATTCCATTTTTTGACACAATGTGTCCTAGAATTTTGCCTTGTCTGACCATGAAAACGCATTTTTCTGGGTTCAAACAAACCTGATATTCTCGACATTTGTCAAATATTTGTCTTAACTTTGGAAGATGTGTCTGCCTTACATTTGAATGTGCACATAAGTCATCGACATAAACTTCCAAGCTCTTGCGTAAAAATTCCTTAAAAACATGACACATGAGTCGCTGGAAAGTAGCGGGTGCATTTGTCAAGCCAAATGGCATTACACGAAATGCAAATATGCCCCATTCTGTGGCAAAAGCCGTCTTGTGTTGGTCTTCTGGAGCAATGGCTACTTGGTTATAGCCTGAGAATCCATCAAGAAAGCTGTAAACTTCCTTGCCCGCAACTCTCTCCAATAGGTGTTCCGTGTTGGGAAGAGGATAACTATCTCTAATCGTGGCGGCATTAACTTTTTTAAGGTTAATACACACACGCAATTTTCCATTCTTCTTGGGCACAACCACAATGGGGGATACCCATTCGGTATGCTCAATTTCGTAAATGAATCCTGCTTCTATCAACCGATCTATCTCCTCTTTAATCTTCGCAGCGTAATTATCATTGTACGTGTAAGGTTTCTGTTTTGTCGGTTTCGCATCTGGAGTCATAAGGATTCTATGAGAACATATATCTGGGTCTACTCCTTTCAAGTCTTTATAACTCCAAGCAAAAACATCTCTATATTCGCGCAATAGGGCAACTAGTTCTTCCTCTTCTTCAGTCGTCAAATCGTGCCCTATGTAGGTGCATTTTTCTTCTTCTCCCTCTATGGCAACTATGACTTTCTTGGTTTTCTCCCGGTTATCATATACTTGTCCATCCTTCTCTTTTCTATTAGGCATTCGTACCATGATTCTTCTATCGTCGATTTCATATTTCTTGAAGTTCTCGGGTACTTCGAATAAAGATTCTTCTTCTTCTGTCATGGTTTCTTTCTTCTTTCTTTTCTTGCCTTCACTCTTAGTAGTCACTTCCGTGGCTAATCTCACTTCATTCGTAATTTCCTCGTGTCTTTGAGTGTGAGTATCTACCTCGTAGAAATATTCTTCCTCTGATGCAAAGGGTGGGTCCATGATGATTGATTCTAAATCAAAATCGCTTGCATCCTCAAATGCATCAGTGTCTGGTTCACACTCTTCTAAAATTGCATCGCCCAAGATTGGCTCTATCGTGAAAACTGAAATGTCATAGCCATCCTCGTCACAGTGGGGTGTCCATTGTTCTTCATTGATGGCTACATCCATGGTTGCTAGAATTTCTGCCCAACCATGGGGTTCAAATTCCTCATCTGGGAATACTACCGGTGCATAGGCTGGATCTTGAAGGGTTCGTGGATGTTGTTCTGCACCTAAGGTCCTGGCTTCTAATCTTTCCTCCTCTTGTTTGGCAACTTTACACATCCATAAATGAGTATCCTCATGCAACCAAGAAGGATCTGATTCTAATGAGTGCACGGATTCCGTCTCTACTGGTGTCTTATGGATGGTATTCCATTGTATTGGGGGTACATCTCTATGTGAATAGTCTTTAAGATTGACTTTAGTAGTCACTCCTAAATGTTGCAAGTACAAAGAATTAGTTCCCCAATCTTGTACAATTTGCAACTGACGCATGAATGGTCGTCCCAATATCATCTCATAAGCACGATTTTTTGCAAAGTCACAAATGGCAAAGGTATGCTCAAATTCTACACCACAAGTGGTGAGAGATATGCCTTCTAGTAAGCCTAATGGTTTTTCTATGTGTCCATCAGCCATTTGCAGCTTCATCCTGGTGGGTCTGAGTGCTGGCTTACCCCAACGTTTCCACAAAGCGGTGGTAGCGATAGCTACTCCGGCTCCTGAATCTAAGATGGCTTTCGTGGTGTAGCCCTGATGGGTTATTGGAAGATATGTGTTACCTTCCTCTCCTTCGCTTACGTCTCCAATCTTTTCCACGGGTATCTCTGGTACCTTCTTCTGTGATCCTATCTGAGAGGGTGTGGTAGCTAGCTCAGGGAATTGATTTGCTACGTGCTTCCACAATTCTGGTTTTACCTTTAACAGTTCCTTCAGAGTGAGATTACATTGTACTTTGGTATTCTTGATCACTTCCGTATTTCTAGGGATCACTGATTCTTCATTCCTCACTATTATCGTGGGTGCTCTCATACTAATAGACTTAGCTTCCCAAGGTCCTGTGAACTGAGGTAATTCTTGTAAAGAATTAGATTCAAATCCTGTGGGTTCACTCAGTCGTTCCACCTCTACATCACCATATATAGAGGGGATGTCTTGGGGAAATTGTTCCTGCAAGTCGTCTATTTCTTGAATAGGAGGATGAGTTCCTTGTTCTTTTCTCCATTTCTCTTCTTGGATTTCTCTTAAAAATTCATGTGAGTACTTATGTATGGAAGATAGGTTATCTTGACTCTCTGTATTGGGTACTTGAGACAGGGATGGTGGATTCCTTTCCTGTGTCTCTGGGACAGTAGGTTTCCTAGACTGATCCTTTTTCTCTTTGCTTTCAATCAAGTGTTCTAGCCTCTCCATTAGTCCTTGAAAGTGTAATTCCGGTTTTGCCATGTTATTCCAATTAAGATATCTAGAGGCTTCGAACAACGCTTGGACTAGTTTTACCATCTTCATGCAAAGTTTAGTTCTCTCAATTTCTAGATCAGCTCGAGGGTAGTTTTTACTCATTTCCGTGACTTGAGGTCCCTCTTTTATTCTAGCCTGATATGCACGAAACATCATGTCTAGATCTTCCGGTATGGGTTCCGCTAAGACTGATCCTGATTTCTGAGCTGGGATTTCTTGGTTTGATTCTTGTGAAGCCAATTCTTGTATTTTGGCTCTAGATTCTCTTAGACTTCCTTCCAACTCACTTATCTTTTTACTCCATTTTCTCTTTATCCTTTCTCTAGAATCTTTCCAAGATTTTGTCTTTTTACTACTCGATTCTGCAACTTCACTAGTTCCGGCTACTTTCTCATGATTAAGCTGTTGGTTTTGTAAGAGTGTCTGGGCTCTGGTTATAGCTTGCATAGGCACGTATGTAGGGTTGGATCCATATGCGTTGTTTACAATACCTATCACGTTGATCGGCGTCACATTTGAAGTGTTAACTGGGTTCTTATGACAATCTTTGATTATGTGTTCTTTGCCACAATCGACACAAAAGCCTTGGATGCTATAGTACTGCGATTGCCTTGCTATTGGGGGATGTGGACAATCCTTAATGAAATGATCTCCTTGGCACCTAAAGCATGGTCCTCTAGGGCCCTGTGGTCTCTGTTGTCTCAATTGGGGCCGTGGGTTTGGGTTTGCGTACATCACATTAGTATAATCTGGCTCCCAACTAGGTTCCATTGGTGGACTATCATAATGATATGCCTCCACATGTTCTGGTGACTCCGTGTAATAAGCGGGTGGACTAGTTACATGAGTAGAGTCAAAACTGTTTGAGTTCGGGTCACTTTCAGTGATCAGGGGTGAAGAAGGCACTAAAGCCCTACTTAGGTTCTCTTCTGCAGCCGCATATTTGACTGAGATGACATTCGCTGGTGGGGGTGGCTATTGAGCTAAGACAGGTTGAGGTCTCTGTTGAGCCTGGTAAGGGTAGTTCTGGGGAGGCCTATAGTAATAAGGCTGAGCATTGTATTGGCCTTGATACCTACCTGGCTGCTGGTATGCTTGCGGGTAGTTCTGTCTCACGGTTTGTTTGTTGTATGGGCAGTCCTGAGCCGTATGATTCGTGTATCTTCTCTCAATTGTGCAATATTGGCCACTAGGGTTGGCTTGAGGTTGAGGTGCATTGGGACACACGTTTGCCAAATGATTTCCACCACAAGTGTAACAACGTACGTTAGCTAGTAGCTTGGGCGTCTGTTTGCTAGAAACTCCTAGTTTTTGGGCCACTTTTTCCGCTAGATCCTCTATTGAATTCGACAATTTTGTGGATGCTAGAGAAGAACAGTCTGAGTCCTTATAGACCTTTGAGAGTTCTAATTCATCTCCTAAGTTGTCCTCAATGTCTATACATATTCTTATACACTCTTCCAGCGTTCTGGGTTCTTTTAGGTATACGTAAGAGCGTAGTTTAGCGCTCAACAAGCCATCTAGGAACAGTGATACTTGTTTGGCCTGTGAGGGTAGCTCTTGCATTGGACATCGTTCAACATATTGTCTGAACCTACGACCTGCCAGTCTTACTGTTTCTTGAGGGGTTTGCTTAAAGCTATGAATCAACGAAGACGTGTCATGTCTAACCCCACTTTTAGAGAATTCAGTGATGAATGACTCTAAAAAGTGATGGATGTCTCTAAATTGCCTTTGTTGCAGTGGTTGAAACCAAGTTAAAGCGGTATTCTTTAACGTTAGTCCAAATGCGTTGTATTGCGTGAACATGTCCTCGACTTGTTCTGCTCTTAACACTTGCTTGAATTCTGCGACATGGTCATAGGGATCTCCTGTCCCATCAAAGTAATTCTTCATTGATTTTACTAATTGCGTGGGCCTCAATACTCTTGCGTGTTCACGTGGTCTAGGTAGAGGAAAATCATCTCTACCACCTGGTATTCCCTGTTCTCTTTGTCTATCCGTCCTATTAGTGTTCGTGGTTGTTCCATCTCTCCCTATGGGGTGAATGAAGCTTACTTCCGGTCTCTCGTGATTTCCTTCTCTTTGATTTCCATGGGCTGAGGATGTTCCTGCCCCTTGTTGATTTGCATTCATGTTTGCTCGGGATGGAGGGAATATCAATTCACCTCTCCATGTGTATGTGTTTTTAGCGCGCTCAGGCACCACAAAGACTCTTTCTGAAGTCTCATCTAGGTATACAACCTTTCCAGGTGTATCTGGGTCCTTGAATTCATAAATGGTAATGATGCCTACCTCACTGGGGTTTTCCTTTCTGTACCTCCAAAAGGCTTCGTCTGTTTCTTTATTTACGAACAACTCGGTGCTCCTGTTATCTTGAGGGATCCACTCTGGGATGAGTACTCTTGTTAATACGGATTTCCCTCTAGGTGTCCTAGGTTCTTCTAACGGTTCTTTTCCTTGAAATTTCGCTTCCGTTTCTAATTGAATCGTGCCAAACTCATTAGTATCGTTTGGTTGCGTACTTAGGATGTACATGGTTCCTTCTTTGTCTATGTAAGCGTCTCTCTCAAATTTCACCACTGGTCTTTCCAATCCAATGGGTTGATCAGGGTTGTGCAGTTGCACCACTTGCCTTCGCAAACCATCCTCATAGATGCGAGCACCTAGTCGGTTGGTTCGGAGAAACTCTAACTGCGTTCTATAGGGTCCTTCAGGTTTTTCTAGGTATGCTACATGAGATCCTCCTGCTGGTCTATCTGCGCTGAATGCCATTTCTGATTCACTTGATTCCGAGCTCAACTCGTAGGGATAGCTACTGTTCAATTGCTGAGCCCAAGATCGTGCAGTGGTTCTTACACTAGCCTCCGATGATCTAAGGCTTCTCCTGTCCGACTTACCTATATGTTTGCCCGATCTAAGGTTCATTAATTTTCTTCCTTGCACGCTCAATTACACACTTAGATCGTCAATGGCTCTTTGTGATTAATTCTTGATTCTTTTTAATTCTTCTTTGGATTCTTGTCTTAATATATGCGTCAGGAATTCGACTTTCGTGATGATTTTAAGTTTTTCGTTCCGTCAGACTTAGGTTCTTTTCTTTAGGTTTTCGTCACACACACCTTTACTTTAAGACTTAAACTTGATAGAATTAGGTATCTTGAACTTGAGGCGTTCCTATCGACTTAAATCCACAATGCTAACGTTTAGCCTAAGCTAAGAATTGACTGAGGGGGTTGAGTAATCTTCCAACCTCGAGTCGACTTTTCTGTTGCTCTGGTGTCCTGTTGCCCAAGAAGCCGTGCTTCCCAAGCTCTGCTGTCTTCACTGCCTTGCTTGCTTGCCTTGGATTGCCCTTGCTAGACCTGGAAAATTCCAATGTTAGACCAATTCACAAGATGATTAAACACTTGAGTATATACACCTTTTAAGCTCAAATTTTCAATGTGTGCCCCCTGACTTCCTAGTCCCAGACTAGGTGAACCTCAAAATAGCCTATCCAAAGATAGACGTATCCTTTATGAAAAAAACAGTTGAGGTCACGTAGTACTCGTCACGAGCTTTCTAACGAGCTATTAAGCTCAAAAAACGGACTCCGGATGAAAAAGTTATGAGCGTTCAGGCCCTGGGGGGTAAAAACTGACAATCCAATTTTCCCTCAAATATGAGCTAAGGGGTCTCCTATGAGTCTAATGGTCCAAAAATTTTCCAAAAATACCCCCAAATTTGGTCAAAAATTGAAATCCAAGATTTGCGAGGGGGGTGGGCAATCGCGATGGTCTGGGACCGTCGCGATGGTCCGAGCGAACCGTCGCGATGGCGTGGGATTTGGACAATCGCGATGGCCCAAAAAAGCGAACCGTCGCGATGGCCCGAAATGAACGATCGCGATGGCGTGAGGTCGAACCGTCGCGATGGTCCAAAAATTGAACCGTCGCGATGGCGTGATCGGGCGGACAATCGCGATGGCGCGGTCAACGGTCAACGGTGGACAATCGTGATGGTCCGAAGTGAACCGTCGCGATGGTCCGCGATGCGATGGCTTGAGCCAATCGCGATGGTCCGATTTTGGGCTGTCGCGATGGTTCGAAGGTTGAACCGTCGCGATGGTCTATCGTGACACGTGGCACTGTCGTGGCGATGGCATAAGCCAATCGCGATGGTCCGGGGTCAAATGAACCGTCGCGATGGTCCAAGTGGACCGTCGCGATGGCTCAAGTGAACCGTCGCGATGGTCCGAAAAAGCGAACCGTCGCGATGGTCCGGCCGAGCCGTCGCGATGGCGTGAGCCTATCGCGATGGTGCGACACAATCGCGATGGTCCGAGCCAATCGCGATGGTCCACCAAATGACGAATTTTCAAAATGCAACTTTGGTTCCGTGTATGCGCAAGGGTCGCCTATCTAGTGGTGTGGTCGCCTACCTCAAAAATCGAAAAGTGCAGACCATCGCGATGGTCCGCCACACTCGGAAATCTCTGACAGAAAGGACATTTTTTACCTTTTGGAAGCTTTCCTGATGCTCTGAAGCTCTGTACCTGCAAGAAAACTCAAGAAAAAGCAAGCACATACAATCGCAAAAACTCTCTCTCGCTCTCTCGCATGCACAAATGAGGGGAAATGAGGTGAATGGGTGGATATGGTGAATTTTCTGATTTTTTTGGAAGTGGAGATGATGATGCGATGATGAAGATGGAGTGTGGGGGAGGTGAAAAACACTAAAAATTAAGTAAAAACAACAACAAAAACTGAAATTTTTTACCTTCCAACGCCACTTCTTGCTATACTCTTACCATCACACATTCGTCCTAGACTCGATCCCCGGCAACGGCGCCAAATTTGGTGTTGCTCTAGCACAATGGTGAGAACCACGTTAAGAAGCTTCACCTCCTTAATGTCAATCCGAGGGAGAGGTAGGAGTGATATGAAGATCGTGAATGTGAGAAGATGTGAGAGTGAAGGTGAGAAGCACAAAGATGCACACACACATACACACACACAATGAAGAGACAAGCAAGACACAATGGAAGGTGGGAAATTAGCTCTATTACTCAAGAATACTCTTACAAGCTCAAAAATAACTCTAATCTCCAACAAGCTCACCTCAAAAATGAGCTCTCTAGCTCTTTTTATAGTTTCTAGACTAGTTTTGACCGGTTTCACATCTAATGACCGGCCTAGTTAAAAAATAGGTCCTAGAGGCTATTTGGAAGGGTAAACGATGTCTAAAAATAACGAAATTTGGTACGAGCATTCTACCTAAGCTCCTCAAGCTCGAGGACTCCTCGGCTTGCACAAAATGGAGCTATGGATTACAAAATGGGTTTTCTTATGATACATATGTTACAATTAGTGATAATAATCACTGTTGAATGTTTTGGAAAATTAATAAGACATGTATTTGTTTAAAAGATTGATCCGCCTGGCTCCCTGCTTCGTCTTCACATGCTTCCGTGGCGTCTGTGCCTCTGACTGCTTCCAACAGTCATCAAGAAAATTTAATACTTAACTTTCTCCTAGTGCTTACTTATACCTAGTACGACATCAAACATACTTAATCGCTATTAAGAATTTATTTTTGATAACGGAGTATCAACTTGGGAAGGAACCGACTAATTACTTTGAGCTGCAAACAAGAACTAGCATGTCTTTGCAACTAACTAGTCCTCTGTCTTCCCTAATGCCAAACCGTGAGCTTTATAAAGTAAGCTAAATACTAAGAGAGTACATTTTCATATCTACTTGCAAACAACATCCCGTTCTATCATGCAAATGCTTGTGCCTACAAGCAAATCCATATGCTCACATGGGTATGCATGCATGTTCATTGCATGCCCAAAAAATAATGCAACAATCATGCATGAGCCAGGTGCATGACTTTTCCTTGGACTAAGAATGTATATCATGCAATCTTCATGCATGTATATCCTTTCCTTTGTTCTAATGCACTATGATATAAAAACATATCCTGTTGGTGCAAAAAAGCTTACTCAATGGAAAGGAAATCTTGAGTTAAACTACCAAAATACATTCTTTGATGCACAAGGATTCTTTTTTAAACCAAGTCTTTCCTTAAGGCAAACTAATGCTTGGAATGAGAAGTGGATTGTTTCATTATCTTAATCTAGACTTAATCGATTGAAATCTTGGCTATTTCAATGTGCATCTAGGATTAAGTATAGAATAATGAAAACAAGATAAATCAAGCATTAAGGCCAAGTAAAAATACTTAGCTTTGATCATAGCTTCATCCATCCTTTGATCCTTGCCAGGAGCTATTCACCATCCACACTCATAGACAATACATGCTTTAGACATTCCTCTCGAAAATATTTTTCATTTTAGAAATATCAATGCTCTCACTGTCATTTTGATACCAATCCTCAATAAAATCTGCCATGCCATCATCTTCATCATTGTCACACAAATCTTGTACTTTATCGTCTTTTGAATATAGATTTTTCAACCTTGCATATTCCATAGGATTACTTTTGCGTAGCCTCCTCATGGAAGCTTCTGATAAATGAGGTCTTACTAGCAATTGTGAATGTTGTGGAGGAACATCATCAACATCATACGTTGGAATCTACACATATAAATAAAATTCATCAGTATTCCATAAATGAATAAAAAGTAAACTTTAAATATAAAATTAAGTATATAACTTATTAAATATGGATAGAAAATTTTTATTCTCTCTAGCTAACAGGTGCTCTTGGAGGTCTACGACATCTATAATTCACTAATAGTTCATCACCGGCATGTAATGTAGTAATAGCATTGACAACTATGTATCTTGATACATCTCTACTCATGTACGGTGATTCATGAATATTTTCATGCTCCTCAAATGTGCAATTAGTCCTTGAACTATTATGTAACCCTTGACTACTATTTATTAAACCTGCTATATTTCCATGTGTGTAAGGTCTTCCATCAATATATAATCTTTCATTTTCTACATGTAAAATCCTTCTACTAGTAAGGGATGCTGCGTTCAAGCATATTCCATAAGTACTCATTCTTTGAACATAACGTGAAAGTCAATGCCAATCTCCCCATCCATATATAGAACCACAAAATGACATAAGAGTGACTTCAGAGTTCGGAGGCACATACAAATCCTCTACAATAAAGAGACCACGACTAGCATTAGTAATAGTGGATGGGGCAATCATATAGCGATTACCCCAAAAGTTGAAAACCTCTCCATCTTAAGGAAGTGGTCCTCTATTCCATCCTCCATATCTTCTTCTATCATATGTTTGTACTAAAGAACGATCACGAGCTGGCAATGGATAATCTCCAGCCGTTTCAATCTCTAAACCAGGAGGTAGAGGATTTCTAGAAACCTCTACTTGTAATTGATGAATAGCAAGTCCATGATGTGTACGAGGTATATTAACATTATGAGAAAAATTATCATCATCATCATCATCGAGCAAGTATTCCTGTATATCAACAGTAATTTGATTTTGTATATGGTTTTTAAATAAAATAATGACATTAATATATATAAAAAATACATACCCAAGCATTATCACGTTGACCAGGTGATGGTGCACGCTCAAAAGTACCATACTCTCCCTCATGTTCAATACATTCCAATCATGGTCTTTGATACATGCCATAACAAGAGTTACACCAACATATAATATGCTCTTGATAGTAAAATTCATCATAAACCCTATCGGAGGACACATGTGAAGTCATTGCATGGGTAGGAGGTGGTGGAGTACCCTTTGATTGATCAGAATCTGCACATAATAAGAAACAAACAAAAAAAGTTATGTATCAATCAAATATATTTAAAATTAAATGTTTGATATACTTGCAGTATATAGTCATTGCACGATGAGGAGACGGTGGTGGAGTTCCATCTGATTGATTAGAATCTACAAATAATGGTATTTTATATTAATAATCTGATTATCTACACAAAAAATTCACATATACATATTTACACATACACACATATTCACATATACACATTTACACATACACACATATTCACATATACACAACTACACATTATTGTGGGATAAATGCATGTATTTTGTATGAATGAGTGTATATGCATGCATGTGTGTGTACGTATATATGTGGATATGTATATGTGTTTATGTTATATGTATGTATATGTGTATATGTATACATATATGTATGCGTATATGTTTGCATGTATATGTGTATGTGTATGTGTATGTGTGTGTATATATGTGTATGTATTCTGATTTTTTTTTTCTATTTGAGATTAAATTAACAGGAGATATTGTATGGTGGAAAAAAATAAGAGGCGACCTAACATACCACCTGAGACGTGGTAGTTTTTTCGTAGACAGCTACGTCTTCAGGAGTCATTTCCTCAACAGAAGGTACACAAATTAATAGTTTATATTTATAATTTTTATATATTTTAGTAATTTTTTACATTTAATTTATGTATTTTTTTCTTAAATAAACACGCTGCTGCAAAAAAGAGAGTGGAGTCAGGCCACACATTGCACCTAGGCCAAATGGGCCATAATGGTTTTGTAGCTACATTTGTAAGTATATGTGTTATTGTGAGTATATTTTTTATTTTAGTTAAAATGCAAGAAACTAATCTTTTTTATTTGTTTCAATGCAGCGGAAGGATTATGGACGATATCCTACAAAACATGAGATCGAGTATGCTACACATTTTGGATATTGGCGTTTGAGCGAGTATATGCGAGATCATCCTGATGCCTTTGTGAGTATGATTAAATTTTATATAATTATTTTATTTTTATGAATGGTTTAATTGTTTTATTTATATATGTTTGTTATATGTAATACAAGAGTATTATGGAGAGACAGATATGGATGAGGTGGAGAGACAGACACAAGAGGGAGGATCTCGATCGTCACAGGGTGATCATGACGATGAGGATGAGGATGATCAGGATGATCATGATACTGCTGCTGATGATGATGATGATCATGATGATGATGATTAGGATTTTAGTTGATTATGACATTGGATTATATGTATTTACATTGATAATATATATATATATATATATATATATATATATATATATATATATATATATATATATATATATATATATATATATATATATATATATATATATATATATATATATATATATATATATATATATATATATATTATCTATATATTTTTCATTTCAGTTATGTTTTGAATTGTGTGTATGGTATTAAGTAATGAAGAGTTTTGTTCTATTCATTGTTATTATTGTTTATATTAAGCATGTGTTTTAATACTTTAATTATATAATTCAATCATATGTGTGTACCTAAGTGTATATGTATGTGTGTGTATATGTATGTATGTGCATGTGTATGTGTGTGTATATGTATGCATGTGCATGTGCATGTGTAAGTGTATATGTGTGTATGAGTATGTGCATGTGCATGTGTATGTGTGTGTATATGTATGTGCATGTATATGTGTAACTCTATGTGTATATGTGTGTATGTGCATGTATATGTGTATATGTAGGTATGTGCATGTGTGTGTGCATGTGTATATGTGTTTTAATACTTTAATTATATGATTCATTCATATGTGTGTACCTAAGTGTATATGTATGTGTGTGTATATGTATGTATGTGCATGTGTATGTGTATGTATATGTATGTATGTGCATGTGCATGTGTAAGTGTATATGTGTGTATGAGTATGTGCATGTGCATGTGTATGTGTGTGTATATGTATGTGCATGTATATGTGTAACTCTATCTGTATATGTGTGTATGTGCAAGTATATGTGTATATGTAGGTATGTGCATGTGTGTGTGCATGTGTATATGTGTGTGTACGTATGTGCATATATATGTGTATATATGTGTATAATGTATGTATATGCATGTGTATATGTATGAAACATGCATGTGTATGTGGATGCATTTCCATTTGCATCCATGTGCATGCATGTGGATGTGCATATACGTGTATTTGCTTATATGTTAATGTGTGTGTATATATATATATATATATATATATATATATATATATATATATATATATATGCAATAATGCATGCATGTAAGTCCTTTTATGTGGTTGTAGAAATGTTTATGCATATGCATGTGTATATGTGTGTATGTCTAAGTGTATGTACACATGTATCTGTGTGTATATATGTGTGTGTATGTGCATGTGTATATGTGTGAAAGTGCATCTTCATCATGTATAAGTGTATAAGTGCACATCAATAAGTGTGAGTATGCTATCTAATGAAAATAACACAATTCAAATGATATACAAAGAATAGAAATTGTACTTACAATAGTTAGCCATACTTTTTGCTTGGTTAGCTTCTTGAATAACCTGCAATAAAGAGAGAAAGAAGAGAGAAAGAGAGAGAGAGAATTCAAAGAGAGAAAGATGTAGAAAGAGAGAAATAGAGACAGAGGGAGACAATAAGAGAGAGCTTAGGCAAAACAACAATTTTTCATATACTTGCTTCAGCTCATAAGCACAGCGCAATTGCGAACGTTGGAGAGATCTTCGATCAAATGCGTGAAAATGCCGATCGAAGAGTCTCCAACGTTTTAATTTTTTTCCATCAACAGACCGTCGTGTAAGCGATGCTATGCGTCGAGTTGGCATCGCATAAGCAACATGTTTTAGCATCGCTTATGCGATGCCAAAAAGCATCGCTTATGCGATGCCAAAAAGCATCGCTTATGCGACGTAAAAAAGCATCCCTTATGCGATGCTATTTAAAACCGTTGTGTTAGCAACGCTCTATGGGAGCGTCGCACACCCCATCGCGCCACAAGTCGCAAAAAACATTGTTTAGTTTGTCGTTTAATCGACGGTGCGTGCGCGACGCTCATTACGATGCATTTTGCAATTTTATAGTGACGAAATTCTGTCGTCTTAACTGTCACTATACGATCGTATTCCTTGTAGTGTCTAACTTAGTAAGCTAACAATCATGAGTTATTTCATAAAAAATGATGGACTACATGCAAAGAAAGGAGTTTAGCAAGTCACAGCTCCATCTTGACATTCACGGGCTACAACAGTCATTAGACCAGCGAGTAGAGATATGCTAATGAAACTTTGTAGCATTATAATTGATAGTATGCTTATTCTATCATGCTTTAATTCATGGTAAATGATCAATTACACACTGAGAACAAACTTTGAGAAAATCACTACTCTGATGGAGTACTAATAGAGAAGAAAAATGAGAATATAATGATCATATATGTATTAAAACATGTACAAATATAATGTCATTGGCAACCATACATTGCTCAATGTGTGAGAAGTGAATAATCTATGAGATGAGCTCTCACTTGACAATAAAAATCACCCAAAGTGATCTAATGGGCTCGAGATAATGTGCAGGTATTTTGAACCCCTTTTTATAATCATGTTTGTAGCCAAGGTTTGAATTCAAATTCAAACTTCTACCTAAAAGGTGAATCCTAAAGTGTAGGTTAGATTCCCTCATCACTCAACAGTTGATTGATTCGAAATTTTAGAGCTTCCTAACTCTACGTGGGTGTAACCCACTTTTACAAGGATAAATATGAAGGATTTTTACAAGAGATTATTCATATGTAGTCTTGCATAGGTTATGCCAATAAGTCAAGCATAAGTTAATCAACCAAGTATGTGGGCTTGGGTTTAATTGAACCAACAAAGAGACATGGGAGAAATGGGGAAAGCAAGCCCTACGACCCACATGAATGGAACTCCAATTAGTAGATGGCCATGTTTAGAGAAAATTGGGGATCTTGGAAAAGGTCATTCTATCCACATGTGGAGTAAAATTTGAGCATACCCTAGCAATATGCCCGTTTGGAAAAGCAAACAATTATGAAATGATTCTAGGACGACCCTTCATGAGACAATTGAGAGGAATACAAGATTGGGGAAGAGATGATTTGTACCTCCAACATCAGGGAGCTACCATGAAAATAAATTTGCATACCTTTGCATATAGGGATGTATCTCCTTCAAAGTGGAACCCCATCTATAAAGAGGAAGATGATGCATCCATTCATAGCGCACAATTGTGGCCAATAGGACATGAAAACTATAGACCTACAGAAGACCCAGCCTATATGCCACAAATTTTTCTTGATGAAATGTTTGAATCTCATGGATGTATGGGAATATTAGCCATGTTAGATATTTGCATGAATGAGGAAGTCCTAACGATGAGTGAATGCATAGATGACGAAGGATATGATGTAAGCCTATATATGGTAGTCCTCCAAGAAATAGAAGCTAGAGAGTTGATAGAGAAAGAATGGAGAAAGAACTATGAAAGTATTGAAATGGAGCACGAATTTGATTCAGAGGAGCAATGCTTGAAAGAAGCTCAAGAAGTCAACCACGAAGAACCTAGAGTATTAGCCATAGAGAGGTATCATGGGAAATACAAGAAAGAAGAGGTTTGAGTTTAGGAAGATCAACATTTTGACCAATTTGAAGTGCCATAACATTTTAAGAAATATGAGGTAGAGGAAAGATAAATAGCCATTCAAATGCCAAAGAGGGCAGCTCAGGAAGGAGACATATGACAACAAAGAACAAACTAAAAAGGTAATAGTAGCCATGGAAGGAGAAGAAGAGGGATGCACTTACATAGGGAAAGATGTCTTCACAGAAGAAGAGCAAGAATTAATAGAGTTAATGCGAGAATATAGAGATGTGTTTTCATGGACATACAAAGACCTCAAAAGATTTCATCCCTCTATTTGTTCCCATAGAATTCCAATGACCCATAAGCAAAGCCATCAAAACAAAGACCCTACACATATAATGATGTCTATTCTACCAAGATCAAGGAAGAGATTGATAAGTTATTGGCATCAGGATTCATATATGAAATTCAACACACAGAATGGGTATCACCTTTAGTGGTAGTGCCCAAGAAAAACGAAAAACTTAGGGTGTGTATCAACTTGAAAAAGGTTGATGTTGCAATGATTGGGGACAATTACCCATTACCCATAACAGACACCTTTTGGAAAGAGTAGCAGGCAAGGAAGTCTACAACTTTCTTGATGGATTCTTTGGTTACAACGAGGTAGCAATTGCTATGGAGGATCAGCACAAAATTGCATTTGCTACTAAATGGGGAGTATATGCCTTTAGAGTAATGCCTTTCGGACTTACAAATGCTCCTGCAACTTTCGAATCTGATGATTACCTAGACCAAGGAATGCCAAAGAGATACAAGCGTTTATGGGACATTGTAGATATTATTGATGATTCATCCACATGTATGCCATAATTGCAAAGCCCTTGTATGGGTTGATGACACAATTTACATGGACAAACGAGTGTGAAAAGGCTTTCAATGAGTTAAAAACGAGGCTGAGCTCAATTGCCCAATTGCAATAAGACATTCCATATTCATGTGGATGCATCCAACTTTGCAATTGGATGTATCTTAGCACAACCTGTGAACGAAGGAAAATTAGACCATCCAATAGCATACACTAGTAGACAATTGAATCAAGTAGAAAGAAATTATACAACCACCGAATGAGAAGGCCTAGGAATGGTGTATGCGATAAAAAAATTCAGACATTACCACCTAGCCAACAAATTTAAGTTCTTTATTGATCACCAAACACTATTGTACTTGGTCAATAAACCCTATAATATGGGAAGACTAGTGAGATGGTCTCTTTTATTGGGCAACTTCAAAGTGGTAGTAAAAAGAGGGAACACTCATGTAGGAGCTGATCACTTGTTGAGAATGACACATGGAGAACCACCCACAGGAGTAGCTGATGAACTACCCAACAGATACCTATTCAATGTGGAAGTATGTCCAAAATGGGCAGAAAAATTAATCCCAATACTCACGCATGGATCACATCATAGGATCAGTAAGAACAACAAGAAGGAATTCATGCAATCATGAAACTTGCATATTGTTGCGGGAATTTTGTATTTCAAAGATTCTAATGGAGTGTTGCTAAGGTGTGTAGAAAATGAGGAGCATAGGAGCTTACTCGAACAAGCCCATGTGAACCAGTGGAGAAGGCACAAGGGTGTTCATGGAACAACAAGAGATTGAAAAGATTAGGTGTGTATTGGGTAGACATGCAAGACGTACATGGACACATCAATGATTGCCAAGTGTGCAAGGAAACTATGCCACATGAACATTCATCCTTATGTTGTTCCATCATAGCCCTATAATGGAGTAAAGTGTTAGTCAATCTTGTGAGATTAGGAATTTACCTGGAAGGATCAAGCCTAGTCAGAAGGAGAGCTCTAGAAGAACAAAGCAAGGACTATGTCATCATAGGAAGACAACTATTCAAAAGATGGAAGGACAATCAGTTATGATTATGTGTACATGAAGGAGAATACTTACCAATCTTAGAAATGGCCCATGCAAGTGCATCTGGAGGACATTTTTCAATCCAAGACTGTCAAAATGATTTGCTTTGCTTGCCTATGGTGGCCAACCTTGCACATGGATGCAGAAGCTTATGTGAAGCATGTCAATGAACAAAGTATCCTATAAGGAGAGATGACATGCCTCTAAGACCAATGATTAGTGCTAGAGCATTTTTCAAATGGGGTATTGACTTCATAGGACCAATAAATCCCCCTAGCTAAAGGGTCGCATACTGAATATATTATTGTAGCCATGGATTATTTGACAAAATGGGTAGAAGTCGAAGCAACAAAAAAAAATGATGCCCAAACTATAGACAAATTCTTATTTGAAAACATATTCACTCACTTTGGGCTTCCGATTGAAATTGTTAGCGATAGAGGAACACACTTCATCAATGAGGTTATTGAGTCTCTCATGAACTAATTTCTAGTAATTCACAAGAAATTAGCACCCTATCATCCTCAAGCCAATTGACAAGCTGAGAGTTCCAATATGGTGCTATGCATTGTCCTAACTAAAATAGTCAACAATGGAAGGTCGGATAGGGATTAACGATTACAGTATGCAATATGGGCCTTCTGTTTAGCATACAAGAATGCTATTGGAACTACTCCATTTAATCTAGTATATGGTCAAAATGCAATACTGCCAATTGACGTTTTAGTTCCCACTTAGAGAGTGGCTCAACAACATGAATGGATGGGAGATGAACTCTCTAAGAAATTGAATCAAATTGAGAAGTTGCATGAGATGAGGTTACAAGTGGTAGCAGGTATTTATGTTGTAAAAAGAAAACAAAAAGCTTATTACGATGCTCATATTAAAGATAAAGGACTAAAAGAAGGAGACCTAATGTAAGTATATACATTGAAACAACATGCGAAGAAACTACAGCAATGAGGGTATGGACCATTATTGATAAACCAAATCTCGACTAGTGGAGTGATTAACTTAGCCACATTCAGTGGAGATATACTACCCAACTACATCAATGGCTATAGAGTTAAAAGGTATATGGAACTATTAGTAGAAAAGATGTTAGCAAGACTCTTAGGAGCACAAAACAAGAAAAAGGAAGAGGAGAGAATAAGGGAGGAAGCTTCAAATGAAGCACTAGAATGCATAAGAAAATGGAAAGAGTGGATACGATAATGGGATGAAAGATGTTTACAAGGAGAAGAACCTATCCCCATGGCAAACTATCGAGCGGATAAATCGGAATCTCTAGGTAATCTTATCAACAAACCATACTTGAAGCTAGGCATTGGTACAGGTGACTACGAACTGGTAGACTCATTGATTGACACAAGAGCTGCATTAAGTTGCATAAGAGCCTCATTAGCAAAGCAATTGAGGGCACAAATTAAGCCCACAATAGCATACATGATAGGAATTGGATCAATCATTACAGAGTGTCAAGGAGAGACTTCAACATTTCTACATCTTAGAAACATGACTATGAATCAAAGATTCCTAGTGTGCAATGATGAGGATCTTCTAGAAGAACTAGTCCTAGATCAGGATTGAATATTTCAATATGAAGTCAATATTCACCCCGCGCAAGGATACATCTTGGTTAAAATAATCCATAAGGAAATCTCTATTCTTCTAGATGAAAAACCTTTAAAAATAGTTGTAAACAAACACCTAGCATTAGGAGTTGTTGGAAGACATGGATGGATAGCACAAGAGAATGAGTTGGTACTACTAATCCTTGCTTTCTACCAGCCCTCTTTCACTTCAGAGTTGTGTTGTAGGCCCCTTTAGCTTGCTAATGACACTAAATAAGTGCCTATGTACTTTGGAGATGATGCTTCAAACAATTATATCAAAACAGATAACTTTGCAAATAGCTAGTGACCAAAAAACTTGCTATTTTGGTCTTGACACCTACTGGATGTTTTGCTAAGTGCTCATAGTACAATAGCAATTAGCAAAATTCCTTTTGGGGGTATTAAATTGGCTTACGGAGCTAATGATACCAAGTCAAATCACTTAAAATGATGCACTGCGTACTGAGCAATCAATTTAACAATCAATAGCTTACCCCCGATATTTTAGGGACTATGTAGAGAATCACTAGTGAGTACTTCGAGGCGATTTTCTCCCAATTGGCTACAACAAATCCTTTGAAACTTTGGTTGCTTGTAGTAGACTTTGAGCTAGTTCCAATAAACTATAGAACATGAAATCTGATCGTGCGATCAGTGAGATATGGTCATCACAAGTAAACTATTCTTAGTAGACATAACAGAGATGAAGACAAATGTGATCAATAATGTAATGTATTATAGAACAATGTTATACATGATTATTGGCATAGAAATGATGCCCAATGCTAGTGATCTAGGTGAGCTAAGATGTAAGCTACTTAGCCACTCCAAAAGAGCATCAATAAGCTCAGAAAATGGGCCTCACATGGCCGTGAGATAACAAGTACCTTTTATAGATGTTTTACCTCCAAGTTTGAATTTGAATTCAAACTTGGCTTTTCCTAAAAGTTCTCCTCCAAGTTAAGCACATTCCACCAAGTGAATTTGTAGCTTTATCTCTCCTAAATCCACGAGATATGTGGACTTACAACATTCTTCCATGTCAAATGAGGTTTACAATAGTTAATAGTCAAATAATTATAAGCAATGGTTCATGTGATCCTTCAAATGTTTGCATATAGCTTCTTCAATGTCTAGCCAAGTGTGAAGGCTTGGACTTGCACCAACAGCTCCCTCTTAAGCCAAACATCTTGGCTTGCTCTTCTCCATTAATCGTCTTAAGTGTCTTGCAATCCAATCATAGCTTTAAACCTGCAAAGTTTAGTACCATCAAGTGCTTTGGTCGACAAGTTTGCACATTGCATATTTGTGAATACATATGCCAATTCAATCTCCTTGCTCAATAGCTTCTCCCTAACATAATGATAGTGTACTTCTATATGCTTGGTTCTTGCATGATAGATAGGATTGGTTGCAATATGCAAAGAACTTGTATTGTCACCAAAAATCATAGGTGAGTTAGAGTGTAGTCCCAAATCTGAATATAGCAATCTAATCCATATGGCTTCTTGAGTAGCGAATAAAGAAATAGTAGGTTGCTTCTTGGAAGACCATGAAATGGGCTTATCACCTGCAAAAGAAAGATAACTAGAGTTACTCCTCTTGTCATCTTTACAACTTGCCCAATTTGCATCTGAGTATAGCTTGATGTCTAAATGTGAAGTATATGGAAAGTATAAATCTTGATTTTGAGTACCCTTGAGATACTTTAAAATCCTTTTGGCAGCTTCCAAGTGAGGTGCTCTAGGTTTATGCATGAGTTGACTTAAAACACTTACTCTATAAGCTATATCAATCCTTGTAAAGGTTGCATAGTTTAGACTTCCAACTATGCGTTGATATTGTGAAATGTCTTCAAGAAAATTACATTCATGAGCACTCAATTTATGATTTACCTCCATAGGGGTGCTAGCTATCTTGGCATTCTCCAAGTGGAACTTCTTCAACATGTCCTGCACATACTTCCTTTGAGTAATGTAAATTCCAGAATTTGTATAGACCAATTCAAGTCCAAGAAAAATACTTTAGTGACCCTAGGTCACTCATTTTGAATTCCGACATCATTTGATTCTTGATCAGTTTGATGCCATTGGCATCACTACCTGTCAAGATGATGTCATCAACATACACACATAGATATATCAATTTTGAGTTGCTCCTCTTGACAAACAGAGAAGAATCTATCTTGCTCATCATGAACCCTTGATCTTGAAGATATGTAGTCAACCTATGGTTCCATGCCCTAGGTGCTTGCTTCAATCCATAAAGAGCTTTCAATTGTGTAATTTGCACACATAATTTACCTTGATTGGGTCTTCATAACTAGGAGGTTGAGCCATGTAAAACTCCTTTGAAATCCAGCCATTAAGGAAAGAATTTTTTTACATACAATTGGTACATATTCCAATTCCTTGATGCAACCACACTTACCAATACTTTGATGGTTGGGATTTTAGCCACAGGTGAGAATGTTTCCTCATAATCAATTCCTTGCGTTTGTGCAAAACCCTTAGCCACAAGTCTAGCTTTATACCTGTTTATGGATCCATCTGAGTTTCTTTTGACTTTGTAATTCCATCTAGAACCAATTACCTTCATTGATGCCTTCTTTGGTACTAGCTCCCAAGTATTATTCTCCTTGAGTGCTTCTATTTCTTCATCCATAGCTTCCTTTTATTCTGCCTTGTTCTTTGCTTCTTCATATGTAGAGGGCTCTTCAAGTGATAAATCCTTAGTAAGATAAATGGAATGCTTAGTAACTAATGAAGTGTCATACCCATATCTGATTGGCTTCTTGCTCTCCCTTTGTGATCCCTTTAGAGCTTGGTTGGATGATTCTGGTAAGTCTTCCAACCTCTTCATCTTGGCCTTGCCCTTTGATTTCCATGCCTTGAATTCTTCTAGGTTGATGATGTCCTAATCATCTGATTTGATGTCTTCAATTTGGCTTGGCTCCTCCTTGGTGAGGCTTGGACATTCCTCTTCCAAGTCATATGGCAATTTGACATTCCTGCATTCACTTTCAAACCAAGAGTCATTCTCATAAAAAAAAACATCTCTATTGAACATAAAGCCCTTGTTGGATGGATTATAAAGCATGTATCCTTTCTGATTTAGATCATACCCTATGAAGATGCACTTCTCTGCCTTAGGGTCTAGCTTACCTCTGATTTGAGATGGAACATGCACATAAGCAACACATCCAAAGATTCTGCAATGATTAAGTGATGGTACCATGCCATGCTTCATATGGGGTTATCCCATCAAGCGATTTGGATGGAAACCTGTTAATAAGATAAGTTCCAGTAGATTTACTCTCTGCCCATAAATAATTAGGTAACCTTTTTTCATCAAGCATTGATCTAGTTGTTTCCACAATCAACCTATTCCTCCTCTCTGCTACCCCATTTTGCTAAGGGGTATACCTTGTATTAATCTCCCTTTTGATTCCTCTATCCCGCAAGAATGCATCAAATTCATTGGAGAATAACTCACCTCCTCCATCTGACCTTAATCTCTTTTGACTTCTTCCTGTTTGATTTTCCACAAGTGCAACATACTTCTTAAAGAAACTAAATACTTCATCTTTATGCTTCATAAAGTATAAGATAGCCCACCTACTAAAATCATCAATGAAAGACACATAGTACCTTAAGTCTAAAATTGAGGGGTCCTTGCTTGGTCCCCACACATCTGTGGGGACAAGTTCCAAATAATCCTCATGCATATAGCCTTTCTTTGAGAAGGGTAACCTGTGTGATTTACCAAACTGACATGCACCACATTTACAGATCATGTGTTGCTTGGATACATTAGGTATCCCAAGCACACATTGATCTCTACATATTTGCTTCAAGGTTCTCTCACCAATATGCCCTAATCTCTTATGCCAAATCTCAAGCTCTGACAATGCTTGATCTTTCTAATTATAAAGTGCAATATTCCTTGTATCTTCAAGCTCAAATGTAAATAATCTACCTATTTTTTATCCTTTGGAAATTCTCTTATATCCATGTTGGGGTCCTCCATAGAAGCTCCATATTTGTTGAGCCTAACCTACAACCCTTTTTCTACTATCTCTCCAACACTCATCAAGTTCTTGGTGATTGTAGGTACATATAGAACCCTGATCAATAGATTTCTATTCCCATTAGAAGTTTTGATATTTCCTACCTTGACCACTAAATGCTTGGTGTCATCACATGTCTGCACTTGGTGCATTCCCTTGGGCTCCTCAAGATCAAAAAGAAGAGCTACATTGCATGCCACATGGTTTGAACATCTTGAGTCAATATAGCAGAGGTGCTCATCATTCATACCTTGTTTTGAAGTCCTATTCATAATGAGAAGAGAATCCTCTTTATCCTCTGTATATTTGTTGAATTTCTTCCTTGATTTGTATCCTCCTTGATAATTGTTGTTGTAGCATGGTTGTGGCTTTGATTTTGGTTGAATCTTCCTCTTGATTGTGAGTAGCCACCTCTTGAATATCCTCTTCCTCTTTGATTCTTGAAGTTCCTATAACACGCATCTATAGTATGATTAGATAGTCCACACATGTTGCATGGGGAAGAGTTGAAAGATCTCCCCCTACCTTGCTTACCTCCTCTTTCCCTTCCTCTTGAGTTCCTACCTCTCCCTGCATAGTTAGCTTGAGAACTAGTACCTTCATCTTCAACCTTTTTGCTTTTCCCTTTCTCTTTAGACTTTCCTTTATCTGTGTATAGGGCAGAAGAGTTCGTACCTCTTGATGGTTCTCCATTTTTGTTGAGCTTGACTTCATGGCTAATCCCTGCTTTGTACCTACCCTCTTTCACTTCAGATTTGTGTTTTAGGCCCCTTTAGCTTGCTAGTGACACTAAATAAGTGCCTATGTACTTTGGAGATGATGCTTCAAACAATTAGATCAAAATAGATAAGTTTGCAAATAGCTAGTGACCAAAAAACTTGCAATTTCGGTCTTGATACCTGTTGATGTTTTGCTCAGTGCCCACTGAACAGTGGCAATTAGGAAAATTCCTTTTAGGGGTACTAAATTAGCGTAAAGAGCTAATGATACCAAGTAAAATCACTTAAAATGATGCACTATGTACTGAGCAATCAATTTAACAATCAATCGCTTACCCCCAATATTTTAGGGACTATGCAGAGAATGACCAGTGAGTACTTCGAGGAAATTTTCGCCCAATTGGCTGAAGCAAATCTTTTGCAACTTCAGGTGCTTGTAGTAGACTCAAATTCCAAAAAGCTATAGAACATCAAAAAGTATGGAGAGATCACTGAGATATGGTCATCACAAGTATACTGTTCTGAGTAGACATAACAGAGATGAAGACATATGTGATCAATCATGTAATGTATTATAGAACAATGTTATAAATGATCATTGTCATAGAAATGATGCCCAATGATAGTGATCTAGGTGAGCTAAGATGTAAGCTACTTAGCCACTCCAAAATATCATTAATAAGCTTAGAAAATGGGGTGAGATCACAAGTACCTTTTATAGATGTTTTACCTCCAAGTTTAAATTTGAATTCAAACTTGGCTCTCCTAAAAGTTCTCCTCCAAGTTAGGAGACATTCCACCAAAATGAATTCGTAGCTTTATCTCTCCTAACTCCACGAGATATGTGGAGTTGCAATATTCTTCCATGTCAAATGACTTTTACAATGGTTAATAGTCAAAAAATTATAATCAATGGTTCATGTGATCCTTCAAATGTTTGCACATAGCTTCATCAATGTCTAGCCAAGTGTGAAGGCTTGGACTTGCACCAACAAGAGTCTAGAGATTCTAGTGCATGAATGCCCAACAAAAACCTTGTACAATGATTGTTCTACTTCTAGTTCATTAACACCTTCTCCTAAAATGCATGATCAGACCCTCAATTCTTCTCAAAAGTGTGAACCTGAGTGTCTAAGTGAGGATGGTTTGCTCTGAGGAACTAGCAAGAAAAATAGGAGACTAGTGACCTTATCCACCACATGGACACAGGAACGCCCTAGCAAAAGGAAAGAATGGAATAGGAAAGATCAACTCGAACAACATGGAGAGAAAAGGAAGACACGGACATGCCAACATTCAACAAACAGAGAAGATTACAAAGGTCCACAAACACAAAAAAAAAAAGAATCGATAATTTTACAACTATGGATTCCGAAGAGACTAATGGATGTTCAAGGATCACAAAAACTCATGTGGATTCCAAAAAAAGGTCAGGAACAAGCCAATATAGAAATAACAAAGTTAGTTGAAGTAACACACAAAAGGATGCAAGTTGTCAAATTAACTGCCAAGGGTGAAGAACAACCACGGTCAACTAAAGAACCAAGGCTACAAGACGAGGACAAAAGCATATGGAGAATTACATCCAAGCAATTGATCACATCGACACAACACCACAAGTCATGAAAAAGTCAGACTACTACATGGAAGTGGAGACCAAAGGAGCAACAAGGAGTGTGCCAAAACAGCCAAGCAGTTCCATCTTGCACCCATGCTGAGTTAAATACATCCAAAGTATGGATGATAGGGCCACCCTACAAGACCTTGCATTTGGCACACACTCTTTTCAACAAGTATGGTGGTGCACATTTACTATACAGGAATAGGATTTAGCATGTACCATAATAGCCCAAATAAAACCAAAAAGTGGCAACCTATCACTTTTATTACAATTCACTCAAAGTCACATTGACTGCAAAGGCTTGTTTCAACCTTAGGAGATGCCTCCATTAATCTAGGAATCTAAGTTGGAATTCGATCACAAATGGGGACAGTTCCAATTCTTTCCTCAAGAATTATAAGAGTTACAAAACATAGATGAATTAAAACGGATATGGGAGATGATTGGATTCAAAGCCTATTTTAGTGCACCCCTCCCCAAACTCTACTTTTTACGATGTTATTGGCTCATTCACACATCACAACTAGATGCAAATAAAGATGTTTAAGAAATCTTCTTTCTACCTTTGATATTCCTAGATCAACCTTCCAAGAGGTTCAAACTATTGCATAAGCTTATGAGAGAAGAACTTAACATGGCATGTACCCAGATTCCCACAAAAAAGAAGCATTAATCCCTAAAGAGATGAAGAAAAGGAGGTTTTAAAGCTCTCATAGATGTCAGCAATAACTCCTAAGCTGTCCACACCTTTACAATGTGCATGCAATAGTTCACCTTCCTATGACAATACTGATTCACTTAGCCCCATAAAAAGATATGGTTTAGCTTATGTCTATCTCAGAAGACACAATTGAAGAAAGCTTTGCCACACTGGACTAAGGATCAACTATATGTGGCCAATCAACAATGGTCACACAAACAAGTTTTGAACGATAGTTGTGCTATCACATGCATAGTGTATATGTGCTTAGCTTATGATGTTTTCATAGAATTCACACTTACACGTGCTCAAATCCTAGCACCAAAAGGTCAAGTTCTTCCTATCAACCAACTAAGAGAATGCGTGGCAATATTCTATATCTACAACATAGTGAGATAGTATTAACCCCCCAACAATCACCCACTAGTCTGGAACTATTTGTTACACCATTCATCATTAGACTACCCCCAACAACACAAACAACTACCACTACAATCCAAAGGCCACAACCAATAGTACACATGAAGGCCAACATAGCAGAGAGTTGTTTTGGAGATTATACCACTAGTGAAAGAAAGTTTGGAGAAGCTTAGAGAGGCTTAAAGAGATGAGTTGTCAAGTGGTGAAGTTGGTCTAGCAAACTAGCATAGGACCAGCCCTAGCTCTTTGGATATATAAAATAGACCTTGGAAGCTTGTGTTTAGTACAATAAAACCCAATAGGTGCTTTGGAACATCAACAAGAACAAGTTGATGCAAAATAGATAACTTGCACCATGGCTAGCTCATAAGAACTGTCTAAAAATGGATGGAAGTTGTAGCTTCAAACACTCAGAGCAGACAACATAGTAACAATTGGAAAAATTCATCTTAAGAGAGTGTCATACATAGGGTTGGATTTATATAATTCATAAAATCCCTAATTTATATGAACTATGCAAGGAGCAATCACCTTAACACTGAATTGTTGTCATTCTGGAATTATTCAGAGTTGTAGAGAATGACCCCAAGACTATAAATCTTCAATATCTCTAAACATAATGAATCAAATGATCTAAAAATTTGTAGGCATAAACTAGAACGTAATACCTTTCAGAACAAGACCTTAATCAAGCATCTCTATAGAGAGAGTAGCACTCTCTGCAAGTTGACTAAATCGAAGGAAGAAGGAGCAATAAACTAAAGTGGCACCTAGCAATGAACAAGAAGTATATATATTGCTTCAAATCATCATCCTACTTAATGTACAAATGTTGTGGAGTCTTTATATAGACTCTTCAATACATGTCCATGCCTTTTCTTCAAGGATTTGAATTTGAAATTAGGTGGATTTCTAAGTTTAGATTGATTGAGGTGAGGTCATCCAATAGGGTTAAATACCATGTTCAAAGGTTAACTTATAATTCATTCATTAGAAGACACTATGCCTACATTAGTCAAGTTATAGCTTGTGAAGAATCTAAATTTTTTGGAGAATCAAATAAGCATAGGGAATGGATTAAATCCATGGAGGAGGAATTCAAGGCACTTGAAGAAAATGATACTTGGTCATTGGTGCCAAGAACAAAGGACATGAAAGTCACTGGCAACAAATGGGTGTAGAAGGTAGAGAGGCAGGTAGATGGCAGCGTCTCTAGGTATAAAGTGAGGTTGGTTGCCAAAGGATTTTCTCAAACTTATGGCATATAGTTTGAGGAAACATTAAGTACAGTAGATAAAATGTCCACCATAAGATGCTTGATTGCAATTTCATCCTCAAAAGGTTGGAAGATGTAGTAGTTGAAAGTGAAGAATGCTTTCCTAAATGGAGAGCTTGAAGAGGTAGTCTTCATGGAATAGCGCCAAGGATTTGAAGATGAGAGGTTTCCACATCATGTATGCAAGCTTAAGAAGGCTCTTTATGGACTCAAGCAAGCCCCAAGGGCTTGGAACCAAATACATGTGGGCTACTTGGTAAAATGTGGATACAATTAGAGTCATGTAGACCAATCACTCTGTGAAGAAGGAAGGTAGCAAAACTGTTTCCATTTGTATATGTGTTGATGATTTCATCATTGGAGGGGATGATAAAGCCAACATAAAGAAAATAAAGAAGAAGTTTGGATGTGAGTTTAAAATCTCTGATTTAGGGATTTTAAGGTACTTCCTTGGGATTGAACTATTATATAAAGAGTAAGGTATATACTTGATGCAAAGGAAATACATTCTAGATCTTTTAAAGAAGTTTGACTTGTGTAATTGCAAGCCCATTTCAAATCCATTAGAAGAAAATTTTAAATTAAGTGCTGATGAAGGTGAACAAGTGAAGGATGTGACCATGTATAGGTTAATAATTGGTTCTCTCTTGTATGCTACTATGATAAGACCAGATACTGCACATGTAGTTGGAGTGTTATCTCAACTTTTGCACGCACCAAGAGTACCTCATCTTCTTGCAGCCAAAAGGGTACTTAGGTACCTCAAAGGATCAGCGAATGAAGGGCTATAATATCCATTTGATGATGGATTAAATGTACAAGCTTATTGTGATGTTGATTGGGCAGGTTCCAAAGATAACAAGAGGAGCACTAGTGGATATGTTATCATGCTAGGGAAGAAGACCATCTCATGGATGTCAAAGAAGCAACCAACAGTGGCTCTATCCTTGATCGAAGCTGAGTATAGAGGCTTAGCACAAGTCTCACGTGGTCTTATGTGGCTTAAGAAGTTTTTTGTTGATCTTGATTTGTAGGTTAAGCAAGCACCTATTTTTTGTGACAATATAGATACCATATGCTTTGCTCAAAATCTAATGTTCCATGCAAGGTCAAAGCATATAGAAGTACATTACCACTTTATTAGAGAGACAATCATGTCAAAGGATGTCAAGGTGGAGCATGTCAATACAAAGGACCAATATGCAGATATGTTTACCAAATCTTTGGATGGAGTAAAACAACACTTCAAGGCATGCATTCGAATGAAGGACCTAGGAATTGAGACTTGAGGTGGAGTGTTGAAAATCAAGTCTCAACCATGCAAAAGTACTCATCCATGAGTTTTCCAAGTGGATCAATAAAAAAGGAGGAACCAAAGTCACAGAATCTAGTTAGAAGCTCCACCAAACTCAATCAAATTCAAATCCCATCAATCACCCACAAAAACCTGCACCTATATTGATTGGTGGGTGGTTAGCTAGATTGTAGGAAAAGTAAAACTCTATATAAGCACCATTTCACCTTTGTGTCTTGAGTTATATGCATTCCATGAGTTTTCCACTTAGCTTAGTGAAGTCATAAATGCTAGCAAGCAGCCCCCTTGCTTGCTTACCTCATTTTCTCATGCTTTTTCTCCTCTCTATCTAGAGGTGTAGTTAGGCTTTTCCAAATCGGGCTGTATCAGATTGTAGAGCATTTTTGTCTCTCTCATTCTACTCATTTTCATTGATTTCAAGCTTCATTTGGTCTTTGATATAGTGTTGCAAAGTTTTCCTAAGTTTCAAGTTCTTTGACTGAGTGAGTTGTGAGAAATTTCCAAGTTTGTGAAGCTATATGTCTGCACATAGGCAGAGAGTGTTGCAAACTAGCTTGTTTTGCATAGGATGGTTCTCCCAACTCGAATACCCATTAGGGATGATTTAAAGCTTGTTCAATAGCTCTCAATGTCGTGTAAGTTTGCAATTAGAGAATCAAGAAATGTTGAGAACAATGAGCACATATCATTGCTTGTGGACCTAGTGGAGGGAAACCACCTTCCATTGTTGCATTGAGGTGTTAGAATCATCCCTCGTCACGTTTTACAAACTGTACCAATTTAGATGGTCTAATGCCCTATGTTTGGCATGCACGGTGGACTCAAACCCAAAAATGTAGGACTTAGGCCACAGGTTTATCTTTGTCTTTTGACTCCTCATCCAATAGCATATGCAATGCTTTCTTCAACAAGTCCTTAGCTTCTTGAAAGGTTCCCTCAATTTTCTTGATTAATGTCTTGAGATGCCTCTTGTGTTGAGCTAAGTACCAACTTAGGGACTTGCGGAGAAAGAGACTATACCTCAATCCCCTCTCAAGTGCATATAGTGGGGATACACGCTTTTAATTATCAATCCAAAGAGTATACAAACCTAGCCGAGTGTATGAGGACATGCAATCATGTGATGATCAATGCAAATGAACTACTCAAAGAGTGTAAATAAGGCAAAGACTTATCCAAACAAGCTCCAACTGTTGGTCAAGGCGAAACGATACTTAGTGCAGCAGCCGTCAGTATTTTGGATTTTTCTTCCAGCTCCGAGCTCCAAATATAGCAAATAGCATATGCGTTTCGAAGCTCTCGAGAAGACGCATCCAATGGCAGTGGTTTCACTCAATTCTGACGCTCCTACTTCAAGTTATGAGCAAAATACTGAGTCGCGGGAATACTTTCCTACACTTCAGCACTTCCTACACTTTGCACACACCTTACCTACAGCAAATAATCACTTTCATGGATAGACAACACTCACAAGCACTCTTTCCAAGCAATACACATGCATACAAGCTCACGAAGAAGAAGATACAGAGTGAAGAAGACACAAATTCGAATTTCTGTGCTCTCTATTCTCACAATGGCAAAAAGTTCTTTACAAAGAGTCACATTTGACTTATATACTAGTGCCCTAAAAATGGTCCTTTCACACAAGAGACCGGCACTTTATTCACTAAAAGACTAATTTCCTACTATTCTACATGGGTAAATCTCTAATCTTCTGTGGGGATGCATCTAGAGGACTCCTCTAGTGCCTTTACAACGGGAAATATATTACAAGAATGAGTATGATACAAAAATATGATGTCCAAATCGGAAAAATTTTGGGGCCCATCTTTTTCTCTGCTTTGTACTTTCTTTAGCTTTGCAACACTCTCCCCCTCTTCGTCTCTATCGTCCCTTGACAGGCTTTGCTTCTTGTCCTCAGTTTGTTGTCCGCACGCATCCAGTGGTCAGTATTGCCTGATTCTTGATCTTGCATTACGTTTTAGAGGCACTCTGATTTGTCCTGGTTGCACACATCGGACCTTGCTGTGTTATTCACTTCTTTTCTCTGCATGCAACCTTTGCTCATTGTTACCTGTTTATAAAACAGGTGTTCAGTTTTGACGGCCTCTTCTTAATTCTTGTTTTACATTCTCTGGGCCTGATGCATTCGCCTTGTTTGCTCGCAACCCTCGGAGTTAGACTGACTACCTGATATTCCACAGTCTAATTCACCTATAGGCTCATTAATTCTTGGTTGCCACGCACGCCACCAGTGGAAGGTATGAAGATGTGGTGCTTCAGTCTTCGATCTGGACCTTCCACAGATCAAGAGGTTGAAGCACCCATGTGGGTTACGTCCTTTCCTTGGTGTGTGTGCCCCTGCAGGGCTCTGTGCAGAGATGGGTGTTGCGCCCCTGCGGGACTTCTTGCAGAGATATATCTTCAGATCTTGCTTTTTAGTGAAGCTGCTTCTTTCGTTGTCTTCTTCTTTTCTTCTTTTTACTTGACTCTCCCTCAACACTGCCCCCCTCCTGGACTCTGTCGTCCCCGACAGGCTTTGATAAGCGACGGGCATATGTTTGATATACTCTTTGCTTTGTATCATTTAGCAGATTTGCTTCACGTATCATGAGTTGTTTCCATTGTTCTGCCTTCACACCGTCATTTGGTGGCTGTCTGTGATCTGCGAAGAAGCTAAGTTCATATGCTATTAATCTGGCATTTAAATTGGATGACATTTTTAAAAAAATTTCTGAATCCATCTCAAAAAGTCCTGTAAAGAAAGCTTCTTCGAAAGTCTGCATATATACACTTGGCAAGAACATTAATCTGGAAAAATATGCCATTATTGTTGGTCTGCTAGGCATAACTGATAGATAAAAAATGAGAATATCCGTGCCCTGATTAATACCTATGAAGTTCAAAAAGGTGTAGGCCGCATGTTTGAATACATTCAAAACTGTGAGGATCATGCTAAGTATTTTGTTGGTCATTTTTACAGTTAAATCAGGTACTGTCGCATAATTCTGTAGCCAAAATTCTATGGTTTTGACCATATAATCCTCCGTTGGCAAGTAGTTATGTGGCGGGCTCGGAAGCATAGGATAATTGAGCCACTGCTTATTTATAGTGCCGCTTCTTTGCAAATCCAAAAATTCCCTGGTATCCCTTCTTCGTGGTATTGGACAAAATGAAGGGTTTACCTGGAATGCATATGGTGCTACTTGTCAATGCACCCGTAGTGTGGGATGTTTCTCCAAAAATTTCCGTCGCCACACTGGTTGTGCAGCTTCAAACTCTGCTTGTGTGTACGCGAATGTGTCATGTTTGAAATTCAGCTGCTCATCTGGACTCTTCTTTGTAATCTTCGTTATATAACGTCTTGTTTTCTCTTTCAAGAGTCCGTATGGAATATTGAACGGCTTCATAATCTTGTCCAGGTCTTTACCTTTGATCTTGGCCTCTTTCATCACTTTGACCACTTCATTTTCAAAATTCTCCGTTAACCGGGACACCACTAGTGCCCGTTCCTTCTGACTTATTTCTGTAGTAAAGGGCATCGGATGTTCGTCATGTATGTCGGCCAACTGCTCATGTAGTGGAGAATTATAGATCGGGTGAGATAGAGGACTTACCTCTACCTCGTCAGTAGGATTTTCCTTATCTGGCACTACTGGTGTCCCGATCGGTGCTTTCTCTGTTATTTGAGTCTTCAACTCTTCTATGCATTTATCTTTATCTTTGACTTCTTGCATGGCTGCCCTGAGTGCTTCTTTTGTGGCCAGCAATTCTTTACCAATGTCAGCTACATGATCCATATTTTCGTTGTAGCTTTGTACCAGTTTGGCGTTCACCTGTTGTAATTGACCCTTCAATTCATTGGTTTCATTGGCGTATCTGCTCTTCCATTCCTCTATGTTTGCCTGTTCTTGCTTTAGCAGCTCTTCATATTTTGATATCTGATCTCTTAATTCTTTGTCTTTGGTTTCTGTGGATTCCTGTTGCTCGATTGGTTGATCATATAATAATGATTTCATTAATTCCTTATTCCTGTTTCTCAATGTGTCATTTTCTTCCATATATACTTTTAGCTGTGTCTCGAGCAACGTACTTCTAGCTTTCATTCTCTCTTTGTCTGCCTCGGTTGCATCATATGATCTCTGTAAATTTGTGAGCTGTGCTTGGAGTTGGTGATGCTGAGTCACTAATATATCACATTTCGTTTTGATTTCGATCAACTCCGTGTTTTTGGCCGTTATCTCCTTTTGTGCTTGGATGAGTTGGGATGACAATTGTTCGCTCATTATCTGGAATTGACTTCTTTCTCTCATGGCCTTATCATAATCTACATCTATTTCCATCAATTGCTGTTGTGTGTCCATGGCTGTTTGAATCATCTGTTTGACAACAGGTTTCAGCTGAGTAACATCCACATTAAGCCATGTTTTTGGTATGCTTGGTTCTTCGCCGGTATTGATGTCTTTGCCCTGTGCAATATGTAATGTAGTGTCATGGGGCTGCCTAATCTGAAGCTGGATCCTTGGCTCAGCCCCCATGTTTGCCTGCTTTTCTTGAGGTGTGTCATCCGGTACCTCGATCACAATTTGTTCTTGGTTTCGTGGCCCCTCCGTTTCCTTACTCACTGGAGTTTGTTCTTCCTCTTTAACAGGTTGTTTTACATGTGTAACACTGGTTGGAGCTTCCTTGATGCTTATCTTTGTAGTATCATTTAACTGAATTACATGCTCCGGTTCAATGGGATCTTCTATATTCTGTTCTTTTGCTTTACGACTTCCTGGCGTCACTTCCACTTGATCGATCTCATTCCATTCGTCTTCTTGAGTTTCTGTCCGTATATCAGTATCCAAGGTATCTTTTTCAGGGCTGGAGTCCGTATTTGTACTGGAATCATCGATCCCTAGTTCTTTGTATCTTCCAGCTTGTTTTGGTGTTTTCTCTGGACTCCGTTGTTGTTTCTCGTGACTAGCCTGTCTATAATGATGACCTTGAATGTTTAAATTTACCTGCCCTTGCATATATTGATGTGTTTCTTCGAGGGCAGCGGAAAGATCTCTCTTTGTAATCGGCATTTGAGCCGTCGTGATCTTCGGTAAGAGATGAGTTCTCTTTGATTGTGGTGTAGCTTGGGCTTCCTCCTCCCGTAAACGCTTTGTACCCCTCATGGGTTTTTGTGTGCTGGTTCCCGCTTCTTCAACCATAACAACTGCTTTCTTCTTCTTAGGGACCGTAGCAGATTTTGCATACTTGGCTAGCCCTTCTGAGTTCGGCATCTCCCGTAAGCAATTTTTCATCTCAAGAGCTTCATATATCAATAGTGTTAATGCAGAACTGCCATTCAAAAACTTCTTCTGTCCCCACTTCTTCTGGGCTTCAAACAATCTTTCTTGGACATACCCTGTTAAATTGATTCTGTTTCCTATTTGTCTCATGGCATGTGATAATAGTTGGACTACAATTTTTTGTGGAGCCGTGTATCTGTGCATGCTTGGGAAACAAAAGTGTTGATGCACCAATCGAACAGCATCTTCTATGTCAATTCTGTTAATCTCCAGGAAGGATCTCTTCTTGGGATCATGACACTCCTCTTTGACACTAGTAATACCTGCTTGATTCCATCCAAAAGCTTTATTGATTATTTTGTGAGTGAATTGGATGGTTTTCCATGTCCCTACTTTATCCAATAGCTTCTGGGACTGATATTTTTGTAGCAGCCGGTTGCATGGTATTCATGACTTGTGCACATCTTTGAAAGTCTGGAACATAGATAGGCAATTTGAGAAATGCCTCTATGCCTGCTTGCGTCCATACATCTTCAATATGAGGTAATCCTTGTATTATTGTCTTGAAATCCTGTGACATGATTGGAAAGTAATGATCTGTATCCATAATTTTGATTGTTGTCATGAAGATGAGCTCTGCCACTGGTTGATCATCCCGAAACCAGTGACCTCTTGCTTTTGTTACCGATTCCAATGGAAGAAGCTGCACCTCTTCCTGTTGCGTAGATTCTGAATCAGTAGACACCATCTGCACTCAATATAGAGTATGAATTAGTTGCCATATATTATCAGAAATCCTCCTTTATTTGTTTGTCATAAGCTCGATATTGCTCCGCGTGAATGGTGTCGTCCCTTTCCCGTGTGTGTGAGAAAGGTAATACCTGGATCTTTCACATTCTTAGGTATTTTTTTATTTTCATCTGAAAAGGAAAACAGAAAAGTTAGTTTATAGCCGAAGCGATTATTATTATTTTTTGGAGTAATTTTCTTAATGTATGTACAAGTGCTCTCCTATTTCCCAAGAGGAAAATGTGCTTGACTATCCTAAAATAGAAGAAGGACGTGCCGAATGCTTGGCCTTGTAATGTGGCCCTATTATGCATACTTTGGGTCTCGAAGGCTCCATATGTGTGCAATTGGAAGTAGTTGGCTGATGCATGCCGTTTACTTTGTCTTTAGGTATCCAAATCTGCTTCATTGTGCTGGGCTTCGTTGTATGTTGCCTAATTCCGATGAATGTGGCTCCTTTATTGTTGTATGTCTGCTTTATCTGATTTGTAAGTCTCGGAATGGCTCGGGTTGCCATTCCAGACTCCTTCTTTCTCTAGTAACTCTTTTGTTGTGGCTGTTTTGCCTGTGGACCATATTGGTTCTTCTTGTTCTGGGAATCATCCTTTCGGTTTGGTTTCTTTGGAACGCAAGACTTAGGAACCGAGATTTGTGAACGATCCTGTTGCGCGGCTACTACTTGCTTTGGGATCCATATTGTAGCAATTCGTCGATGACTTCGTTGTTCAGACTGAGTTGGTTTCTCCTTTGATTGTTTGTTCTGATGTCGGTTGTGCTTCTGTTGGCGAAGATACTCCTTCACTTGATCTTTCTTGATCCACGCTTGGTGGGAATATGGAATAGGGTATATTTTAATGGGTACAGATTTTGAATTACTCGGAGGACTAGTCCCTTTCATGCATGGTGCTTCGGTGAGGTGGGTTTCAGATAAATTGACACTCTCGTGACTTGTTAGATTAGAAGATTGTGTGCAAGCAGAATTCAATGTGTCCTCACATACAGTACTCGATGAAGGTGTTTCTATAGTGCTAGTGATCATACATTCAGGACTTTGTTCTTTAGAATGAACTTTTTGTTCCATGCTCACAGATTTGATTGGTCGTTCGTCTAGCAGACTGAACACTTCACGATGTCCTATCCTGGCTGAGATGTATCCTAACGCTAATTGAATGGTCACCTCATATTCGTAAATCCAGTCTTGACCTAACACTACCTCTTCAAGTAAATCTTGATCATGACACACTAATAGCTTTTGTTCCATAGTGTTGTTGCCAAGATGTAAAGGTAAGGTGATCTCACCTATGCATTGAGTAATTGTTCCTCCTATTCCTATCAATTGGGCCATCGATGGGCGTACTTTCTCCTTGAGTTTTTGGGTCAAAGAAAGCTTGATGCAGCTTACAGCAGCTCCGGTATCAATGAGAGCATCCACCAAGTGGTACTCCGTTTTACCTGCTCCCAAATTTAAATAGGGTTGCGTTTTCTGTGATCCTAGGTTTTGAGTGGCTCTAAAATTAGCCATTGGGATGAGTTCTTCTCCTAGTCGATATCTCTCATCTCGCTCTCTCATCCACTCTTTCCGTTTCTTTATTCTTTCCAATGCTTCCTGTCTCGCTTCTTCTCGTATCCTTTCCTCCTCTATGCGTCTATTCTTGCCTTTGATTAATCGAGACAGTGTTTCTTTGGTTAATGGTTCTAGATATTTTTTCACTCTACATCCACTGATGTAGTTTGGTAACACGTCGCCATCTAAGGTTGCTAAGCTAATGGCTCCACTTGTAGATATGCGATTAATAATTAATGGACCATATCCTCTCTTCTGCAACTTCTTAGCGTGTTGTTTCAAGGTGTATACCAAAACTAAATCTCCTTCCTTCAAATTTTTGTCCTTTATGTGAGCATCAAAGTAGGCTTTCTGTCGTCGTTTAGCAGCATAAATGCCTGCTACTGCTTGTAACCTAGTTTCGTGAAGTTGTTCTATTTGATCCAATTGAGCTGATAGTTCATGTCCTGTCCACTCGTAAGTAGTTGCTACTCTCAGAGTGGGAATCAAGAAATCAATTGGCAAAATAGCATTTTGTCCATATACTAAGTTAAAAGGAGTAGTGCCTATGGCGGTTTTATAGGCTACTCGAAATGCCCATAAAGCATGATGTAACTGCTTATCCCAATCTGATCTACCATTGTTAACAATTTTGGTGAGAACTGTACACAAGATTTTATTCGAACTTTCGGCTTGTCCATTGGCTTGTGGGTGATAAGGAGCTGATTTCTTATGAATTACCAAGAATTCATTCAACAAAGCTTCTATAACTTCATTCACAAAGTGCGTACCTCTATCACTCACAATTTCTATTGGTAGTCCAAATCTAGTGAAAATGTTCTCAAAGAGGAACTTGACTGTGGTTCTCGCGTCATTTTTCTTGGTTGCTTTTGCTTCAACCCATTTGGTCAGATAGTTTGTTGCTACAATTATATATTCGGCATGGGATCCTTTTGCTGGTGGGCTAATAGGTCCTATGAAGTCTATTCCCCATTTTGTGAAAGCTCTAGCACTCATCATGGGTCTAAGTGGCATCTCATCTCTTCTAATTGGATATTTCGTTCGTTGACAAGTATCACACCGTTGCACATATGTTATGGCATCTTGGTGTAGAGTTGGCCACCACATTCCAGCAAAGAGGATCATTTTTGCTGTTTTATCCGCAGAGAAGTGTCCTCCTGCAGCTCCTGTATGAGCCATCTCTAAAACAGAAAGATATTCGTTTTCATGAATGCACATTCGTAATTGGTTATCTTTCCCTCGTTTAAAGAGTTGTTTTCCTATAATAACATAATCTTTACTTTGTTCTTCAAGCGCGCGTTTCCTTGCTGAAGTAGCTCCGTCTGGGTATTCTTGAGTTTTCAAGAACTTTACCAGTGGCATGCTCCATCTTGGTGCTATTGTAGAATAGCATAAGGTAGAGTTCTCATCTGGGATTTGTTCTTGACAGATCTGACAGGTTGCTACATAGTTATGTGCATCTCTTTGCATGGTTGGCCAATATATGCCAAATCTCTTGAGTGTTTGCCACGTTCCATTTGCATTCAAATGAGTTTTCCATTGGTTTATGTGTGCTTTCTGAAGCCACATTTCTTGTTCCTCTTCTTCCACACATCTCATCAATAATCCACTTGGATCCTGGTGATACAAACTTCCCGCAATGATGTGAAGGTTTTTAGTCCTCCAGAGGTCTTGGGTTTGGTTTGGTGTGATCCCATCTTTAGGTCCATGTGTAAGTATAGGGATCAACTTTTCTGCCCATTGAGGACATACTTCCAGGTTAAAAAGGTAAGTATCTGGCAGATCATCTGGTACTCCTATGGGTGGTTCTCCATGGGTCATTCTTGATAAGTGATCTGCTCTTATGTGGGTATTTCCTTTCTTGACTACTACCTCAAAATCAAATTCCATTAGCAATAAAAACCATCGTACTAGTCGTCTAGTATTACAAGGCTTGTTGACTAGGTACAGTAGGGCTTGATGATCAATGAAGAATTTGAATTTGTTTGCCAGCAGGTAATGTCTGAACTTTTTGACTGCGTACACCATCCCTAGGCCTTCTCTCTCTGTGGTAGTATAATTGCGTTCTGCTTGATTTAATTGTCTACTAGCATAGGCTATAGGGTGGTCTAATTTTCCTGTGTCAGCAGGTTGAGCTAAGATGCAACCAATGGCAAACTTGGAAGCATCCACATGAATGTGAAACGGTTTATTCCAATTGGGGACTCGAAGGATTGGTGCTTAACTCAATCGCTTCTTTAACTCGTTGAAGGCTTTTTCACATTCTTCAGTCCAATGAAATTGTGTCAATAATGCATAAAGAGGTCTAGCAATTATGGCGTACATATGTACGAATCTTCGATAGTATCCACAATGTCCCATAAATGCTTGAACTTCTTTAGCAGTCCTAGGTCTTGGTAAATCCAGAATTACTTTGATTTTGTCTTCATCTGTTGAAATCCCATTCTTAGAGACAATATGTCCTAAGATTTTTCCTTGTCGAACCATGAAGACACATTTTTCAGGATTGAGGCATACTCGATATTGTCGACATTTGGCAAAGATCTTTTCTAGTTCAGGGATATGCTCTGATCGTATAGCTGAATAAGTACAAAGATCATCTACATATACCTCCATACTTTTTCTCAGAAATTCCTTGAACACATGACACATCAATCTTTGGAAGGTAGCTGGGGCATTCGTTAAACCAAAAGGCATGACTCTAAAGGCGTATACTCCCCACTCAGTTGCGAACGCTGTTTTATGTTGGTCCTCAGGAGCAATGGCTACCTGATTATACCCTGAAAAGCCATCCAGAAAGCTATAGACTTCCTTCCCTGCTACCCTTTCCAAGAGATGATATGTGATTGCCAAAGGATAACTATCCCTTATGGTCGCGGCGTTTACTTTCTTCAAATTGATGCAAACTCTTAACTTTCCATTCTTTTTCGGTACAACCACCAAAGGTGACACCCATTCCGTGTGCTCAATCTCATAGATGAATCCAGCATCTAGTAACTTGTCTATTTCTTCCTTTATTTTGGCTGAATACACATCATTGTAAGTATATGGTCTTTGTTTAGAAGGTTTGGCTTCGGATGTCATGGGGATTCTATGCGCACATATAGATGGATCTACTCCCTTCAAGTCCTTATAGGTCCAAGCAAAGACATCCCGATATTCTCTTATGAGACGAATTAACTCTTGTTCTTCCTCTAATGAGACATCCTGTCCTATGAAGGTACATCGTTCCTCTCCTTCTTCTACGGTTACAACTATCTTCTTGGTTTGTTCCTTATTATCATATGCTATTCCAGGCTGTGCTTCTCTTTTCGGCATTTGAATAGCAATTTTTCTCTCCTCCACTTCATATTTTTTAAAGTGAGCTGGTATCTCAAATTGGTCTTGGGGCTTGTTTTCTTCATCTTCTGATTCTCTTTCAAATTCTAATTCCCCCTTCTGAGTGAGTTCCTGGTGTTTTTCATTGGCTGTGATATTTATGTTGGTGGTACTATTCCCTAGATCCATTGGTTCGGGCTCCATTTCAATGCTCTCGTAGTCCTCCTTCCAGTCTTTCTCGATCACTTCTCCTTCTTCAGCCTCCTGAAGGACTACCATATACAGGCTAACATCATAACCCTCCTCATCGATACATTTGTTCATGGTCATTACTTCTTCGTTTACACAGACATCGAGGGTCGCTAGAATTTCCATCCAACCGTGAGGTTCAAATTCTTCATCAAGAAATACTTGTGGCATATAAGCTGGATCTTGTACAGACCTCGCTATTCCTTGTTTTTGCTGCCATCCTTTTCTTCTCTCCTCTTCCTTCTTTGTAGCTTGGCATATCCATAGACGAGTGTCCTCGTTCATCCAAGATTGATCACTAGAACCTACACTATGAATCGATTGATCGTCTTCCTCCTTATGAATTTGATTCCATTGTAGAGGTGGAACATCTTGATAAGTGTACGTATGTATGTTTCTTCTAGTGGTGGTTCCTGCGTGTTGTAGGTATACCGCGTCTTTTCCCCAATCTTGTATGACCTTTAGCTGTCTCATGAAAGGCCTTCCCAGGATCATTTCATAATTGCTTGGCCTTTGGAAGTGACATATTGCTAAAGTGTGTTCGAATTCCACTCCACACGTAGTGAAGATTACTCGTTCCAACAATCCTAAGGGTCTTTCTGTATGTCCATCTGCCATTTGTATTTTCATGCGTGTTGGTCTTAATGCTGGTTTTCCCCATTTCTCCCAAATTTCTTTGGTAGCAATACCAACACCAGCTCCCGAATCTAAGATGGCTTTGGTAGTGTAACCCCTATAAGTAATTGGAAGGCAAGTATTTCCTTCATCTCCCTCGCTAAAGTCTCCTACTTTATCCACTGGAATTCTCACTGTGTTTACTTCGTCTACTATCTCTTTCTTTTCCTCCTTGACTTCCCATTGATCGATCAATTTCTCTTTCAAATGTGGTTTTACCTTCAACAGTTCTTCGAATGTTAGGGTACAAGGGATTTTTACCTCTCTAAGGCGTTGTATGATCTCGGATGTTTGGACTGATGAGTTCGTTTCTCGTTTCCTCATTGAGGGAATGCGATACAGTTCTGAATTGTGTTCGTACTCCCCTGTGTAATTGGGAAGTTCCTTTACATCTTCCTCTCCTTGGTCACTTGCATCCATTGGAAAAATTCCTTCTGAATTTAGGTCAGGTATGGAACCCTCTATTTCGTTTTCTACTTCTAATTCCTCAAAGGGTGGTTCAATTCCTTCCACTTTCTTCCATTTGTCCTCTTGAACTCGTGCCCATAGATCCTTAGTCCATTCTCCTTCTACTTCAGGAACTATGGATCCTTCCCTTCTCTCAACACCACATTCGTCATTCTGTGTTCTATTTACTTCAGGCTTTTCATGAATGTTTACACACTCTTGGAATTCTCCTTCAGAAATTCGGGTATTGGGTAAAGGCGATGCAGGTTTTTCTAAGGTCTGTTGTGCAACTTCTATCAATTTCTTGCAAATCTCTAGTCTTTCTCTTTCTAAGTCGCCTCTTGGATATTCTCTCTCGTGTTGTTCTATGGTAGGTCCTGCTCTTACTCGTGCCTTGTATGCCTGAATCCACATGGCTAATTCTTCAGGCATAGGATCTGCTAACACTGATCTTCCCTCTTCGGTTCTTCCTTTGGTTTTTGTTCGTTTTCCTCCTTTTCCTTCTTTTGTAATAACTTCTTTTCTTTTATCCTATCTCTTCGGTGCTTCCATCTCTGGGACCTTTTACTTGCAATACTCTTCTCCGGCTCTTCTGAGTCTTCAACTCTCTGAGGGATGGGTGTGTCCCTCTCCTTGTCACTTTGGTTGTTCTCCTCCGTTTTATCAAGGGTCTCTCTGGCTTTGGCTCTCGTTATTGCTTTCAATGGTACTGTGTACTCTTTATCACTCCCTGATGATTCAATAACTTCTATTACGTTGACTTGCACGTTAGATGTAACCTTGTTGGGATTCTTGGGGCAGTCTCTGAAAAGGTGTTCCTTACCACAATCACTACAGTAGCCTTCCCAGACTCGTTGTGGTGGTGGTGGGTTTGGCAATGTACATTCTCTGATATAGTGATCACCTCCACACCTGTAACATGGTCCTCTGGGTACAGGCGGTCTGTTCATGGGTCGGGGTGGTATGGTTGCTCTAGGAGCTGTGTACATTAATGACACATAGTCCTGCTCATATCCGTATGAACTATCTGATACTTCCATGCCATAGGCATATGGTTCATACAATTGTCCATATTCCATCATTGAGCTTTCATAATTAGGGTATGTTCCTTGACTAGGGTCATAAAACGAGTCATATGGTTCATTACTAGTCAAAGGTGTGGCTGGGACTATTGCTCTCTCTAGGTTTTCTTCAGGTTGAGCAATCTTGACTGGGACAATGTTCTGAGGATGGGGCGGTTGTTGTCCTAGTACTGGTTGTGGTTGTGTGTATCCTTGATATACATACGGTCGTGGTGCTGGTGCCTGCGGCTAATAAGAGGGATACCTAAAGGCTTCACCTCCCTGATCTCTCTGAGGGTATCCATAGGGTCTCATGTATGGCTGTGCCGGTCGAGCTTGCCTATTGTAGGGGCAATTTTCTGTGTTGTGATTTGTATATTTTTGTTCCACACTGCAATATTGTAGAGGTCCTGGGACAGTGGGTCTATTATAAACATAATCTGGTGGTGGAACTACTCCCCTAGTACACAAGTGAGAAGGATGATCACCTCCGCACTGCATACACCTTCTGAGCATGGGTACTCTCATAGGGTTATTGAGGTAGTTCCTCTGTCCTTGAACGTTCAACTTTTTCGCTAACAGATCGGCTATTTCCTCTACATTGTTTTTAGGAATTGATGAGTTACTAGCCGAATCTTCACTTTTCAAGCTTCCTTGAGGTATTTTCAGGTCCTCTGCTAGGTTATCTTCTAGGTCTATGCATTCCTTCATGCATTCTTGCAAAGTCTGGACCCTTTTCACATACACCAATGATCTTAAAGATCCGTTCAACAATCCTTCCAAAAATAATGACACCATTTTATTTTGTGTAGGTCTTTCTTCTACCGGGCATCTGTCTACATATTGCTTGAATCTTCTTGCAGCCAATCTTACTGATTCGGTAGGGACTTGTTTGAAGCTATGGATCAATGATGAAGAATTGTTTTTAATTCCTGATTTAGTAAATTCCTCAATCATTTCTAGGTATACTTGCTCCATGTTCTGAAAGGTATTAGGGTCCAATGGTTGAAACCATGCTAACGCTGTGTCTGATAAAGTAAGACCAAAGGACTCATATTGAATCAAAAAGTCTTCTACCTGTTCGGCTCTGATTACTTGTTTAAATTCCGCTATATGATTGTAAGGTTCACTAGAGCCATCATAGTGATTTCTCATGCATTTGGCAACTTGGATCGGCCTTAATCGTCTTCCTGTTTCGGGTGTTCTAGGCATCACTGGGAAAATTGGCCTTCCTATTGGTATGCCTGGTCCTCTTACTACCGGCGGTCTGACTGGAGCATGAAGTCCATGTCTTGGGTCAATAGTTGGTTGAGGTCAGTAATTAGGGTTGTTTGCAGGCATTGCGAACTGTACAGGAGGTCTGACAGGGATTTGAGTTGGTTGTGTTTGTTGTGTTTGTTGTGTTTGGCCCGACTGTTGATATGAATCATTATGGGACGTTCCCAGTGGGTTTCTTGAAGTAGTGGCTTGGTCCCTAGGGGGGAACACTGGGATGTTTTGATATTTCAACTCAGCTCTTTCCGCTTCTGTTATGGGCCAATATCTTCTCTGATTTCTATCCAGATATGTGATAATGGTGGAAAAATCAGGATCCTGCAACTCATAGATGGTGACTGGATTAGGACCAGCTTCCCAAATTGAGGAATGTGCTCTAAGGAGATGCTCCATCCCATTGATCAAATATACATCCATTAAGGTGTCATCTTGGGGAATCAGATCTCCTCTCCATATCCTCGCAATCGTAGATCTCCCTCTAGGTGTAGTTACTTGCTCTTCACTCCCTCCTCCATTTAAGTTTGCAGCATTATTTTCTTCACCAATTTCATTAATGTTTTCTAGGTGTTCTGTGACAACATATTGGATATCTCTTTTGTCCATGTAAAGTCCTCCTACGTACTTGACGGCTAGTCTAGGCACTATGTAAGCCTCAGATGCTTTCTTTAACCTGGCCACTGATCTGTTTAGACCATCCAAATAAATAGGGACCTCATTTTGGTTGGTGTTCACATACTCCAAGGAGGTCCTGTACTCTCCCTCAATGATTGACATCATGCCAATCAAGGGTACTGTGTTCTGCATATCCTCTGAAGCCATGGGAATTTCTTCCTCTGACTCACTGGAGGTCTCAGAATAATGTGAACGGTTACTTGGCTCTGCTACACTACCTACAGAAGAGATTATACTTCTTCGGCTTCCTAGGGTTCTTCCGGATCTCAGGTTCATCCACTTCTAAACTCTGATCAGCCTTTGCTACCCTTTGGCCTTTGACACTCTTCACTCAGGGTCAAAATTTTAGCAAGAAGGTTGGCTAAAAATTGACTGAAAATAATTTTTCAAGTCACGATACTTAACCTCCAAAATTCCACGATACACGATCTCTGGGCTGAAACGATACCCGATACTTGGGTCAGAACGATACACGATATTCGAAGGAAAACGATACTCGGCACTTGGGAGGAAACGATACACGATGTTTCAATCCCGACGATATTCGATACTTGAACACAGACGATACACGATACTTGCAGAAGGCGATACACGATCTCTGAATTGGAACGATCGACGATACACGATATTTGGTAAGTATCGCGATCTCTCACGATACTTGACTATCACGATACTTCAGACAAACGATACTTGGCACGCGCGATACACGATCTTCGATGAAGACGATACACGATCGGCAACAAGTATCGCGATCTTTAGAGAAAACGATACACGATACTTGAACCACCAAACGATACACGATACTGATCAAGTATCGCGATATCTGAAGACCAAACGATACTCGATCTCTGAGAGGTATCGCGATCTTTGATCAAAACGATACTTCTCAAGTATCACGACCGGCACGAAACGATACACGATCAACGATACACGATCGACGATCGTTGGCAAAACGATCTCTGACGAAGTATCGCGATCGGTATGAAACGATACACAATCGGAGGGAAATATCGCGATACTCGACCACAGGAGCAAAACGATACTTGCTAAGTATCGCGATACTCAACCGCGGGAGCAAAACGATACTTGACCCTTAGACAAATTTTGAGAAATGTTTTTTAAGTTTTGTTTTGATGCCCTTGTTTTCCTAGTCCCTGTCCTCTCTGCTCTCTCTCTGTATCAATCAAATCACCTCTTTTTACCCTCTGAAAGTCTCTAACGATACCTGACGCGGATCGTTTTTCTTTCCTAACTTGATTTGCTGAGAAATTTTGATTAAAATGGTGGGTTAGCTCACCTTGGTAGCTCCTATGATCTCTTTGTCACTTCCCCTAGCTCTGTGCAACCCCAGCTTGCCCGTTTGCTCTCTCGCGATCTCTGGCGCAGCTCACGATACTCGACAGTCTCTCTCACGATACTTGCTCAAAAACAAGTGATTTTCAAAATGACTCTTTTTGGCTTTTATACTTGGGATTTTTTATCTACTGAAAATGAAGCAACAAGACAAGAAGTGAAAGCTACTCTACTCTACTCCCTCACTCTTCCTACTCTACTCCCTCACTCTTCCTACTCTCCTCCTACTACTCACTTCCCTAAACTAACAACTCACTACACACACTCCAAGAATGAGAAGTAGCAAGTGCGGCTGAAAATGACTTACCAAAGAAGAGAAAATTTCCACTCCTCCACTTACTTCAATGCAAAAAAGCTACTTACCATCAAACGCTTGCCTCGGTTTGATTCGCCACTCCCCGGCAACGGCGCCAAAAAGTGTGTTGACCTAAGTACCAACTTAGGGACTTGCGGAGAAAGAGACTATACCTCAATCCCCTCTCAAGTGCATATAGTGGGGATACACGCTTTTAATTATCAATCCAAAGAGTATACAAACCTAGCCGAGTGTATGAGGACATGCAATCATGTGATGATCAATGCAAATGAACTACTCAAAGAGTGTAAATAAGGCAAAGACTTATCCAAACAATCTCCAACTGTTGGTCAAGACGAAACGATACTTGGTGCAGCAGCCGTCAATATTTTGGACTTTTCTTCCAGCTCCGAGCTCCAAATATAGCAAATAGCATATGCATTTCGAAGCTCTCAAGAAGACGCATCCAATGGCAGTGGTTTGACGCAATTCTGACGCTCCTACTTCAAGTTATGAGCAAAATACTGATTCACAGGAATACTTTCCTACACTTCAGCACTTCCTACACTTTGCACACACCTTACCTACAGCAAATAATCACTTTCATGGATAGACAACACTCACAAGCACTCTTTCCAAGCAATACACATGCATACAAGCTCACGAAGAAGAAGATACAGAGTGAAGAAGACACAAATTCGAATTTCTGTGCTCTCTATTCTCACAATGGCAAAAAGTTCTTTACAAAGAGTCACATTTGACTTATATACTAGTGCCCTAAAAATGGTCCTTTCACACAAGAGACCGGCATTTTATTCACTAAAAGACTAATTTCCTACTATTTTACATGGGTAAATCTCTAATCTTCTGTGGGGATGCATCTAGAGGACTCCTCTAGTGCCTTTACAACGGGAAATATATTACAAGAATGAGTATGATACAAAAATATGATGTCCAAATCGGAAAAATTTTGGGGCCCGTCTTTTTCTCTGCTTTGTACTTTCTTTAGCTCTGCAACACTCTCCCCCTCTTCGTCTCTGTCGTCCCTTGACAGGCTTTGCTTCTTGTCCTCAGTTTGTTGTCCGCACGCATCCAGTGGTCAGTATTGCCTGATTCTTGATCTTGCATTACGTTTTAGAGGCGCTCTGATTTGTCCTGGTTGCACACATCGGACCTTGCTGTGTTATTCACTTCTTTTCTCTGCACGCAACCTTTGCTCATTGTTACCTGTTTATAAAACAGGTGTTCAGTTTTGACGGCCTCTTCTTAATTCTTGTTTTACATTCTCTAGGCCTGATGCATTCGCCTTGTTTGCTCGCAACCCTCGGAGTTAGACTGACTACCTGATATTCCACAGTCTAATTCACCTATAGGCTCATTAATTCTGGGTTGCCACGCACGCCACCAGTGGAAGGTATGAAGATGTGGTGCTTCAGTCTTCGATCTGGACCTTCCACAGATCAAGAGGTTGAAGCACCCATGTGGGTTACGTCCTTTCCTTGGTGTGTGTGCCCCTGCAGGGCTCTGTGCAGAGATGGGTGTTGCGCCCCTGCGGGGCTTCTTGCAGAGATATATCTTCAGATCTTGCTTTTTAGTGAAGCTGCTTCTTTCGTTGTCTTCTTCTTTTCTTCTTTTTACTTGACTCTCCCTCAACACCTCTGTTCTTGATGAGGGTCTAAGAGGACTAGTTCGATGGATGATTGGTTGCTAGTGGCTGCAGTGGGGAGAATGACTTGACTTTGGGCTTCGACTAGCTGAACACCAAATTCCTCCTATAAATAAAAGTCCTGCTTCATGACATTCTTATACTTTTTCCTTTTGATGCTAGATTTCTAGATGGTGGAATCTTTGGTGGCTTTAGTCTTGTCTAGGTGGATCTGAAGGTGAGTGAGTTCGATAGTATGACAAGTTGTTTCGATGGTGAGATGGTTGACTTTGGTTGAGAGATTAGAATTGGTCTTTTTGTGGAGCTAATGTTGTATGATGAAGTAACTCTTTCTCCTATTGTGATTGGTGGACATGGTACTGCATTTCAAAGAGTTGGACTTACGCAACCATATTCTATCATTCTAACTTGGAGATTGTCTTGAAGTGGAGGACTTAAAGGTAGCCCAAATTGATGTGGAATTTTCTTTATTGCATGGAGATCTTACCAATGTTTTCTATATGGAACAACTAGAGGGTTATGTAGCTTTTCACAAAGCAATGAGAATCATTTTCTCTACACAAAGAGATGCTGAGATGGTAGCTTGATATGCTTGATACTTTATGTCCATGATATGCTAATTGCTAGAAAGTCCTCTTATGATTTCTCAATTCTCAAAAAGAAGTTTTGTGAGACATTTGATATGAAAAATTTGGGGATGCCAAACATATTCATGGCATGTGAATTTCTTGTGGCAGGACTAAAAGATGCATATAACTATCTCAACGTGAGTCCATATCCAAAGTAATTCACATGTTCAATATGGTTTAACAAGCCAGGGGGTAGCATCATCACCTAAATTACAGGTTACTAGTTGGTCTTTGAGCACATAAGATTGCTAGCTTAGGTTATCCTCAACTCCTTTGAATGATTTTGAGGAAAGGTCAAACAACTCGATGACACCTTCAAGAGACATCTTTGTTTCCACAACACTCGGGTGAATAGAACGTGTGGCCGGAGACCACTGATGCAACCCATTTTGCAAGTCAACAATGCCCAATGAGAGTAAATCTTGGTTGCTCACTAAGGTGGTAGTTTCTTCATCACTAGAGAGGCCATCCAACATGTTTATAGGCTCTGTTACATAGGGGCAAGGATGGAGTTCACAGGGCATGTAATCATCTAAGAGTACTGTGTACTTATGATAACTACACCCAAAGACTATCTTGTGGGATGGCCAATCCTACAAAACCTTAGCCTGTTTCAACCATGGTCTACCAGAAGGGAGGTTATAGCTGAGCTTTGATTCATGTAAATTGAAAACAACAAAGTTGATATGCAAAAAATGTGCCATAGAAGGTAATTCCCAAGGATTACTCTCATAGAGACGTACCGCCTATTCAATGGAATCCCATCCATAGAGCTAAGGATGACACGGGGTCAGTGCATTCCATAGGATCACGATCCTCATGGATGCATGAAGACACACACTTATGGATGTGCAAATTAGCAGTAGAGGAAGAGAAGATAGAACAAGCCAGAGAGTTAGGTGGGAAGGAAACTCATAGATCAATCAAGACCCAGCCTATGCACGTGTAGTATTTCCTCATGAAGAATTTGAACCCCACGGTTGGGCGGAAATTCTAGCAACAATGGATGTAGCCATCAATGAAGAACAATGGACACCCCACTGTGATGAAGATGGCTATGACATTTCAATCTTCTCAATAGATCCAATCGTGTGATTCGGTTATTGAAGAATGTGAACCTAGCACTGATGCATTTGAAGATGACTCCGATTTTGAGTCAATCATTATGGACCCACCTTTTGCATCAGAGGAAGAATACTTCTATGAAGTGCAAGTTCACCCTCAGAGACATGAAGAGCTTACAAACGATGTGAGATTAACCACACAAGCAACCGCTAAGAATGAGGGCAAGAAGAGGAAGAAGAGAGAAGTCACACAATAAGAGGAAGAATCTTTGTTTGAGGTCCCCAAGAATTTCAAAAAGTATGAGATAGACGATAGGAGAGTCATGATAAGAATGCCTAGTCCCCATGACCTCAGATGCCAGACCCTCCAAGCAAAAGCCATACACATATAATGATAATTATGTTGCCAAGATCAAAGAAGAGATAGATCGCTTGGTTGAAGCTCGATTTATCTATGAAATTGAGCACACTGAGTGGGTATCCCCCATTGTAGTGGTGCCCAAGAAGAATGGCAAGCTACGTGTATGCATTAACTTGAAGAAGGTTAATGCAGCCACTATTTGAGATAACTATCCACTTCCCATCACTGAACATCTCTTAGAAAGAGTAGCTGGCAAGGAAGTGTACAACTTCCTTGATGGATTCTCTAGCTACAATCAGGTAGCCATTGCTCCAGAAGATCAGCATAAGACGGCTTTTGCCACAGAATGCGGCATATTTTCTTTTCGAGTAATGCCATTTGGTCTTACCAATGCGCCAGCCACTTTTCAGAGGCTGATGTGCCATGTGTTTAAGGAATTCTTGAGGAAGAATTTAGAAGTCTATATTGATGATCTCTGTGCTCATTCCAACATTCGACAGACACATATACCTGAACTCAGGAAAATCTTTGACAAATGTAGAGAATATCAAGTCTGCTTGAACCCAGAAAAGTGTGTTTTCATGGTCAGGCAAGGCAAGATTCTAGGACACATAGTGTCAAAGAACGGCATATCCACGGATGAGGAGAAAAAGAGAGCCATAGCAGAGCTACCGAGGCCAAAGAATGTCAAGGAAGTGCAAGCTTTCATGGGGCATTGTGGCTATTATCGACATTTTATACACATGTATGCCATCGTTGCAAAGCCTCTGTACGGACTCTTGACCAATTTTGAGTGGACTGATGAATGTGAGAATTCCTTCAATGAACTTAAACGGAGATTATGTTCAGCTCCAATCTTGACTACACCAGATTGGAACAAGCCATTTCATGTTCACGTGGATGCATCCAATTATGCTATTGGATGTGTACTTGCACAACCTACTGGCGAAGGTAATATGGATCTTCCAATTGCCTATGCTAGTAGACAGTTAAATGCAGCTGAACGAAATTATACCACTACTGAGAGAGAAGGATTAGGCATGGTATATGTGGTTAAAAAGTTTAGACACTATTTGCTTGCAAATAAGTTTAAATTTTTTACAGATCATCAAGCACTATTGTACTTGGTAAACAAGCCATGCAATACAGGCAGATTGGTAAGATGGTTCCTCTTACTAATGGAATATGACTTTGAGGTAGTGGTAAGGAAGGGAAAGACTCACTTGAGGGCAGATCATCTCTCAAGGCTCACATCCAGAGAGGCCCCACAAGGAGTATCAGATGACCTTCTTGATGCTTACTTGTTTAATTTAGAGGTTGTACTGCAATGGGCTAAGACATTAGTGCTAGTATTAACATATGGGCTTAAACACCCAGTAGTAAACACTCAAGATAGGGAGGTAGTAAAAGCCCAAAAGTACCATATCATGGTAGGGAGTATGTACAAACATACAGATCAAGGAGTATTAGCCTGTTGTGTGGAAGAGGATGAGTACGCGAAGTGGTTGCAATTAGCACATGTGGGTGCATTAGCGCAACACTACTCAAGACAAAGAACCTTACAGACATTGAGGAGACTTGGAGTGCACTGGCCAACTATGGAAGCTGATGTCCATAGGATGTGCAAAGAATGCCCAATCTGTCACACTAAACCACCAGTGGAACATGCCACTCTTTATCGAGTGTCTTTAGTGCTAGATTGGAGTGAACCCTTAGTAGCCTTCTTGAGGATGAAAACCTTTCCCCAAGATATGACATTGGCTAAACAGAGGAGTTTAGAACAAGAAGCTTTAGATTATACTCTCATTGGAGATAATCTATATAGAAGAGGAAAAGATGGGTATCTTAGATTATGTGTCCACAAGAGTGAATATCTCAAGTTCTTGGAAACTGTGCACCAAGGTGTAGCAGGAGGACACTTTGGACCAGATAGGGTGATCAAGGAAACACTATTTGCAGGTCTTTGGTGGCCCACACTTCATATGGATGCACATACCTATGTGAAGAGATGTGATGTTTGTTAGCGAACTCAGTATCCTATACATAAAGATGAGATGCTGTTGAAACCTATGATAGGTGGACATGCATTCTCTAAGTGGGGAATAGACTTTGTCGGTCCTATTAATCCCCCAGCTAAGGGTTCCCATATTGAATACATTATTGTGGCCACTGACTATCTAACCAAATGGGTAGAATTCAAAGCTACAAGGGAGAACGTTGCCCAGATGATAGTTAAGTTCTTATTCGAGAATGTGTTCACCAGATATGGGTTGCCAATAGAGCTAGTAAGTGATAGAGGCACGCACTTCTTGAATGAAGTCATAGAAAACCTTCTCCAAGAATTCTTGGTGATACAAAAGAAGTCGGCCCCCTATCATGCACAGCTAATGGAGAGGCTGAGAGCACAAATAAGATTCTATGCAATGTACTGATAAAATTAATTAATAATAAATGCTCTGATTGGGATAAACACCTACACAATGCTGTTTGGGCATACAGAGTTGCCTATAAAATGGTACTCCAAGCCACACCCTTCAGATGGTGTTCGGCCAAAATGCAGTGCTACCATTGGACTTTTTGATACCTACATTGAAAGTAGCACAAGAGCATGACTGGACATGCCATGAGCTCTCCTCTAGAATCTTCGATCTTGAACAATTAGGGGAAACACGATTGAGAGCTGCACCAGGAATTTATGCAGCCAAGAAGAGGCAAAAAGCATATTTCGATGCACACGTGAAGGATAAGGGCTTGAAAGCAGGAGACCTAGTCCTAGTCTACACCTTGAAGCAGCATGCACGAAAGTTAGAGAAGAGAGGCTATGGACCAATGATTATCACCAGGATCTCCACAAGTGGAGCAGTACAACTAGCCACTCTAGGAGGTGACATCCTACCAAGCTACATAAGCGGATGCACAGTCAAGTTATATCAAGAACCCCTAACGGAAGAGATGCTAAATCGACTCAATACTGCAAAGAAACATAAGGAAGAGGAAAAGCGAATTTGAGAAGAAGCACAGGCAGAAGCTTTAGAACACATCTGACGAATGAAATTGAGAAGACAAGGTAGAGAGCAGTCCATATCTGACACTCATGAAGCTCTAGGTTATCACATGGCCATGTGCGAGGCTTCAGGTGAACGGTCCCATAGGATAGTTGATCGATGACCTTTTGTGACCCTAGAAGTAGGACAAGGAGAGAATGCAAGGACCATGAGAGCTTTAATCGACTCAGGTGCAGCCACTAGTGCAGTGCGACTTTCTTACTGCCAAGAATTGTGATTGGAGGTAAAACCCATAGAGGCATATCTAATAGGGTTAGGAGGTGTTGAAACCCCTTGCATGGGAGAGGTGGAACTTGCCCTCTACATTCAAGAGGTCCTAATGGCAATAAAAGTGTTAGTATGTGAAGACGAGGATCTTACCAAACCTCTTGTCTTGGGCCAAGACTGGATCTATGATCATGCAGTCAACCTCAACCTCAGAAGTGGACTTCTTCAGGCTTGGGTAGGCCAAAACCGCCTCACGATTGAATTAAAAAATCAAGCACTCAGGCCATTAGAAAAGGGACCAACTCCTAGTCCCTCCAGCAACCCACATGAAGATAACGATGCTATTCTTGTCCAAAGTTCTATGGTGTAGAAGATTATCACTCAAGATGAAGGTACAGAATTCAATGAGGAGTCCCCTTCTTTTCCAAAGAGGATTTGAGGATAGCAAGCCGGGCAACAAACTATACCGAGGAGGCCAATGATCAAGAAGCATGAGCACCAACCTGTGCACCATGAAGTACCTCGTGGCATGAAGCAGGTCTGGATACGCAAGGATAGAAAACCCACGGCTCAAGAGACAGATTCTCAAAGAAGCCAACAAACCACACCATCAAGGATTACACTGAAGGAGTCCCTTAGCCAACGCTCTAGACATACCATTTCTATTTGGGTTCCCAAGCAGTCAATGAAGGTTATCCCCAATGCTCAACAAATATGGGTACCCAAGACGTGCTTGCAAGCTCAAATAGCTTCACCTCCAGTCACAAGAATGCATCAACACTCACAAGCACTCTTGGCAAACATCTCAGGGCAGACAACTACACCCCACACCATTACACCTTCGGTCAAACCTAGGAATAGTGGGAAATGGGTACCCAAAATGTCCCAAATCCAGCACAATCCACACCATAGACCTTTACATGTCATCACCCCTAAAAGCTATGCTTCCACAATCAAAGTTTGGAGACTTAAACCACGCATCGAACCCCCTGACCCAATTTTGTAAATCTATCTACTCTAATGTAGGTGCATTCTGAGTACATTGCATATCCAAAGTATGCATCTAGAATGACACTAACCACTAACCAACATTCACACCCATCACAAACACTTCACCCCTAACCACTAATCACCTGGAATGTCATGTTAGTATTGTGGAGGGAACACCATTACATCCTATTTCCTATGCAACACTAATGTGCCTCTCTTCTTCTAGCAGATTAGCATCATCAGCTACAAACAGTCCCATGGCAGAAGTGGTAGGCACGAGCTCCTAGGCAAGCACTAGTTCTTAAGTTGATAAGGAGACCATGCCCGTGGAGGCCCCACTGAGAGCTAGGCCTAAAGAGTTTCTAAATATGAGACGAATTCCCATCTCGGATCCACCAAGTGGCCTAACAGAAAGATTAAAACGACATTCTCATTGGTTCAATGAGATGCAAGGAGATTTGGGGGATGCAGACCACATCTAGGAGTCTAAGTTGGAATGTGGAGGAGTATGGTGGACATTTCAGTTCTTTTCAAGAGAGTTTGAAGCACTACAAAATGTAGCACCTCTTCAAGATATTTGGCAGAAACCAGGATTGAAGGACTACTTTAGCGCATCCCTGCCTAAGCTAGATTTCCTTAGATGTTACTATTTGATTGCCACACTTAAAGCTACAGGAGATCGTGATCAGTCAGGCACATTCTTGGTGCCCTCTCTATCAAACCACGAAGAAATGAAAAAATTCGAGCTGAACATAACTCTAATTAGGGAGGCCCTCCAAATGCACAGCACCCATGTGCCCTCTAATCGAGACCCTTTGATACCAAAGTCTATGAAGAACAATAAACTCAAGAAGTTGAAGGTGTGCCCTCACTCCAAACATCGCCATCCCATTGCATATGTGCCTTCACCACTTTGCATTCCCGACTCAAGACCATTCATGCAGCCTCACAAGAAGATTTGGTATGGTCTATACCTAGCGGAGACAGGCAGTTTACCTATTAAAATGTCAGTGTAGATCCTCGATCAACTATATGAAGCAGGCAAACAAGGAGTAAGGAAGCCTTCATTGAATGGTTGTTGTGCCATTACCAGAATCATTTCCACATGCCTAGCCTATGATGTGCCGATTGCATGGGCACTTACTTACTCACAACTACAATTCTTCCAAGGACGAAAACGAGGAGTTCAACCAGCTAAGCAGATGCGTGGATCTCTTTCCCAAGTTCCAATTCCTCGTGAGTCCACCACTGAAATCTCCCTTAGAGAAGAACAACAGGTGGCCCCATTCACTATCCATCTCCAACGAGCACAATCAAAGGGCATGGTACAACCCACTCCGTCAGCCCCTCCATTACCCATGGATGCTGAGTTTGCCTCCATGGCTTCATTGGCGGAAGATACCTCCTTTGACTTTGAGACCTTCTTGCAAACAACACAACTATCTGATGGTGAGTTGTTTTTAGACATTGAAGGTCCCAGATCATCATCCCAGAGAGGATGCCCACATCGCGAAGAACGAAGAGTACATTGGGAGGATGAGGCACAACACACTCACGTTGAAGGCACACATGCACAAGAGGTGCAGGGGCATGAATCAGAGGAGAGTGAGGAGGAAGCCCAAGCAAACAAGTACAAAAAAGGCATAGGTTGTCCGAAGAGGCAAACAGAGCAATAGTGAACTAGATGCTACAAGCGGAGGATGTGGACCCTCATTTTATAGAATCATTGAATCTTTTGGCAGACACCTGTGGAATTGTGGAAGCCATGCGGACCATGATACATCGTACCCCCCTCAATACGACCAATGAAGGCTCGTTATGAAACCGCAAAGGGGAAAGATGATTCAAATGGAAGTCTCTAGCTCACTCCCTACCACAGCTCAAGAAGACGATCACATGACCAGCCCCACTAACACTGATGCACCTGACAAAAGCACACAGATACCATCTCCACCATCACCTCCCATCCAGCCCATCGAAACCCTCACCACTAGCATTCCTGAACAACCTCTATTCACCCTTAGTGAACCTATATTGCACACCACCCTTTCTTCATCCTTCCCTTTACCTACATCCATCATTTCTAGCCAATTTTCCGAACCTCAAATAGGTTAACCTCCTTATTTACCAGCTGTGGGACATCCACTTGTCTCTACCCACACATCCACACCATCATTTTCCCTCACTACCACATGCCCTTTTTCCCAACCCCAACCCACACTGCCCCTCTCAACCTCCTCAGAACCGATACAAACCACCCTTCCCCCATTTTGGCAAACCTTGTAAATATGATGCAACAGCTTAATGATTATAATAGAAACCCCCTTTCCCACCCCACCTCACCCACGTTCACGCCCACCACTGCCACACCACCCACCATTCCGGTATTCACGATTCACGCTTCACACACAATCACGTCTGATCCCATGGACATTTCACCCTCCACAGGACCACTCACCACCACTTTTGTCTCAACATCACCACTTGTTACTTCACTCACATCACCACATACACCCACTGTAAGCACAACATCCACTTTTCCCTTCCCCATTTCCTGACCCCTTGCATCTTCCACCTCTACGTCTGCTTCCACCTCATTTAGTCATGCACTAGACACCATGTTCGAAGCTCTCGCCCAACTTAAACAGGAATACAGATTATTGGAAGAGAACAATAAAGAGCTTTGTAATCTGTCGTCCCACCTCCAAGCACGTGTTGATGCTCTGGAGTTGTGTAATAGTGAATTGCAACAAAACTATACCTCACTCCAGCAGTCTTATGCGGAGATGGAGACCAAATATACAGAGGCAGGTAAGGCTACCAAAGAACAACTCAGAGATCAACTAGCCCACAATGCACGACTACAGAGAAACATGGCCTTACTTCGACGACACCTAGCAGTTGCCCAAGAAGAGAACAGACAATTACAACAACAAAATCAAGACAATCTTGAAGCAGCCATCGAAAACACTCCAAGGGCACCCATAGATCCTGCTAAGTTCCGAGCTCTCCCCTCAAAAAATATTGAGCAAATATTAGAAAATTATGCACCCATAGATCCTGCTAAGTTCCGGGCTCTCTTGGAAGCGCATGACTGACTGGCAGACCAGGTAAAGGAACTCCAAATACAAAAAATACCCACACACCATACAACAGAAACCCAAGAAATGGTGAGCATCGCTATTTCACCCCCGCTAGACTCTTCAAATGACAATGAACTGCTCGCGGTCCGACAACAGGTCACTGAGTTAAACATGAAGCTATTACAATATGAATGACCACCCTCGCCACCCGATCAACCATTAGAAGAAGAGGCAATCACCATTCCAGTTGAGGAGACCATTGAAGATGATTATGAGCCTCAACCTCTTCCAGGAGGCAGAGTCATTGACGAAGGACAAGACACATACGAGGAACCCCCTCTTGCATTGATGAAACAAGTAGAAGAGATGGGGCCGACCATGAAAACTATTGAGGAGGCAATACTTCAATCAGAATATTTCAGGCACTTAGCTCCTAGACGACTAATAACGAGTTCAGAGTTACAATATAAGCCCTACTTTGTACTATTGGTAGATTACAACGCTAAGATCAAACGAGTCACCAATAAGTATCCCTCTTTTGCATCATAGTTCGAACCAAAGGACATCCCAGAAGAAGCCAAAAAAGGTGCCATATTCCAACCAATCTAGCGGCAAAAGTTATTGGAGACCTATCTAGAAATGCTACGAACATGGGATCATGCTCCCATGCACTTAAAGTATAACCCTTGCTTTGGGCCAGTGTAACGAAGAAGATCATGAAAAGCATTTTCCATAAAAGTTCAGAACAATGCTAATTGCAAACAATGGCTCAATTACCCCTCCATTGCACCACCAACAGGCACACCAACCATCACCTACATGATGGCTACTATCAGACACTAGATGCCACGCTTACAACCCATGCCTGATGTCGGTGCTCAGATGATGCTGAAGATCTTGGACCTGATGCAAATAGTACTCAAGACTTTCCGCAATGTACGCAACATCCTTCCTCCAATCTGGGGCTTTATAAATGGTAATTATGACTTACTCTACGATATGAGCACCACCCCTAGTATCCGGGTTGCTTATGCTTGGCATGCGAGGATCAGATATCTATCTGCTTTCTATAAGCAAACATTTGATGATATGTTTACCACTGGGTTTTGGGAATCTCACTCGAAAGTGTTCGTGCCACGACCAACCCATCTTCTACAACTATTTGCATGCGAACAGACAATGCACTCAGAGCTATATACAACACCACAACCTGACATTCCAGGTGCGGTTAATTGGGATGCTCTTCAAAGAGATCTGGTCAGGGGACTAAGGACCAGAGAACAGGAATTAGCCACCAACATAATTCAGCACTACATTGATCACCTCGTGGAGCAAAGGTCTGTCGGAGACGATAGACGCTAGGTGGGGAGAGTGTTGGCATCATCTTGGAAGAAGCACGGGCATACATGCAGATCTAGCACTGAGGCAACCAATCAAGTTTTTTTCAATCCTCACATTATTTTAAAAGTGATTCTCATCACTAAAAACCATTGTAAATACCATTTCACATTTTTGTAGCTCCAGTTTGTGCAAGCCGAGGAGTCCTTGAGCTTGATGAGATTTAGAAGTATTTGCCTATCAAGTTTCATAATTTTCAAAGCTCGTTTGAGCCTCCAAAATAGCTTAGAAACCTAATTTTTAACTAGGCAAGGCACTAGGTCTGAACAGGACCAAAGCTAGTAAAAAAACTATAAATAGAGCTAGAGAGCTCATTTTTTAGGCTAGCTTGTTGTAGATTTGAGCTTGTATGAGAACTCTTTTGCAATAGAAGTGACTCCATTGTCTCTCTCTCTTTGTTCTTGCCTTGTGTGCACTTGTGTGTCTATGTGTGTGCATGTTAGTGTGCTTCTCACTCACACATTTGTGCCATCACTTGTTCGAGGTCTTCATACCATCCTCATGTCTTCCCAGAATGACATTAAAGGAGGTGCTACTCATCACTGAGCTACAATGAGATTCACTAAGCATGGAGCATATGTGGAAGACCCCCTACAAGGCTTCAAGAGGATTGCCAAAGGTGAGAAATCTGGTAGATTATTCACATTTGAGATTGAAGACACAAGGAACATAACACTATTCAATTATAGAGATCAAACCTTATCTCAGATAGAAATATGGCACAAAAGGCTAGGACACATAGGAGAAAGAAGTCTGAAGCAAATGTGCAGGGATCAAAGTGTACTTGGCATTCCCAATGTGACCAAGCAACATATGAGATACCAATGTGGAGCATGCCAATTTGGCAAAGCTCACAGGCAACCATTCAACAGGAGAGGATACATCCATGATGACTATTTGGAGCTTGTACACATTGATGTGTGGGGTCCTAGCAAAGATCCATCCATCTTAGGTTCAAGGTACTATGTTTCATTTATTGATGGTTACAGTAGATGGAAAATCCTTTATTTCATGAAGCATAAGGATGAGTATTTACACATTTTAAGAAGTACTTGGCACTAGTTGAAAATCAAACAGGAAGGAGCTTGAAGAGGATCAGATCTAATGGAGGTGATGAGTATTTTTCACATGAATTTGATTAATTTCTATAGGACAGAGGCATAAAGAGGGAAGCAACAACATATACATGTTAGAATGTTAAACGCGAAACTAACTGTGAGAGACACGTTTAAACATCTGATTGGGTTCTTGGGAGTGGAAGGGGTTTGTTAAACAGAGGACCTATACTTAGTTCCCAAACTAACCACTTCACACACAACAATACATTGATGCTCAAAACTCTATCAAGACTCCCTTATACTTACAATCTTACAGTACTCAACCCAACTCTCCTACAGTTGACTGAACACACTGCCCCAGATTATGCAGTATCGTGATATAGATTTACTTGATTAACTTAATAGCTGTTCCGAATGCAAACTACTGTAACGCTAAAGACAATATCAGTAATTCAACCTTCACCGAATAAGTATAAACAATCAAACAAAACCGAAGACACGGAAGACTCAACAGTCTCAGACACACATTACTGGGGGGATCCAGTACGCAACTTAAGACGACCCTTACTATAGCTTAACCTTTATCGTATGAGGACAGACCTCAACACCGAAGACAACACAATACGACTCAGAGTTCTCAGAACACTACTGCAACTACACAGACTTCATCCAACACGTTACAGCACCTTACAAGAAAGAGCGACACCACGATACGCTTAATCAACAGAACAATCGCAACCTAAACCCCGTAGAACAAATCGTTCAGACCAACAGTTTAACAATTCTGAATGTCTATGTAACTCACTAACAGAAACAGGTATCAATAGACAACCAGATAGAACAAGAGTAGTATACTCAGAACTACTCAACAAACACTACAGCAGCGTTCAGCTCAATCACCCAGACAGACAGTCTGGTGATCCCAACGAACTTCACTCAGCATCTCTTTTTCATTGCTTTATATAAAGATTACAAAGTATCGGTGTAACAACCTTTTGTTCGTGCAAACAAGATTCAGTTTTTACAATCGCCAATCCGGCGGCCGACTAACACTGGTGTGCACGATGGACTCGGACCCGCATGTATATCAAAATGTAAAAACTTATGGTTCATCGACTATACCTTCTAAGTACATAGATCTTGCTAATCTAAAAGTACGGGCTATTTTCTTCTTTAAAGCTTCTAACATCTGTTTTAAAGTATCTAGTTCTACTAATTGGGCATCTGTTCTTACAGAACTTAATGAAATTACTTCGGTCAGCAAAACTTTTGCCTGCATCTGCAGAAAAGCCTCTTGTAAATAAAATTCATCTGATAAGGCTGCATCTCTGGATACTTTCATCTCTTCAACTTGTTTCTCCATTCTGACTACTCTATCTTTTTGAGCGTCCAGTTGGTTTTCCCTTATTTTGATTTCCTGATTTTGAAATTGGATGGTCCTGGAGTAGGCATCCCTTTCTCTTTGGAGATCTGTTATTACCTTTTGTTGTTGAGCTTCCTCGGTCAATACTCGTTTGAGAATACTGTTTACTTCATATAAATCTGTCTTGCATCTCTAGAGTTCTTCAGCAGTTTTCATAGCGAGATTGTGCTGTTCTTGGCCTCGTTGTACCACTTCATCTAGCATCTGTCTTGTTTCTTCTAACAGATTCCCTAAAGCTACTCGCGCATCTTCTTTATCCTGTAGATCTTCCTTCAATTGGATGATTTCTGTATTTGCATCATTTAATAATTCGTCTTTTTGTCTGATCTCTGCCAGTGCTGTATCTCTTTGAGCGGTAACTTCTACCTGTTCGGCCATTTGGGCTTGTAACTCCTTAAGTTGTTCTTGTAAGGCTTGGTTTTCGGCTTTAGCTACTATTGATTCTTCTTGTAGGGGACTAATGTCCGCCTCTAGCACATCCACCTTGTGTTGAAATTCATCTCGGATATTCTCTGTTATTTGCTTCATTTGTGTAGGTAATTGTTGTGAAAGCTGGATCAACATCTGACCCATGGTTGCAAGTTCAAATATGATAGGAGTTGAAGGAAGTGGAAGATGAGGATGAGGTTGAGATGAGGATGCGGTGAGAAGCTGCTGGGAGTTCGGTGGAGAGTAATTTGGTGATGAGGAAGAAGAGGCAGAGGGTTCGTTGGGAACAATGGGTGGATTAGGAATAATGGGGTTGATTGGAGGTTCCAGTGGAGGAATGGGAAGAACAGAGCTAGATTCTGTTACCTTTTCTGTGGTTTGTTGCGTAGTTTCAGCGGTGTCGGCAGCTGTGGATCCGACTGCCTTAGGCAGTTCTTCGAAAACTTCTTTAATTATATGTTCTTCATCTCCTTGCTTTTCCTGCTCCGATTGTTGCTGAGATGCTTCTCTTGACGCGCTTGTGTCAGATTCAGTGCGAGCCTCTTGCTCTTGTTGTTGTTCTGAAGAGGATTGTGCTGAAGACTCATGATGCATGAAGGTTGCGGTGTCATGAAAGGTTTCTTCTTCGTTTGCTTCTTCTGCTTTGTCGTCTGCCTTGTCATTTGCGGCTGACCCTTGTACTTCACTATCGGATGAGCTTATCCTGATTCTTTTCCGACGGAGAAGATGGAAAATCTCTTCGTCTTCTTCTTCATCGTCTTCTAATATTTGTGCAGATTCCTCATGGCATAGAACGGGCCCGCGGGGTGGTGGCTGTGCTACTAGAAATGATATGATGTGTGGCAGTCTGGACCTGGGCATGTCACCTTTATTAACATGTTTGATAATTGATACACATTCTCTGTGAATGCGGCAGAAGAAGTAGGATGCAAAATTTATAGGCTCTCGAGCAGCTAAATCTATAGCGGAGTAAAAAGGACAAGAGATTCCATAGGTTCGCTTCTACAGGTTAAGAATGGCTACTAGGAATTGTAGCGCGGATCTCTCAGGTTCAGGACGGCAGAGGATGGCGTATTCATTGGAGGAGCTCCTAGGGAATAACTGATTCATTGTGGCAATCGGTAGATTTGGTCCATTTTCCCGACCTTGCCGAGGGAGTCGAAACGCATCAGCAAAGGCCTGGAACGTGATTACGGTTCGGGAGGGTAGGGATATGATCACCCAACTTTTCTCGGTGGTAGGTGTGTTAGCGATGGCGGCGATTATCTGGGCATAGAATGGGTGGCAATCCACTGAATGCCAAGGCAGTTTAGCGAAATTGGCCAGCCGATGGTTGCGTAGGAACTCTCCTACATCAGCAGGGAGTCCGTCACGGAAAGCGGCGAAGTTTGCCAGAGCTTCCATGGTGCACACAGTAAAAGCAAGCACAAAACACAAACGCACAGGGTATACACAATCACACAAATCACGCAAACACAATAGCAATTTTCGGCGAAACAGAGAAGGTTAAGTAGATGCGTTGCAGTGGAGAGCAATCAAAATCACTAATCATCATGCGACGTTGAGATGATAACTTCATAACTTCGGTGTGCATGCATGAGCAGAACAATAATGTCGGGCGACTGCTGTCATAATTAGGTATCAAAACACAGATATTTACAGGCTTATTTTATAAAGCACGCAAAAACAAAAGAAAAGAAAAGAAAAGAAAACGCAAAATACGCGGCCAATCCGCAGAACGTTTTAGTGCAGATATGATGCTTGTTGATACGGCCGCAGCTTTGAACCATTTATCACCTTTGGAAGAGGATTTCCGGTCAAAGTAGTCGGCCCACCTGTTCAGAAATCCTGTAGGATCCAAACCATCTTAACTTGAATTTGCCAGCAGAGCAATTCGACCTTGCATTGTAAAAGAGTACAAGTTGCCCCACTGTAAAAACTGGAGTCTTTAGATATCGATCATGTGTTTGAGCTTGTCTTAGCTGTACTTCCTGAATAGTTAGAAAACTTGTCCATCGATGCTCATCCAGTTCTCTGAGTGTATCTAGCCGAAATGATAAAGAATCTTCTGGTATCAATTTTTGAGTGAGAGCTACACGTAAAGTTGGCACAACAATCTCCATTGGTGCTATGGCTTCCAATCCATAAGCTAGTTTGAAAGGGGTTAATCTTGTTGATACCTTGTATGTAGTCCGGTATGCCCATAATACTGCAGGTAACAATTGATCCCATCTTTCCGGTGCTTCCAGAATCAGTTTTCGAAGCATATTCAACAGGGTCTTGTTTGTACTCTCAGCCAAACCATTTGCACGAGGATAATATGGTGAACTGAATTTATGCGTGATCTGAAAAGAATGTGTGAGTACTTTCATTAAATGGTTGACAAAATGAGTGCCTTGATCTGTAACAAGCTCTAGAGGTAAGCCAAAACGCGGGAAAACATCCTTCATTAGACACTTTGCCACCGAAACAGTTGTGGCGGACCTTAAAGCCCATGCTTCTGCCCATCTGGTAGCATAATCTGTACATGTTAGAATATAACGATTATTACTGAGTATGGCTGGTGGTGTAATAGGTCCAACAAAATCTAGGCCCCACTTCTGAAAAGGCTCTAACAGTAAGACAGGTTGGAGAGGGAAAAAATGGCATTGTAAAGGTTGTCCAGTCCTCTGACAAGTATCACATTGTTTGACAAACTGAGATACATCCTTGTACATAGTAGGCCACCAAAGACCACTTTGCAGAATTTTTTGGTGCGTTAACTCTACTGCGAAGTGTCCACCGGAAGGAATTGAGTGAGCGAGAGTAATGATTGAGTTAACTTCATGTGGAGGAATACAACGAAGTAAAACTCCAGTGTGATCCATATAGTATAATTCCCCAGCAATTAACCAAAATTTGCAACTGTACACTGCAATCTTCCTACGCATTGCAGGAGATGTTGTAGAAGGAAGACATCCATCAGTCAAAAAAGTTAACAATTGATCATAGTAATTAGTTGTTGCAGGAGGATTTGCTTCTTCATCATTAGTCGGTTCAGTACTGTAAATCGCTGGTGTGGTGTCATCAACACCGACTGGAGCTTCACCGGAGTCTAAGCAAGAAAGAAAATCTACTAAGGTATGTGAGTTGTCGGGCCGATGGATTACTTCAAAATCAAACTCTTGTAAAAGTAGAACCCAACGCGCTAATCGACCACCTAAATGTTGTTGTCATACCAGATAGACAAGTGCAGCATGATCTACATGAAAAGTAAATCTACGGCCAAGTAAATAGTGTTTGAATTTCTTTACTGAATACACTAAACCCAGAGATTCTCTTTCGGTTACAGAGTAATTCTTTTCTGCAGGAGCAAGTCTTCTACTCGCATAGTAAACAGGCCGGAACCACTTATCGGTTTGTTGCATCAGAACACTGCCAATGGCAATATCTGATGCGTCTACGAAGACATGGAATGGGTGATCCCAGTCAGGAGGCTGTAAAATTGGTACCTGTGTTAATAAACACTTTAGACGATCAAATGTTGTTTGACATTCCGGAGTCCAATCAAACTGTTTAGGAGTCTTCGTGATTAATCGATTGAGTGGAATTAGTGAGCCACCGTAAATGACGACCATGCCATCTCACTTGACCCATGAAACGCATTACTTCCTTTGGTGTAGTAGGTACAGGTGCTTCTAACATAGCTGCTACCTTATCTGGGTCGACTTGTATGCCCTGTGCAGATACAATATGGCCAAGCAACTTCCCACATGAAACTGCAAACGCAGATTTGTTTGGGTTCAAGCAGAGTTTGTATTCTCTGCATTTCTCAAAGCAGCACCGTAAATGGAACAAGTGTGCTACCATCTTACCGAACAAAGAGAAATCATCAAGATATACTTGCATAAACGAGGTAAGATAAGGGGAGAATATTTCCTGCATACACCTCTGGAAAGTACTGGGGGCATTTCTGATGGAGAGTGTTAATCTCCAAAAGAACAAGCTATCCTTGGTATTAGACCACTTCTAGACCAAGAATAACTCTAGACTCCACATAATTTTGGAAATCCACTAACACATTACCAAGAAGTTGACTAACTGTGAAGAAATCACTTCTCTGAATAGTCTGCTGCAGATTAATCACTCATTGACTAATCAATCCTGTAAAGTTTTTAACAAAAATTTGCATAATGCTTCGCCTTAAGGTTGCGCATCTTCTCCAACTTAAATCTCTGCAAATGATTCAGTATACTCTGAGAAATCATACAAACAATTTACCTATGTGTAGAATACCTTCTCTGCAGTAGCGACTTTGACACCTGTAACTTCTTAGCTATAGTTCTCCCAATGTCGAACCCGTTTGATCAAGATCTTTTAGCCATAGATGGCTTACCTTCCAACTTAGATTTTAAGCTCTCACTTGTGTAAAAATTTACACCATACACTGAGCAATGTTCATTTCTCTGAACATGAAATCTGCGCCAGTTTTGTCGACTCTCAGAACATCATCACATATGAATGTTCCTATGCAAAATTCTCTTAACCTGATGACAATTAGACTCTCAAATTCTAGCCATAGATTGATTAACTATGGACTTAGATATGTTCAGAAGGATTTCTCAAAAGATTAACTATAGAAGTAGCAGACAGCAAAACATCGGGCGCAAGATTTTCTTGATTTCTCAGAAAATTTACAACTACATTGAAGATATGACTTCAACTAACTTTCATGTGTCCAATGACACTTTCTACAACTGATTTCTCTCTTCCTATTCTCTATACCTCATGCCCCGACTTTTTCAAAACATTTATAGGCAAATATATACAAACTTATGACTCATCAAAAGTGTGAGTCACCTATATGTGAACTAATGTACATATGTGTACATAGATTTGAATTTCTGAGTATGTCCTTCCTCCAAGCTTCTGAATTTGTTCTCTTCTCAATTCCTTGACTTCATTTCTTCATAAACCTTCAATTGATGATTGTCATGCACCAACAGCTCCCCCTCAATCATTAATTGAGGTTCTTCTCTATCTTCTTAATTCCTGCCATATCCTTGAATCTCTGTAGCTTTGGTCCATCTAGACTTTTTGTCATCATATCTGCAAGTTGATCTTTTGTAGGAGTATGCATAACTTCAATTTCTTTATCAATGACCTTCTCTCTTAGAAAATGATACTGTATTTCAATATGCTTAGTTCTAGCATGAAATACAGGATTAGCTGCCAAGTATAAAGAACTCATATTGTCTCCACAAACAATAGGAGTACTTTGAATCACATCAAAAACCTTCATAAGTGTCTTTAGCCAAATTACCTCCTTTGCAGCTTCCACCATACCTTTATATTCCGCTTCTGTAGATGACAAAGCAACTGTATGTTGCTTCTTAGAACACCATGAAATCAATTTGTCTCCTACATAGCACAAATATCCATGTGTTGATCTTCTATCATCCACATTACCTGCCCAATCTGCATCACTATATATCTTCACTCTTGTATCAGAAGTAAATCCATAGTACAACCCTTCTCTGAGTGTACCCTTGATGTACCTAAGTACTCTTTGTCCTGCAATCCAATGTTCCTTTCTAGGACAATGCATAAATTGTGAAAGCACACCAACTGCATATGACAAATCAGGCCTTGTTAATGTAGCATAAATCAAGCTACCAACCAAACTTTGATATAGCTTCATGTCTCTGAATTCTTCTCCTCCAAATCTAGACAATTTATGGTTCACTTCCAATGGTGTAGGTGCAACCCTGCGATCTTCCATTTTAAATTTGGTTAGCAAATTTTTAAGATACCTTTCTTGGGTCACATATACTCCATGTTGAGTATATAAAATCTCCATTCCCAAGAAGAATGACAAGTTCCCCAAATCACTGATTTTGAACTCTTTCTCCATCTGCTTCTTGATCATTTGTATTCCTTTATCATCTGTTCCTATAAGTATTATGTCATCAACATAAATACAAACATAAATAAATCCATCTTCACTTGCTTTGACTAGCAAGCTACTATCTGCCTTTGATGCTTGAAATCCAAGATCATTCAAGAACTTTACAAGCCTATAATTCCATGCCCTTGGGGCCTGCTTTAACCCATACAAAGCTCTCTTGAGCTTACACACATAATTTGGGTTCACGTGATCTTTGAATCCATCTGGTTGCTCCATGTAAACTTCATCTGAAATGTAACCATTCAGAAAAGCATTTTTAACATCTAATTGAGATAGCTTCCAACCTTTGCAAGCAGCAATTGCTATGAGAGTTCTGATGGTTGTCATTTTTGCCACAGGACTATAAGTCTCATCATAGTCCACTCCATATGTCTGTGCATATCCTTTCACAACAAGTCTAGCTTTGTACCTAGACACACTTCCATCTGCAAATCTTTTTGTTTTGTAAACCCACTTACATCCAATAATTTTCTGGCTATTAGGTTTAGGAACCAGATCCCAAGTCTGATTCTCTATCAATGCATCATACTCCTCTTGCATGGCTTCTTCCCAATTTCTCTTGCCTTCGGCTTCATCATATGTAGATGGATCTTCATCTGCCTTTACCAAATAAGCATAATCTTTAGTAGTCAAGAATGAGGTATCATAGCTATACCTTGTAGGTTGCCATTTGTGCCTAGATGACCTCCTAACTTCTGCACTTTTTGAAGTCTCTGGTTCATCACATTCTGGATCAAACCTTGGCCTCTCTTCAACTTCAACCTGTACTTCATTATTCTCACTTTCATCAAGTAATTGAATCTTTGCTTTACCTTTCCTTTGATCCACTACTTCTTCAATATCTGCATGTACATTATATTTACCTACATACCAAGTACCTTGTTCATCAAATCTGCTCTGATACCACTGATGGAGAGTGTTAATCTCCAAAAGAACAAGCTATCCTTGGTATTAGACCACCTCTAGACCAAGAATAACTCTAGACTCCACATAATTTTGGAAATCCACTAACACATTACCAAGAAGTTGACTAACTGTGAAGAAATCACTTCTCTGAATAGTCTGCTGCAGATTAATCACTCATTGACTAATCAATCCTGTAAAGTTTTTAACAAAACTTTGCATAATGCTTCGCCTTAAGGTTGCACATCTTCTCCAACTTAAATCTCTGTAAATGATTCAGTATACTCTGAGAAATCATACAAACAATTTACCTATGTGTAGAATACCTTCTCTGCAGTAGCGACTTTGACACCTGTAACTTCTTAGCTATAGTTCTCCCAATGTCGAACCCGTTTGATCAAGATCTTTTAGCCATAGATGGCTTACCTTCCAACTTAGATTTTAAGCTCTCACTTGTGTAAAACTTTACACCATACACTGAGCAATGTTCATTTCTCTGAACATGAAATCTACGCCAGTTTTGTCGACTCTCAGAACATCATCACATATGAATGTTCCTATGCAAAATTCTCTTAACCTGATGACAATTAGACTCTCAAATTCTAGCCATAGATTGATTAACTATGGACTTAGATATGTTCAGAAGGATTTCTCAAAAGATTAACTACAGAAGTAGCAGACAGCAAAACATCGGGCGCAAGATTTTCTTGATTTCTCAGAAAATTTACAACTACATTGAAGATATGACTTCAACTAACTTTCATGTGTCCAATGACACTTTCTACAACTGATTTCTCTCCTCCTATTCTCTATACCTCATGCCCCAACTTTTTCAAAACATTTATAGGCAAATATATACAAACTTATGACTCATCAAAAGTGTGAGTCACCTATATGTGAACTAATGTACATATGTGTACATAGATTTGAATTTCTGAGTATGTCCTTCCTCCAAGCTTCTGAATTTGTTCTCTTCTCAATTCCTTGACTTCATTTCTTCATAAACCTTCAATTGATGATTATCATGCACCAACAATTTCTTAATCCAAACCACATAACAGTACAGGCAAATACACCCCAATCGGTGATGAACATTGTTTTTGGTATATCTTCCTCAGCCATTCTGACCTGATTATACCCACTGTATCCATCTAAGAAAGAGTACATTTCGTGTCTTGCTACTCTGTCAAGCATCGTGTCAAGAAAAGGTAGAGGAAACGGATCAGGCACCATAGCGGCATTTAGTTTCCGGTAATCCACACATATGCGTAACTGCTTATTCTTCTTAGGGACGATAACAATGGGTGATATCCACTCAGCATGCTCTACTGGTACGATGAATCCGACTTTTAGTAACCTATCAAGCTCTACCTTTACCTTTGCTGCATAGTTTGGATTCATCCGGTAGCTGGGTTGTTGATTGGCTTAGCTTTCGGCTTCAGCATGACCCTATGTTGATAAATGTGAGGTTCCAAACCCTTCATGTCTTTGTAATCCCATGCGAAAACATCATAGAACTCTCGAAGCAACTGTATTAACTTTGCTTCAGGAAATCCTTCCTTTATTTTTATAGGTCGCTGATTAACTTCGTCACCCAAATTATATGTAATTAACTGATCTTCTGGAACATAGAATTGTCGGGACTTCTTTGTAACATCGTGTGGATTTAAAAGTTGTTGTAGATCAGTGTCATCTATAGTAGCAGTATCTTCTTTTTTGTCTTCTTCCGTCACAGGCATCACCGTACAAACTGTCGGGTTCCAATTATCTACAACAGATTGTAGATCAACAATTCCTAGGGAGATCAAATCAATATTATTCTTCAAAAATTCTTCTTCTTCATCATCTGACAAACCATCTAACATATGAACTGGTTCTGCAAAATAAGGTCTAGCATGTAATTCACAAGGCTATACAGCATCTAACTTAACAACATATTTACGATTATTATCCTTGAAAGTGAGTTCCTATGCGGACCAATCTTGTATCCTGTTGGCTTGTTTCAACCAAGGACGGCCGAAAAGAAAATTATAATCCAAGCTAGACTCTGGTATATCTGAATTCTTGCACGTGGTGCAGTATATCTGTCTGGTCGGATCTTCTGTAGCATTTTTACTTGCTTTTAACCATTCTAGGTCTTCTGTAAATCCTCCAACTTTGTTTTCCAGCTGCAACGCCATTGCAATAACCGCATCTAGCGTCATAGCTCCCACACAACATATGATCATAATCTGTTTAAGTTGCGGAGTCAAACCATTGATAAACCATTGAGTGATAACGTCATCCGGTAGGTTGGCATGTGCTGGTGGTAATTGCCTCAAATGCGTTCTGAATAGGGTGGCATATTCCTGCACTGTCTGATTCATCTTCTATCTATTGTTTTGCAGGTAATCAAAAATTTCGGCTGGATTCTTCTTTAGCCTGAATCTCTGCAAAAATGCATCCCTTACTGCTTCATAAGTGCCGAAATAGTTAATATCATATTCTGTCAGCCACCTGGCTGCTTCATTAACCAATGTAGACTGGAAGACAATAGCTTTATACGCCGGATTGGGTGGATGATTGAGCACTACGTAACTTATCTCAAATGTGCGTACATGAGCATCTGGGTCATCACCTGGGAATCCTCTGAATTTAGTGTACGTTACTCCTGTTGGAGTCGGCCAGGGTGGAAATAGATGTTGTTGTTGCTGCTGATGTTGTTGTTGTTGTTGTTGTTGTTGTTGTTGTTGTTGTTGTTGCTGCCCACTCATCGTGCTAGCGGTGGTATTGTGACTATCTTCTATATCTTGAAGCTGAATATCTGAACCGTCTGAATCTGTATCGTCAGTCTGTACACTTTCCGGCTTGCCAATATCATTCAGTATGTTTCTGCTTTCAGTTTCGAACAAGCTACCTTTCTCCTTGGTATCAAATGTAGGAGTACTTACTCCAAATAGCGGCGACTAGACTAAAGATCCACCAAGAAATGGTAAACCGTCACCGGAAGACTGTGAACTCTCAGCAACTAGTACCAAATTAACACCGGAAGGTGTCGAATTTTCACCAAAACAAAGTGCTTTTTCACCTCCACTGATTTGTTTGGTTACGACGTTTCTATCCGCAGACTCTGGAGTCACTATTTCTTCGAGAGACTGTGCCGAAATCGCACCGGAATCTGCCAGAAGGGTAGTACATTCCACCGGAATACTACCGAAGTCACTACTTGCATTCTTCAATTCCTTGACAACTGGGTTAAACTTATCTGCGCTTCTACTTCCTAGAGGCATCCTTAGCAAATTAGGTATCGCCCAAGACTGTTGGTTTCTTCTATGCTTCGGGTATGATTCACCGGAATGAGTAACCGACATATACTACGTTTGCAATACTTTGCGTACCTTCTTTACGGTCGATTCACAGTCTTTGACCACTTTCACAATCAATCAACGAACAATCTTGATGCCATTTTTGCACAGACAAATGGCAACAGTCTGGTGCCACTTTCCAAAGTTAGCTGGCAACACTCTTGATGCCACCTTCCCACAGACAGCGCCAGTGTTAGAATGTTAAACGCGAAACTAACTGTCAGAGACGCATTTAAACATCTGATTGGGTTCTTGGGAGTGGAAGGGGTCTGTTAAACAGAGGCCCTATACTTAGTTCCCAAACTAACCACTTCACACACAGCAATACATTGATGCTCAAAACTCTATCAAGACTCCGTTATACTTATAATCTTATAGTACTCAACCCAACTCTCCTACAGTTGACCGAACACACTACCCCAGATTATGCAGTATCGTGATACAAATTTACTTGATTAACTTAATAGCTGTTCCGAATGCAAACTATTGTAACGCTAAAGACAATATCAGTAATTCAACCTTCACCGAATAAGTATAAACAATCAAACAAAACTGAAGACACGAAGACTCAACAGTCTTAGACACACATTACTGGGGGGATCCAGTATGCAACTTAAGACGACCCTTACTATAGCTTAACCTTTACCGTATGAGGACAGACCTCAACACCGAAGACAACACAATACGACTCAGAGTTCTTAGAACACTATTGCAACTACACAGACTTCATCCAACACGTTACAGCACCTTACAAGAAAGAGCGACACCACGATACGCTTAATCAACAGAACAATCGCAACCTAAACCCCGTAGAACAACTCGCCAACAGTCTAACGATTAACTGAACGTCTATGTAACTCACTAACAGAAACAGGTATCAATAGACAACCAGACAGAACAAGAGTAGTATACTCAGAACTGCTCAATAGACACTACAGCAGCGTTCAACTCAATCACTCAGATAGACAGTCTGGTGATCCCAACGAACGTCACTCAGCATCTCTTTTTCATTGCTTTATATAAAGATTACAAAGTATCGGTGTAACAACCTTTCGTTCGTGTGAACAAGATTCAATTTTTACAATCACCAATCTGGCAACCGACTAACATACACTATCGAGTGGCAGAGAGAAGGAATAGGTTAATTGTTGAAGCTGCTAGGTCTATGTTAAATGAGAAGAAGTTACCTAATTATCTATGGGTAGAGGCAGTTTCCACAGCCACCTACTTGGGCAATAGGCTTCCATCCAAATCATTGGATGGTATGACACCGTATGAAGAATGGAATGGCAGGAGACCCACATTGGACCATTGCAAAATATTTGGGTGCATTGCTTATGCACACATCGCCTCACAAATTAGAGGAAAGACTGGCCTTCAAGCTGAAAAATGTATATTTATTGGGTACGATCAGAATCAAAAGGGGTATAAAACTATACAATCCCACTAATAAGGCATTTATGGTTAGTAGGGATAAGTGTTTGATAAAAATAATTCATGGTTTGAAGATGATTGCAGGAAAGTCAAGTTACCATATGATTTGGAAAATGATTTTCCAACCCTCACACAAGAAGATCAACCATTGGCAAAAGATATCAACTCAGAAGATGAAGAGTAGATTGACTGCAAGGCTTGGAAGTCAAGAGGCAAGGTCAAGCTCAAGCAACTAGAAGACATACTAGAGTCTTCAAATCAAGCATTAAGGAGATCCCAAAGACAAAGTAAGAAGTCCATAAGGTATAGATATGATACATCTTTAGTCACCAAGCACTCTATGTATATCACTAAAGACTCTATGGTAGAAGAGCCTTCTTCATTTGAAGAGGCTAGGAAGAAGAAAGAATGGAGAGAATCTATGCAGGAAGATGTGGAAGCATTACAGGAAAATCACACTTGGGATCTAGTGTTGGAAGAGATGGATGGATACCTCAAGGAAGTGAGGTGGTACTACTAAAACCTGCTTTGTATCAGCCCTCAAGCACTTCAGATTTATAAAGCAAGACCTTTTAGCTTGCAAATAACACCAAGAAAGTACCTATGTACTTTGGAGTGGATGCTTGAAATAATTAATCCAAAACAAACTAGTTCAAGAATAGCTAGTGTTGAAAAACTTGCTATTTTGCTAGGTATTTTACTCAAAGCTCACAGTACACTAACAATTGACAAAATTCCTTTTATGGGAATTCAATTAGCTTAGATAGCTAATGATTGCAAGTGGAATCATTTAAAATGATCAATTATGCTCTCAAAAATCATTTTAGCAAATCAATTCTTACCCCCGACTTTTTAGGGACTAACTAGTAGATGACCAGTGAGCACTTCGAAGAAAATTTCTCCCATATGCCTAAACCAAATGCCTTGACATTTTGTAGCACAGAGTAGACTTTAAGCTGGTTCCAACAAGCCAAAGCTTATGCAAAGTAGGTGAGGATTCATTGAGATATTACCAGAAGAAGTTGGCTATTCTGAGTAGTCATAGCAGAGAAGTAGACTAAGATGTTCAATGAGCTATATGTATTATAACACATGATTGTACAGATTCATTGGCATTATAATAATGTCAATGATGATGAATTGAGTGAGCTATCTTCTGACGTACTCAAGTTCTACAAATGATCAAGGAGAGAGCTATAAAATGAGGCACACTTCCTACCGCGAGATTTTACAAAAGCCTTTATATAAGTGTTTCTACTAAGCTTTGAATTTTGAATTCAAAATTGGCTCTGACTAAAAGTGACTCCATTGATGTAGGAGTTATTCTCTTGATTAAACTTGTAACTAATATTCTTCCTAACTCCACGAGATATAGGCTTTTACAAGATTCTTCAAGGATTTAATCTTTCACAATGGTAAATGATCAAGAAGTTACAAGCTATGGTTCACATGAATCATCAAGTACTTTCACACATTGTCTTCCATGCTAAGCCAAATGTGTAGGCTCACATTTTGCACCAACAGCTCCCCCTCAAGCCAAACATCTTGGCTTGCATTGCTTCATCAATCTTCTTGAATATCTTAAAATCCAATCATGGTTTTAAACCTGCAAAGTTTAGTACCATCAAGTGTTTTGGTTAACAAATCAGCACAATGCATATTTGTAGATACATATGCTAGTTGAATCTCTTTGCTCAAGATAATGAAGTATATACCCATATCTGATTGACTTCTTGCTCTCTCTTTGTGATCTCCTTCAGGTATTTCCTCCAACCTCTTCATCTTTGTGATTGGCTTGGTTGGATGACTCAGGTATTTCCTCCAACCTCTTCATCTTGACCTTGCCTTTTTATTTCCATGCTCTAAATTCTTCCAAGTTGATGGTGCCCTCATCGTCTGATTTGATGTCTTCAATTGCGTTTGGCTCCTCCTTGGTGAGGCTTGGAAAATCCTCTTCCAAATCATATGGCAATTTGACCTTCTTGCATTCAGTTTCAAACCAAGAGTCATTCTCATCAAACACAACATCCCTACTGACCATAAATCCTTTGTTGGATGGATTATAAAGCCTGTACGCCTTTTGATTATATCATACCCTATGAAAATGCATTTCTCAGCCTTAGGGTCTAGCTTACCTTTGATTTGAGATGGAACATGCACACAAGCAACACATCCAAATATTTTTCAATGTTCAAGTGATGGTCTCCTACCATTCCATGCCTCATAGGGTGTCATCCCATCAAGGGACTTTGAGGGTAACCTGTTAATAAGATAAGTGGTAGTAGACACAGCCTTTGCCCATAAAATCCTTAGGCAACTTCTTTTCATTTAGCATAGATCTAGCTGCTTCCACAATCAATTTGTTCCTTCTCTCTGCTACTCCATTTTGCTCAGGATTATATCTAGTAGTGATCTCCCTTTTGATACCTCTGTCCTGCAAAAATGCATCAAAATCATTGGAGAAGTACTCACCTCCTCCATCTGAACTTATCCTCTTTAAGCTTTTTCCTGTTTGATTTTCCACAAGTGCAAGATACTTCTTGAAACAATTGAACACTTCATCCTTATGTTTCATGAAATACAAGATATTCCACCTACTAAAATCATCAATAAATGACACATAGTACCTTGAGCATGAAATTGAAGGGTGCTTGCTTGGTCCCCACACATCTGTGTGGACAAGTTCCAAATAATCCTCATGCATATAGCCTTTCTCTGTAAAGGGTAACCTATGTGATTTACCAAACTGACATGCGCCACATTTATAGATCATATGTTTCTTGGATACATTAGGTATTCGAAGTACACATTGATATCTACATACCTGCTTCAATGTTCTCTCACCAATGTGTCCTAATATTTTGTGCCATATCTCTAACTCAAACACCTTGGGCTCTTCAAGATTAGAAAGAAGAGCTACATTGCTTGCTACATGGTTTGAACAACCTCAGTCAATATAGAAGAGGTGCTCATCATTCATACCTTGTTTTGAAGTCATGTTCATAATGAGAAGAGAATCCTCTTTATCCTTTGTATAGTTGTTGAAGTATTTTCTTGATTTGTATCCTCCTTGAAAATTTTTGTTGTATCCATGGTTGCAACCTTGATTATGGTTTAGTATTTCTCTTGATTGTGCATAGCCACCTCTTTGGAATCCTCTTCCTCTCTGGTTCTTGAAGTTCCCATAGCACTCATCTAAAGTGCAATTAGACAATCCACATATATTGCATGGGGAAGCCTTGCTTACCTCCTCTGCCCCTTCCTCTTGAATTCCTACCTCTCCCTGCATAGTTATCTTGAGGGTAGCACCTTCATCTTCAACTTTTTACTCTTTCCTTTATCTGTATAGAGGGCATAGGAATTGTTACCTCTTGATGGTTCACCATTTTTGTTGAGCTTGGCATCATGGGTGAAGAGTTGTCCCATGAGAGTGGTTAGATCAGGGATTTGCATATCCATATAAAGATCCATTACAGTTGTGAAGGATTCCCATGTATTGGAAGAAAATAATGAAGATAGAGTATCCCAAGTGTCTTGGGAAGTTTTGCAATTCCTAACATGAGGAAGAAGGAAGTCAGAGATAGAGTTAAGTAGATATGACCCGGCTAAAGCATTTTTGGCACACTATGAGTTGAGTCTTTCTTGCTCCTCTCTTGTAGGTTGATCTTTGCTTCTAAATGTGGGCATCTTCTCATCTCCTTATATGTATCCATAGAGACTTCTTCCTTGTAGATAGGTCTTCATCCTCAAGGACCATGTTGGATAATTATTCCTGTCTAATTTGTCAATGAAAGAAGGAAAACCATCTCCCATTTTACCTCAACTTGCTCTGATACCAATGTTGGAAGAGATGGATGGATACCTAAAGTGAGGGGGTACTGCTAAAACCTCCTTTATACCAGCCCTGATGCACTCTAGAGTTAAAATGTAGGCCCTTTTAGCTTGCAAATAACACCAAGAAAGTACCTATGTACTTTGGAGTTAATGCTTGAAACAATTAATCCAAAATAGACTAGTTCAAGAATAGCTAGTGCTGAAAAACCTGTTATTTTAGTCCATACACCTGCTGCCTTTTTTACTCAAAGCTCACAGTACAATAACAATTCACAAAATTCCTTTTAGGGGAATTCAATTAGCTTAGATAGATAATGATTGCAAGAGAAATCATTTAAGATGATCAACTATGCTCTGAGAAATCATTTTAGCAAATCAATTCTTACCCCGGACTTTTTAGGGACTAACGAGTAGATGAACAATGAGCACTTCGAAGATGATTTCTCCCAGATGCCTAAACCAAATGCCTTGAAATTTTGAAAGAACAAATTAGACTTTGAGCTAGTTCGAACAAGCCAAATATTATGCAAAATGGTTGAGTATTCACTGAGATAGGACCAGAAGAAGTTGACTATTGTGAGTAGTCATAGTGGAGAAGTACACAACGATGTTCAATGAGCTATATGTATTATAACACATGATTGTACAGATTCATTGGCATTATAATGATGCTCAATGATGAAAAACTAAGTGAGGTATGTTGTGAGCTGCTCAAGTTCTACAAATGATCAAGGAGAGAGCTCTAGAAAGAGGCACACTTCCTACAACGAGATTTTACAAAAGCCGTTATATAAGTGTTTCTACTAAGCTTTGAATTTTGAATTCAAACTTGGCTCCAACTAAAGGTGACTCCATTGATTTAGGATTTATTCTCTTGGTTGAACTCGTAACTAATATTCTTCCTAACTCCATGAGATATAGGCTTTTACAAGAATCTTCAAGGATTTAATCTTTCACAATGGTAAATGATCAAGAAGTTATAGCTATGGTTCACGTGAATCATCAAGTGATTTCACACATTATCTTCCATGCTAAGCCAAATGTTTAGGCTTGTATATTTGCACCAACATCTAGTTCCCAAGAAGCTAGACAAGTTCAAGGTAGATATACAAAATAAAAAAGAACCCGGATGGCTCTATAAACAAGTACAATGCAAGGATAGTGGCAAAAGGATTTGCCCAAACTCATGGAGTGGACTATGAAGAAACCTTTTCACATGTGGCAAAAATGCCAACAATCAGGGTTTTGGTAAGTCTTGCTACTTCTAGAAATTGGAACTTATATCAGTTATATGTCAAGAATGCATTCTTAAATGGATGGATATCAGAAGAAGTGTAACAACCACTAGGTTTGAAGATGAAGATAAAGCAAGTTATGTATGCAAGCTTAGGAAGGCACTCTATGGTCTCAAGCAAGCTCCTAGAGCTTGGAACCATAGGCTTGCTACTTATTTGCAGGACCAAGGCTTTGTGGCAAGCAAGGCAGATTCTTCTTTTTTTGTTAAGAACTTTATATCTATGTTAGAATGAAGGGATAGAAGAACCCTTCATTTATTGTACCCTTTAGGTACTTAAGCACCCTTTTTGCAGCTTCTAGATGAGGCGTCCTTGGTGCATGCATAAACTGGTTCAATGTACTTACTGCATAGGCAATATTCACGCTTGTTAGAGTAGCATAATTGAGGCTTCCCACAAGTTGTTGATAACCTATAAATATCTATGATATTGATTATCTGTGCGTGTAGTAGTGACATCATAATCAAGTATTTTCTCTCGAACTAAAATTTTCACATCCTTTTCAAGTAAAGGAGGATATAAAATAGGAATGAGTGGTAATGTTCCTTTAAATTGCTTCAATAAACTAATATGAAAAGAATTATGTATATTCCAATGAGAAGGTATATCTATTCTAAAAGCATTCTCATTAATTTTTTGAATAATACGAAAAGGTCCATAATTAATTCTAAGTGAGTAGAGAACAATAATCTCTGCAAGAATGACTGGTTTTCTGTGATGAAGTTTGTGAGAAGATCAACTTGTTCCTAGGGGGTTCCACCTACTTCCAGCTATATTTTGGAGGTCAATAAACTCCAACATTGGTATCAGAGCAAGGAATTGAAGCTTGGAGAAGGTTATAATACCTTGATGAAGAATTTGAAGCTATTGGAGTAGCGGTTCATCATCGACACTACACAAAGGTAGAAGGAGATAGCAAGGAAGCATATCAAGCAACATCCAAGCAAAGAAAGGTGCATATACTTTATTACAAAGGTAAATCTCATACTTCTTCTTATCACATATATCCAAAAGGAGGGTTAAAGGAGGAAGTTTAGTATTTTTCACAATGGGCGATCAACATGCACAAATAGGGAAGCTTGATAAGAACAACTATCAAGCATGGCGATTTAGAATCGCAGCATACTTGCAAGGTAGAGGCTTGTATGGTTTGATTGATGGAACGGATATCAAACCCATATTACCAAAGGATCCAAATCAGCAACAATTGAGGGAGTTTAGACTTTGGAATGAAAGAGACAAAAGGGTTATATTCATTTTATCACAAAATATTCAAGATTCAATGGTAGGACACATACAAGATCTAGACACAAGTAGAGATGTTTGGCTTGCATTGGAAAGGTTGTATGCTACAGGTACAAGAGCAAGGAAGATTCAACTCAAAAATGAGTTGAATAACATAAAGAAAGATACAAGGACATCGGTCAATGATTACTTGTCGAAGGTTAAAGAGATTGCAGATCAACTAGGATCAATTCAAGCTCATGTGGAGGACGACGACTTGGTTGCACATACTCTCAACGGACTCAAGGATGATGAGAGATGGAAACCATTCATTACTTCATTTTATGTTAGAGGAGAATTACCAGACTTTGATAAGCTTGTTGCTCTCATGGTCACGGAGGAGATGAATCTAAATGGCTCTACTTCAAATCAAAAAGGATCTCAAGGACAAGCTCTTTATGTAGGATCATCAAGAGGTGGAAACAGAGGAAGAAGAGGTTCAAATAGAGGTCGAGGAAGAAGGAGGGATGATCAAGGGACTTCAAGTGGCTTCTTCAACACAAGAGGAAGAGGAAGATCAAGCGCTAGAGGTACGAGAGGATACTACAACTACAATCAAAGACAAAGGAGTGAAGATAACGACAATTGCTATATATGTGGAAGGTATGGACACTATGCCAAAGATTGTTATCAAAATGAAAATAATCAAGGTGGTAATCGAAGAGGAGGCTATTCAAGAAGAGGTAAACAACAAGGAAATTATGTAGTTGAAGGAAAAAGTGAAGATTATGGTTCTCTTCTTATGATGAATGTAGAAACTAAGATGAATTGCAATAGTGATGTATGGTATGTAGATAGTGGTTGTTCTAACCATATGTCACATGATGCTTCATGGTTTTCTAATATGCATAATCCTTCATGTAAAGGTCATGTTCAAACAGGAGATGATACAACACATAAGATTATGCAGGTTGGAGATGTTGTCATGCAGGATAAGAGCAAGAAAAATTGCTTGAAGGATGTACTTTATGTGCCAACGATCACTAAGAATTTGATGTCAGTTGGTCAAATGGTAGAAAAAGGTTTGCAAATAAGATTTAATCATGCAGGTTGCTTCATTGAGGATCCAAAGCAAAGGAGGTTAATTGCTAGAGGTCAAAAACAAGGTAGATTGTTTACATTCAAGGTAAACCCAAATCATACAAACTATTTCTCTTATGGTATGCATCGAATAGCAGAGATTGATCTATGGCACAAAAGGATTGGACACATGAATGTACACAGGTTAAAGGAGATATCGAAGAAGAGGATTGTTGAAGGATTACCTGATCTTACTAAGCAACATATGGTGCATCTTTGTGAAGCATGTCAAATGGGTAAGCAGAGCAGACAACCTTTCAAGCATTCAAGCTATGTAAGCAGTGGATTGCTAGACTTTATACACACGGACATATGGGGTCCTACTAAAGAGGCATCCTTGGCTGATAATAAGTACTATGTATCATTCATTGATGATCATAGTAGAATGACATTTGTGTATTTCATTAAATATAAGAGTGAAGTCTTTGATTGTTTCAAAAATTTTAAATCATTTGTCGAGAAGCAAACAAGAAGATATGTTAAGAAGCTAAGATTCGATGGAGGGGGAGAGTATTTCTCTCAAGCTTTTACTGATTTTTTGTATGATGAAGGTATCAAAAGAGAAGTTACATGCAGGTATACTCCACAACAAAATGGAGTCGCAGAAAGAAGAAACAGAATCATAGCAGAAGCATCTAGAAGCATGCTAAATGATATGTGTTTGCCTAATTCTTTTTGGGCTGAAGTTGTTAGCACAAGTGTGTACATTATGAATAGAGTACCGACTGCTGGAGTTCATCATTTGACACCATATGAGGTATGGCATGGAAGGAAACCAAGTGTAAGTCATTTGAAAGTATTTGGTTGTGTATGTTATGTACATATACCTAGTGAAGTGAGATCAAAACTTGATGTGAAATCAAAAAAGTGTATATTTATTGGTTATGCAGATACTCAAAGAGGATATAGATGTTATAATCCTCATACAAATAAGGTGGTTGTTTCAAGAGATGTAAACTTTGATGAATCACTTTCATGGTATGTAGATAAGAAAAGTTTGCAGGTCATAAATGGAGATGAAGAAGATACAGGTGAAGGAGATGAGTGCTCACCTCAGCCCACAAGAAGTTTAAGTGATGAGAAAAGTGGTTTGGATGAAGAAAGAGAGCTACCTTTCAATGGAAGATTAAGGCAAGAGTCACCTCCAAGTGTTAAAAGTAAAGGTAAACTCAAACTTGTTGAAGTTAATGATGAAGGAGAGGAAATTAGTGATGTATGTGAGTATGGAGAATCATCAAAGGTTCCTAATAAGAAAGGAAGAGCATCTACATTGGAGGTAAGAAGAACTTCAAGAGTGAGTAAGCAACCTCAAAGGTATACTTATGAATCTTTCATGAATATTCATTATGCTTTTATGACAAAAGTTGAGCAGGAAAATGAACCCACATGTTATGATGAGGCAAAAGGAGATGAAAAGTGGGAGAAAGCAATGAGAGAAGAAATGGAAGCACTACAGGATAACAAGACTTGGAATTTAGTTCCAAAGACACCAAAACAAAAGGTAATTGGTTGCAAGTGGGTTTTTAAGATTAAAAGAAATAGTGATGGTAGTGTGTCAAGATATAAGGCTAGACTTGTAGCAAAAGGATATAATCAAACTCAAGGATTGGACTATGAGGAAACATTTAGTCCACTAGCAAACATGGCAACGATGAGAACTTTGTTGGCTTTGGCTACAAGTAAAAGGTGGAATATATATCAACTCGATATAAAGAATGCCTTTCTTAATGGTGAGTTAAATGAAGAAGTGTATATGTCACAACCAGATGGTTATGTGGATGCAAAATGTCCTAATCATGTATGCAGGTTAAAGAAGGCATTGTATGGTCTTAAGCAGGAACCAAGGGCATGGTAAAGTATCTTATGCTGCAAGGATACACAGCGAGTCATGCTGATCCTTCACTTTATGTAAAGAATGTAGATGACATGTGTGTCTATGTATGCATTTATGTGGATGACTTGTTGATTACAGGGAATGATGCAAAAGCAATTGATGAGATAAAAGGTAATTTGGGAAAGGAATTTAAAATTTTAGATATTGGTTTGCTTAGATACTTTCTTGGGATTGAAGTTGTGTATGGCGATGAAGGTATGTGGTTGATACACAGAAAGTATATATGTGATATGCTGAAGAGGTTTGGTATGCAGGAATGTAAATTTGTTTCTACTCCAATGGAATGTAATGTAAAGTTGAGTGCAAAGGAAGGTGATGAGTTGCATGATATGGATGCATATAGATCCATGGTAGGATCTTTGATTTATGCAACAAAAACTAGACCTAATATATGCTATGGAGTGGGAGTATTGTCACAGTTTATGCATGAACCTAGAGTACCTCATATGCATGCAACAAAAAGAGTGCTTAGGTATTTGAAAGGTACCATGAACGAAGGATTATTTTATAGTCATGATGCTGATCTAAGTCTTAAAGTCTTTAGTGATGCAGATTGGGCTGGAAACAAAGATGATAGAAGATCCAAAAGTGGATATGTGGTAATAGCAGGAAACAAGACATTAACATGGAGTTCAAAGAAAGAGCCTACAGTTGCTTTATCTTCTACAGAGGCTGAGTATAGAGGTTTAGCATTGGCTACTACTGAGGTTATGTGGTTTAGAAAGTTGTTTCATGACTTGAATGTGCAGGTTGATGTACCACTGATATATGGGGATAACTTGAGCAGCATTCATATGACCTCAAATCCTATTTTTCATGCTAGAGCATATAGAGGTTCACTATCATTATGTTCAAGAGAAGGCCATAAACAATGAAGTACAAGTTTCTTTTGTGGGAACAAAGGATCAAGTTGTAGATATCTTCACCAAATCCTTGGATGGACCAAAGCTTCAAAGATTTAACTATATTCTTGGCATGAAGGAAATACCCTTTGAAACTTGAGGGGGAGAATGTTGTGAACATTTGTTTTATGTAGGGTACAAGTTTCAAATTATGTAAATACCTTTGGGAAGTCTTCAAATGCTTCAAGAAGGCTCATATTATTCATTAAATATAGCCAAAATACCACGTGAGTTCTAGAACATGGTGAGTCAAATTAGTGAGTCACAAGGGAGCTGCAGTGGTGTCCTAGTGGAAGGTCGATGTGGCTAGTTCTCAAAGTCCATCAATACTTTGCTTATTTGAGCACTTGAGTCATGTAATATCTCCACCCAAGTGTCTACCACGAATTTAGATGTATTAGGAAGGTTTAAGATTATTTCCCCATGCTATAAAAAGAGGAGAGAAGTCGTGATCTTGTGGGAAGTCCAAGAGAGTTATATGTGTATCTCTACGCTGCTGTAGTTTTGTATGCAGAGATTGCAGAGCTTGTATCTCCCTCATTATATATCCCAATTATAGGTTTGATATCTCATTTGAACTCTCTTACTGTCTACTTTCATACTGTAAATTTTCATAATCATTAGATTTGTGAGCTGCGAGCAGTACTCTCTGCAAGTAGTGTGTGTTCTCGGGTTTCACCCCTGCTGAAGGTCTCCATTAAACCTCAAACTTGCAGAGGTCATATCTCCTTGTCTATTTATCCAAATTGAGTGTTCTTTGGCTCATTCGAAAGCTCTTGGTATCTAGTATATGTGGTTAAAAGAGTTTTACAAAATTCTAAGTGAGTAGAGAACAGTAATCTCTGCAAGCATGACTAGTTTTCTGTGATGAAGTTTGTGAGAAGGTCAACTTGTTCCTAGGGGGTTCCACCTACTTCCAGCTATATTTTGGAGGTCAATAAACTCCAACATAACTTGTGTGTGAAATAAAAGAATCCATTATGAAAAGTGTAGTGATCCTCAATAAATGTTGTAGAATTTTCGAAAGCATTCCATGTTTGTGAAAAATACAAATCAAATGCATAAGTAGGAATCATGTCATGAAATGAATGAATATGAACAACATGAATATTATTAATAGAAACAATATTTGTTTGTGGGAATGGGAAATGACTAAGGGCATCAACTACAACATTAGCTTTGCCAGGTTGATATTGAATCATAGGCTGAAACTTTTGTATGAATCAATCCCATTTAATGTGTCTGTCAGAAATCAATGGTTGATTTAATAAATGTTTAATAGCTTGTAGGGGGAGATTATACCCAATCTGGTGTTGATTCTCTTGTATCTTTCTATTCCCTGAGTACTTTTGTGAGATTATATTTTTGTACTTTCTCTGGATACGTGCATCTGCAAGATCCAAAGGGCAACACCATCATGAATGCAAGTGCCCAACACCATCATTGAACAGATATCATGGACTTGGGAAATATCACACTTGTGATCAAGTTCCAATCTATATGCCCATTGCAATTGCTAGTGGAGGAGTGTGGTCTACTACTTAGTGACCTCCCTTGTGATTATCCTTGGGCATAGATGGTCATTCACCTTGGAAGGATCACGACGCGTAGGAGTTGTTCTTGTGGACTTGAGGAACTACATCACATGTGGATCTTCTTGGAGGCTATTGTGATGATGTGCTTCTACTACTTGACTTGACATCCTTCCATCTTGTGTGTTTATGTTTTCAATTGTAGCTAAGTTGAGGTATAACCTTTGCAGATTCATTATTTAGAAGTGTGTAAGCATGCCTTGCACTATGAGATGACACATATTGTCAGTGTTTTCTAGAAGATCATGGATCAAGCCTAGGTAAGATACATCATGGATATTGTGAACATGCAAAAACATCACTCAAAATTTATAAAAAAATTTGTATGAAGGAGATGCTCTTACCTCACAACCAAAAGGCCATCACACCATCACTCTTGCCTCAAGGGGTAGGATTTTCATAATCATTGATTTTTTGTTCATTTGAAGTTATTTAGCAATCTAGATAAAAAAGTTTAGGAAATAGAATCTTTTCTTTTTTGATTAGTGTTTCCTCTTTTTTTATTTCTTGATCAAGTTCCTCTACTCTTAAGTGTGTCATCAAGGATTAGATAGCAAATGGTTTCCACCTATTTTGCTAGGTTCATTTACAAGTGGTGCATAGAGATGTAGCAAGTTAGCAATTTAACCAAAGACACTTAGGATCCTTCTAATTCAAATGTTTATGCTATGGAGGCCTAGTTTGCACATAGCTAAAATAGTGAAATAAGAAAGGATGTTCTGCTCCACCCTTGACATTCTTTCAATATTTTGCACTTGATTCAACTTTTTGCATACAAAGCTAGATGAGGTTTTGAATGACTTGAGTAGGGGTGAGACCACACGTGGATTTCTCCTCTTTTCAAATTTAGTGGAGATAGGATCCCATTCTGAATAAAGAGGTGACAAAGAGAGATGAAGACTCTGATCGATGAGACTATTCATGAGGCACGTGGGAATACACTTAAGAATATATCTCCACTCATTTCAAAGGAAGGAAATGCTTTTAGAGGGGGTGGTTTTGTATAACTAAATGGTTCTAAGTGGTAGAAGACTTTTTTATTTATTGTTTATTTACCCTTATTCAAAGGGTCCTTGAACCTTAGGGTTGATTTTTTTAAGATTTGCCTTAGGTTTAATTAGAAGCTTCTCCTAGTCACTTGACTTGTATCTATGAACTTGGAGGGTCTTATTTTAGAAGACATGTGATTTCCTAAGCTTGGAAACCATGTAATCACTTTAGGGACTCATGTGATGGAAGGTACACATGTCCCCTTGTGGTTTAGTTACCCCTTGGACTTGGAGCTATATATTGGGTTGGTTGGGTGGATACATGAATCTCTCCACCTGGAGTGGGCTTGCTAGTTAGATTTACAGGTCTATTTTGTGGAGGAATGGTCCTACAACATATCCCCCAACAGTCTCATACATGATTGCTACAATTAGACACTAGCTGCGTAGACTTTCAAAGATGCTTAATATTCCAGGTCACATGATAGTAAAAATATTTGGTATGATGTTAAATCTATTAAAAGTCTTCAAGAAGGTCAAGTATCCACATGTAAATACCAATCTAGATCTATTCTATCACCTCAACACCACTCAAACCAGAAAAGTTCTCTATATCTAGCACTTCAAGATCAAGTACCTCCTATCCTTTTATAAACAAACTTTCTAGGATGCCTTTACCACACACTTCTAGGAGTAGCATTTGTTGTTCTTTTCACATCCCTCACATTTACTTCATCTCTTCACATGAAAAAATACCTCCATTTTGTCCATTTTGAGAAGTCCTCAAGATTGGGGATCATAGGTAGAATTAGCATATCGATTTTCATAATTCTTAGAGCTCATTTGAGCCTTGAAATGAGACACTAGATGTGAAACTAGTCAAAACTAGTCTTAAAACTATAAATAGAGCATATATGCTCATTTTGAGAGGTTGGTTGGTTACATAGTTGGATCTTGTAAAGAACTTCTATAACCTATATGCTTGAGGATGAAAATGTTGGAGCAAACCAATCACAAATTGGTGATTATACAGATCTTGGAGAATGCTTATGGTCAGAATGAAGCAAAGGAAGACATTTGCAAAATTAAGAAGAAGTCAGAATGGTGTCTTGTACACATATGTACATTAGCATAGTCATAGATGACTTAGATCTTTTGTTCAGTAAGAAGTATGTACAAATTATCTATAAATACCTTGAGAAAAGTCGGGGCATGTATGAGAGCATATGTGACAATAGTTACAAGTCAAGAATTAGGGAGATAGAAGCTATGAGATAGTGGAAAGTGAATTTGTGTTTGCTCTCATCACTCAGTTGTAATTTTCTGAGTTAATGAAGAAATATTGCGCCCGATCTTTTCGTGTCTGCTCCTTCTGTGGTTGATCATTAGCAAAATCCTTTTGAGGATATCTAAGCTGTTAGTTAATGAGCCTGTGACCTGAATTTCAGAGTCCAATTGTAAACAGGCTAGGAGAATTGTGAATAGGAACATTCATATGTGTTGAATGTCTACAGTTCTCTGAAACAGGCGCAAATTTCGTGTTTAATCTTTTGGTCAGTGCTCATTCCATAGTTTAAAGTTTTGTGCAAGCAAGCACTTAATCTTTAAGTTGGAAGGTGATCTACTCGTGACTAAAAGCATTTGGCAAAACGGGTTAGATATTGTGAGAATCAAAGTTAAGAAGTTAGGGGTGTCTGAATCGACTTCTCAGAAGTACAGTTTCTGACATAGGTAACTTGAGAAGTTGATTTCTCAAGCTACACTTAATCTTTTAGAGTAATTCAACTTGGAATAGTTGCGCAATCTCTAGGAGATGATTCGTACAAAGTTTCATCAAAAACTTTACACGTTTGATAAGTCAATATAAGAAAATAGTGCAGCAGACTTTTCTGTGTATCACCTTCTTCACAGATTTGTTCATCTTTTGATAATTAGAAGTTGATCCTCTAAATGTGTGAAAGGTTTTGACTTATTCTTGGTATAGAGGTGCTCTAATCACAAGAATAAGTTGTTCTTTTGGAGATTAACATTCTCCATCAGTGGTATCAGAGCAGGAGACATCAATTTGAAGAAAAGGAGGATCTCGACTGCTGCAGATTCAAGAGATTCAACATTTGAAGGATCAAGAAGTGAAAGCTTGGAGTCAAAACTCGAGGAGAAGACAAATTGACATCAAGAAAGGCAAAAGGAGTTCAATTCGAAGTAAAGGTACATACATTGTTTGTAAAGCTTGAAGATTTTAATACACAGGTGGATACAAGATGGGAGAAAGCTTGCAGATTGATAAGCTAGATAGGGAGAACTATCCAGCATGGTCCATGAGGATGGAAGCACACCTCATGAGCAAAGATCTTATATCATTCATTACAGGAGATGAAGAAAAACCAGAATTTGCAGATCCAAGTATTCCTACTAGGGAGGAACTTGCAATGTTGAAGACTTGGATGAGAAAGGATGCTCAAGCAAGGAGCATCATCTACATGGCTGTAAATGATTACCTTCTACCTCACATCAGAGGTTTAGAAAGTGCTACAGATGTTTGGAATGCCTTGGAAGAGCATTTCCAAAATACAACTAAGTCAAGGAAGTCCTCACTATGGGCTGAGTTCACAACTTTCAAGAAGAAGAGCTCACAATCAATTTCAGATTATGTGGCAAGGATGAAAGATATTGCAGATAGTTTGGGAGCAGTGGATGAAGATATTGAAGAGGAAAAGTTGGTAAGACAAATACTTACAGGTCTAAGAGGTGATGAGAAGTGGAAGCCTTTTATATTGTCCATAGAATTGTCACTTGATCACTTTACTCCTGACCTTAATCAATTGTTAGGACACATGCTAACCTTTGAGCAGGATCTTAAAGGAGACAATGATAGAAGTACAAGTCAAGCTATGTACTCCAAAGATAAGAAAAAGAATGGCAAGGGAAAGCAATCAAATGAGGATGAAGGGAACTCAAATCAAGCCAACTTCACAAAAGGGAAGACAAATTTCAGAGGTAAAGGAAGAGGAGGTAAGAACAAAGATAATGCTAAAGCTTGTTGGATTTGTGGCAGAACAAATCATTTGGCAAATGATTGTTGGTATAACAATCAAAGTGGAGGATACAACAATCAGAATTATAGTCAAAGAGGTAGAGGAGGCAGAAACCAAAGAGGTAATTTCAGAGGAAGAGGTGGTAGGACATCATATGGTAGAGGAGGTGGAAGAAACTTTCAATCTCAGTCCTACAACAATAATTATTACAATTATGCATCAGATCAGAAGGATGACATGACTCTTATCCTGAATGCAACTCATGAATCAATGGGAGAAGATCAAAGAGTGTTTTATATTGACTCAGGGTGCAGTAACCATCTGAGTGGGAACCTATCCTTGATGACTGATATGGAAGCAAGGGTGAATGGACATACAGTTCAAACAGGTGACAATACTAAACATAAAGTGGAGAGCATTGGATCAGTGAAGACAAAGAGTGGAAGTACACTTCTGAGCAAGGTACTTTATGTTCCTACTATTCCTAAAAATTTGATAAGTGTAGGGCAAATTGTGGAGAAAGGATATGAGGTAAGATTTACAAATGATGGTGTCTATGTACAAGATCCAAATCAGGGATATAGAACCATAATTGCAGGTAAAAAGGAGGGAAGATTGTTCACTCTCAAAGTCCAAGGTAATGTAGGACATGCATTGTTTACCTATGGAGGTCAAAAGGTACCTGAATTAGACCTATGGCATAAAAGGCTAGGTCATTTCAATGAGAGAGCTATAAAGGAGATGTCAAAGAATCAGATAGTGCTTGGATTGCCAAACATTGAAGGGCAACATATGGTGTACAAGTGTGAAGCTTGTCAATTAGGTAAAGCACATAAAAGTTCTTATAACAAATCAGGGTACAAGTATTCAAACATGCTTGAATTGGTTCATACAGATGTATGGGGTCCCTCAAGGGACTATAGCATAAATGGATCCAGATATTATGTGTTGTTTGTTGATGATGCAACCAGGTGGATTACTTTGTATGTAATCAAGGACAAATCAGAAGTCTTCAAGACATTCAAACATTTCCATGCTTATGCAGAAAGGATCACAGGACAAAAGCTAAAGAGGTTAAGATCAGATGGAGGGGGAGAGTATTTCTCAAAAGAGTTTGATGATTATTTGTGGAATGCAAGTATCAAAAGAGAAGTAACTTGCAGGTACTCCCCTCAACAAAATGGAGTAGCAGAAAGGAGGAATAGGACTCTTGTAGAGTTTGCAAGAGCCATGATGAAGGAAAAGAATTGTCCAAATTACTTATGGGCAGAGGCCATTAACACTGCAACATACCTTGTGAATAGGTTGCCTTGTAAAGCTTTGGATGGAGGAACCCCTTATGAAGCATGGTGGGGTAAGAAACCTAGTCTTGATCATTGTAAAGTATTTGGATGTATTGCATATGCTTATGTTCCTTCACAATTAAGACATAAGCTAGAACCAAAAGCAGAGAAGTATGTGTTTATTGGATATGATGATAGACAGATGGGTTACAGGTTGTGGAGTCCATCCACAAAGCAATTTCTTGTTACTAAAGATGTAACATTTGATGAGCAAAACATGTGGTATACAGGATCACCAAATGAGTATGCAGGTGTTGAAGAAATTCAAAGGAAAGGAAAGGCAAAGGTAAAGGTATGTGAAGAAATTGTTGATGAAGTTGACTCTAGATGTAGAGTGCAGGATCATGTAGAAGAAGGGCCAAGATTTGATCCAGAATCAAATGAGGCTGAAACTTCAAGAAGTGCAGAAATCAGAAGATCTACAAGAGAAAGGAAAGAGCCTATAAGGTATAGTTATGATACATCTTTCCTAACAACAAGAGATTATGCTTACATTGTGAAAACAGAAGAAGATCCAACCACTTATGAAGAAGCCAAAGGTAAACAGAATTGGGAGAAGGCAATGCAAGAAGAGTATGATGCTCTACTTGAAAATGAAACTTGGGAATTAGTACCAAGACCAAAGAATCAGAAAGTCATTGGATGCAAGTGGGTATACAAAACAAAGAGGTTTGCAGATGGTAAGGTGTCTAGATATAAGGCTAGACTTGTGGTTAAAGGTTATGCCCAAACTTATGGGGTAGATTATGATGAAACCTTTAGTCCTGTTGCTAAGATGTCTACAATTAGGACATTGATTGCTATTGCTGCTTGCAAAGGATGGAAATTATCACAATTGGATGTGAAGAATGCATTTCTTAATGGTTACATTGCAGATGAAGTATATATGGAGCAACCAGAAGGCTTCATGGAGTCAATTGGATCAGATTATGTGTGTAAGCTCAAGAGAGCTTTATATGGGTTGAAGCAAGCCCCAAGAGCTTGGAATTACAGATTGGTCAAGTTCTTGAATGAATGTGGATTTCAAGCATCAAAGGCAGATAGTAGCTTGCTAGTGAAGGCAAGTGAAAATGGATATATTTACATGTGCATTTATGTTGATGATATTATTGTTACAGGAACAGATGCTCAAGGAATCAATGAACTCAAGAAGCAAATAGAGAAAGAGTTTAAGATAAGTGACTTGGGAAACTTATCTTATTTTCTAGGAATGCAGATTGTGTATACTCAACATGGAGTATATGTTTCACAAGAGAGATACTTGAAGAATCTTTTGATCAAGTTTAACATGGAAGATTGCAAGACCTCAACTACTCCATTGGAGGTAAATCATAAATTAAGCAGGTATGGAGGTGAAGAGTTCAATGACATGAAGAAATATCAGAGTTTGGTAGGTAGTCTAATCTATGCTACCTTGACAAGGCCAGACCTATCATATGCAGTAGGTGTGTTGTCACAATTTATGCATTGTCCAAAGAAGACTCATTGGATTGCAGCCCAAAGGGTACTCAGATATATCAAAGGAACCCTAAGTGAAGGTTTGTACTATGGTTTCACTTCTGACACAAGAATCAAAGTGTTTAGTGATGCAGATTGGGCAGGTGACTCAGATGATAGAAGGTCTACTCATGGATATCTATGTTATGTTGGAGACAAGTTAGTGTCTTGGTGTTCAAAGAAGCAACACACAGTTGCTTTATCATCCACAGAGGCTGAGTATAAGGGAATGGTAGAAGCTGCAAAAGAAGTTATATGGTTAAAGACCTTGATGAAAAGTTTTGAGATTGATCATAGTACTCCAATAATTTTTGGAGACAATATGAGTTCTTTGTATTTGGCAGCTAACCCTGTTTTTCATGCCAGGACTAAGCATATAGAGATACAGTATCATTTCTTGAGGGAAAAGGTACTTGATAAAGAGATTGAAGTGATGTACACTCCAACAAAAGAACAAGTGGCAGATATGATGACAAAAAGCTTGGATGGACCTAAGCTACAGAGATTCAAGGAGATGGCAGGAGTGAAGAAGAATGGAATAATCACAATTAGTGATTGAGGGGGAGCTGTTGGAGCAAACCAATCACAAATTGGTGATTATACAGATCTTGGAGAATGCTTATGGTCAGAATGAAGCAAAGGAAGACATTTGCAAAATTAAGAAGAAGTCAGAATGGTGTCTTGTACACATATGTACATTAGCATAGTCATAGATGACTTAGATCTTTTGTTCAGTAAGAAGTATGTACAAATTATCTATAAATACCTTGAGAAAAGTCGGGGCATGTATGAGAGCATATGTGACAATAGTTACAAGTCAAGAATTAGGGAGATAGAAGCTATGAGATAGTGGAAAGTGAATTTGTGTTTGCTCTCATCACTCAGTTGTAATTTTCTGAGTTAATGAAGAAATATTGCGCCCGATCTTTTCGTGTCTGCTCCTTCTGTGGTTGATCATTAGCAAAATCCTTTTGAGGATATCTAAGCTGTTAGTTAATGAGCCTGTGACCTGAATTTCAGAGTCCAATTGTAAACAGGCTAGGAGAATTGTGAATAGGAACATTCATATGTGTTGAATGTCTACAGTTCTCTGAAACAGGCGCAAATTTCGTGTTTAATCTTTTGGTCAGTGCTCATTCCATAGTTTAAAGTTTTGTGCAAGCAAGCACTTAATCTTTAAGTTGGAAGGTGATCTACTCGTGACTAAAAGCATTTGGCAAAACGGGTTAGATATTGTGAGAATCAAAGTTAAGAAGTTAGGGGTGTCTGAATCGACTTCTCAGAAGTACAGTTTCTGACATAGGTAACTTGAGAAGTTGATTTCTCAAGCTACACTTAATCTTTTAGAGTAATTCAACTTGGAATAGTTGCGCAATCTCTAGGAGATGATTCGTACAAAGTTTCATCAAAAACTTTACACGTTTGATAAGTCAATATAAGAAAATAGTGCAGCAGACTTTTCTGTGTATCACCTTCTTCACAGATTTGTTCATCTTTTGATAATTAGAAGTTGATCCTCTAAATGTGTGAAAGGTTTTGACTTATTCTTGGTATAGAGGTGCTCTAATCACAAGAATAAGTTGTTCTTTTGGAGATTAACATTCTCCATCAGAAAAGACTACATTGGTACACTTTATTGCTTCTTCCTCATGTGTGTGTCCATTCTTGTGCTTTTCACATTCACATCTGCATGCATCACTTGCTCATGATCTTCATATCAACCTCACATCTTCTTGCTAGACAGTTTGAGTTTGGATTCTCATCGATAATAGTACTTACCATTGTTCAACATGGATACATTTATATACATATGCATACACATACATACATATACATATATATATATATATATATATATATATATATATATATATATATATATATATATATATATATATATATATATATATATATATATATATATATATATATATACATATACATATACACATACATATACATATACATATACACATACATATACATATACACATACATATACATATACATGTACGTATACATATACATATACATATACATATACATATACATATACATATACATATACATATACATATACATATACATATACATGTACATATACATGTACATATACATATACATATACATATACATATACATATACATATACATATACATATGCATATACATATACATATACATATACATATACATATACATATACATATACATATACATATACATATACATATACATATACATATACATATACATATACATATACATATACATATACATATACATATGCATATACATATACATATACATATACATATACATATACATATACATATACATATGCATATGCATATACATATGCATATACATATACATATACATATACATATACATATACATATACATATGCATATACATATACATATACATATACATATACATATACATATACATATACATATACATATACATATACATATACATATACATATACATATGCATATACATATGCATATACATATGCATATACATATACATATACATATACATATACATATACATATGCATATACATATACATATACATATATGTCACTCTAGCACAATGGAAAGTACCGACATGAGGAGCCCCACCTCATAATTGTCAATCTACAGAGAGGTTAGGCCGATATGAAGATCAAGAGGAAGTGATGTGCATGAAGAAGATGGCGAGAAATGCAATGAGTATACACACACATGCATACACACACACAAGGAAAGTCGCAATGGAGATCAATGCGGTGAACCCTCCATTGCTGCTTCCAGGTTTTCTTCGTTCTGTTTCTGTAGTCGTTTATTTTCTTCGAGTGCTGCGGACATGTGCTTTCGTAGTAAGGCGAGGTTATATCGAAGCTTGAGATTGTCCGTTATCTGGGCGTGTAACATATCATCGAGTTGTTGTTTTTCTTCGGTATCTGGCTGGGGTGGATTGGCTACTAACTGATCATGTTGTGCTTGTAAAGTACTAAACTGTTGTTGTAATTGCCTCTTCTCCTTCTCTGAATTAATGAATCTTTCTTGTAGCGTTTCATGGTTTGTGAACAGGCTCGTATGCTGTGCATCCAGGTGCTGGTAATGCTATTGTAATTGAGACATACACTGGTACAACGTATTAAATAGAGGAGTGGATACTGGGAAGGTGTTGAATGCAGGAGGGTAGGGAAAAGGGAAAGGGAGTGTGGATGCTATGCTTGAGAAGGGTGAAGTGGGTGGTGGGGGAATGGGAGATTGTGGGAAGATGGGGGGAGGTAGAGGTGCAGAGGTGGGTGATATGTCCATGAAGTCATAAGTGGATGTGGTCGTGGGAGTGATGGTGTACATGGGAATTGTCGGCGTGGTAATGATCGTGAAGGTGTAAAGTGGTGTGTGCAGTTGTGAATATGAACCACCAAGAAGTGTGATAGGGGGAATGGGGTTTTCAGTAGCTACCATTAGAATTACAGTGTCAGTGGTAGTATTTACGCTAGTGGTGGTGTCAAGTTGTGTGGATTGTGAGGGTTGACTCACAGTCTGTGCTTTGGTATGGGAAGTGAAATCTGAAGCTATCACAGTGGTGGTGACAGTGGTAGTATGAGGTGAAGGTGGTGGAGTTGGGGGGGAGGGTGGTAAAGGGGGTGAGGGAGGTGCACTTGAGGTATGGGCTTCATTAGTATGAGTTGCGCCCGTGGTTGTGGATGTGGTGCCCTGTGGTTCTGAAACCAAGACATTCATTTGTTTCCCTGGTCTAGGGGGGCGTCTACTGTATCTTCGCTCCGATCTTCGTGAGTGTGCGAGAGCCATATGCACTGTCTCAGGTACCCCCAATGCATCAGCAATCATGGACATCAAGGGTTGCCCTGTATTGTTCATCCACACCTTCATCCTCCAGGATCTGGTTCATGAGGGCCTTTCCTGCTGCCAAGGATAGTTTGTGTTGCTCTTGGACTCGGTTAATGGTATCATACAATTTTTTCAATTGTTTTGTATAAGCAAGGGCACCGTCAAGTTCCGGTATAACTTCTTGCTCATAGTTCATGCTCTTCTTTGTCAGATAGTCCTTCTTGTTCATCCTCTTGCTCCTCTTCTGCAGTCTCCTCTTCATCTTCCTCTACTTCGACGACTTCTAGTTGGCTTGGATGGGGTTGGTCCGTGACTGTCTGTTGCCCACTCAATAGCTCTGCTTCAGCTTCCAAATTCGTTGCATTAATTATTCTTGCTATCTCCTCGTCAGTTAGATCTTCTAGGGTAAAGCCATGAGGGAACTCTAAGTCGGTGGGTATAGGTGGAAACACCAGATTTGGCCCTTCTGCACTGTTCCTCGGTAGTCTGATGGTAAAGGGCTGCATGCACCTTGGAAGTCATGGAGTTGTGTCGGGTGTCAGTGTAGCACCTCGGGCTTGTGCACAGGGCATCTAAACTGCTCCCCTCATTTTCTTGGATGGAGGCCCAACTGATAGTCTTTGCTGAAATTCTTGCACCCTGGCCCAAACAAGTGCCCTTTGAATTGGCACATCATATGCCAAGCACCGATAAACAATCATTGCAAGAGCATAGCATCCATAAAGTACTGACTTTTGCTTCTTATACCATCGTTGATGTGCCAGGTGTATTTGGTCAATAATCCAATGAGGCATGTTGATTGTCAAATTAAAGGCGTCTGCTAAGTATAAACTGAACCATATCTTCTTAGGTGGCATTGTGAATCTCTCTTGAGCAAGGAACGCAAAGTGTTGCATGCACATTCGGAGGTGAATGGCAATAGTTGGAGTCATTGCCACCATGTCCTTCAGTTTAGTCAGGTTCCTGTTCTTCATATTGTCTGGGACCATTGACTCTTTCTCTATGGGGATGTGCATACCCTTCATATCTAGAGCTTCCCTTACCAAATTGTTCGTCAATTTGAAGTGCTTCAGTTCATTACCTCGTGTAAGAGACGGTAGTACGAAGGTGATGTAGCCCTTTTTCTCTTTACTAGGAGTGAGGGTGCTAATCAAGTAAGAACATCATAGAAAGTCTGGCTTGGGTAACTGCACTTTGAAGTAATCATATAGGCTAGCCTTCTTCCATATTGGTTTCAACCCTTCATTATTTTGAAGCCTCTCAAACTCTCTAGTAAAGAAATGATACCAACCCCAGCGTCCATTGAACTCTATTTTTGCCTCCCACAAATAAGTGTCGTCTCCAAAATGTCCTACCACATCGCTGAACCAATGCGAGTTTTTGCTTACTGGTGATGTGTGCCCCTGGGGAGGATTCTGAACAGGTATGGCATGTAATGCTCTCAGTGCCAGTGGTCTTTCCTTCAACTCCTCCTCAATGGGGAGGCTTTCAATGTCCACAATCTGAGGGCTGGTGCCTGCCTAGGAGCTAGTTCCTACAGCGTCGACCATATTGAAGAAACTGGTCACCAGTTTTGTGAGAATATACAAATGAACGTTAACATTGCAAATGGACACAAAGTGGTCATGTGTCCCCATTACAAGATTAACATGATGAACTGAGAGTTAGTTAGTTAGTTAGTTAGTTCGTTCTCATGTGGTTATGAGTGTGGAATGTGGTGAGCCGATGCAGGGTTCCTATGTGCTAATTGGGATGGTGCGGTGCAGTGTGGACACAGTTAATAAGCGGAGGTGGCTTTACAATGGGATCAGGTGGTTTATTACAAAGTTTGGGCTTCCAAACACAGTGGGTGGCTTTCTTTGTTGATTTTGTGTAGACTCTAGTGGGCTTCATAAGAATTTCTGCTTGTAAATGAGGCTTTTTAGGGACCCATTTACAAGTGATTCTACTCGTGCTCCGGGACAAATATGTTTTTGGGTGTGTCAAATACGGGTGCGACTCAATTGTTCATGTGAGTGAACCACGTTGTGTATGGTGTGGTCTGTGTGTGGCTATTTGAGCCCGCAAGCGAGCCTTAGGCACCCAAATTTTCCTTGATTGTGGGTCAACCTTCATCAACTTCTTGGGTACCCAGATATACTTTGCTTTCGTAGAAGAAATTTGGAAAGACTTCCTATTAGTGTCTTCTCGTTGATCACTAATAGGAAGTTGAGCCAATGCTTGTGGCTTGACTGCAATTGGATGCTCGCCTTTCCGCACCCACACTCTTCTTGGTGGCTGAGACACCGTGCTTTGTACTTTTTTCTGGCTTCGAGCATATGTCCTTTGCTTCTTCTGCATTTGATCCTCCTTTGGTTGCCGTATCACTATGGCCTTTGGAAAAGAAGGGAGTTCCATCGTATCCCTGACTTCTTTGTTGAGACAATCATCCCTCTGCATCATATAGTTTTGGACAAGAACAGCATAGTCATTTTCATGTGTGCTCCTGGAAGGACCAGGAGTTTGTGCCTCTCCTAGTTCCTTGAGTGCTCCATTGTCTAACTCAACTGTAATTCGACTCTAATTTACCCATACCTGAAGAAGTCCACTTCTTAGGTTTAGGTTGACTACATGATCATAGATCCAGTCTTGACCCAAGACAAGAGGCTCATTGAGATCCTCATCTTGACACACTAGTACTTTAACTATCAGTAAAACATCTTGAATGTAGAGGGGAAGCTCCACCTTGCCCATGCAAGGGGTCTCCACGCCTCCCAATCCTATGAGATATGCTTCTATAGGATTGACATTTAATTTCAACTTTTGATAGTAGAAAATTTAATAGCACTAGTGGCGGCACCTGAGTCAATCAAGGCCCTTATAGTCCTTGCATTCTTTCCTTGTCCTATTTCTAAAGTTACAAAAGGACGTCGGTCAATTATTCTATGAGAGCTAAGAAACTTCACACTTAGCCATAGGATACACTGGATCTGCATACGCGTCTGTCCTAGGTTGATCTCTGCCCTGTCTTCTCAATTTCATTCTTCGGATGCGTTCCAATGCTTCTATCTGTGCCTCTTCTTGAATTCGTTTTTCCTCTTCTTTACATTTCTTTGCAGTATTGAGTCGATTTAACATTTCCTCCGTAAGGGGTTCCTGATATAACTTGACTCTGCATCCGCTAATGTAACTAGGGAGAACATCACCTTCTAGAGTGGCTAATTGAACTGCTCCACTAGTTGAGATCCTATTAATGATCATAGGTCCATAGCCTCTCTTCTCTAATTTCCGTGCATGTTGCTTCAAAGTGTAGACTAGGACTAGGTCTCCTGCCTTCAAACCCTTATCTTTCACATGTGCATCAAAATATGCTTTTTGTCTTTTCTTAGCTGCGTATATTCCTGCTGCAGCTCTTAGTCTTGTTTCTCCTAATCACTCAAGGTCAAAGATTCTAGAGGAGAGCTCATGGCCTGTCCAATCATGCTCTTGTGCTACTTTCAATGTAGGTATCAAGAAGTCCAATGGTAGCACTGCATTTTGACCAAACACCATCTGAAAGGGAGTGGCTTGAAGTACCGTTTTATAGGCAGCTCTATATGCCCAAACAGCATGGTGTAGCTGTTTGTCCCAATCAGAGCGTTTATTATTCACTAATTTGGTGAGCACATTGCATAGAATCTTATTTGTGCTTTCGGCTTGGCCATTAGCTTGTGGGTGATTGGGGGCAGACTTCTTGTGTATCACCAAGAACTCTTGAAGAAGATTTTCAATGACTTCATTTAAAAAGTGAGTCCCTCTATCACTTACTAGCTCTATAGGTAGCTCGTATCTAGTGAACACATTCTCAAATAAGAACTAAGCTGTCGTTTGAGGATCGTTCTTTGTGGTGGCTTTTACCTCCACCCACTTGGTTGGATAGTCTGTGGCCATGATGATATATTCAGCATGTGAACCCTTAGCTGGGGGGTTAATAGGACCTACAAAGTCTATTCCCCACTTAGAGAATGCACGTCCACCCATCATAGGTTTCAATGGCATCTCATCCTTGCGTATAGGATACTGAGTTCGCTGACAAACATCACACCTCTTCACATAGGTATTTGCATCCATGTGAAGTGTTGGCCACCACAGACCTGCAAATAGTATAGCCTTGATCACCCGATCTGGTCCAAAATGTCCTCCTGCTACACGCAGGTGAGCAGTTTCCAATATCTTGAGGTATTCGCTCTCATGGACGCATAATCTAAGGTAACCATCTTTGCCACGCTTGTATAAATTATCTCCAATGAGTGAGTAGTCTAGGGCTTCTTGTTCTAAACTTCTTTGCCTCGTCAGGGTCATATCTTGAGGGAATGTTTTCATCCTCAAGAAGGCTACTAGTGGTTCGCTCCAATCTGGCACTATGGACACTTGATAAAGAGTGGCATGCTCTAGAGGTGGTTTAGTGCAACAAATCGGGCATTCCTTGCACAATTTATGGACATGAGCTTCCATAGTCGGCCAATGCACTCTGAGTCTCCTTAGTGTTTGTAGGGTTCGTTGCCTTGAGTAGTGTTGCTCTAATGCACCTACATGTGCTAATTGCAACCATTTTTCATATTCATCCTCTTCCACACAACAGGCTAATATTCCTTGATCGGTATGCTTGTACATACTCCCTGCCATTATATGGTACTTTTGAGCTTTTACTATCTTCCTATCCTGTGTGTTTATTACTGGGTGGTTAGGTCCTTAGGTTAATACTGGCACTAATGGCTCGGCCCATTGAGGTACAACTTCCAAATTAAACAATTAAGCATCAGGAAGGTCATCTGATACTCCTTGTGGGGCTTCTCCAGATGTGAGCCTAGAGAGATGGTTTGCTCTCAAGTGAGTCTTGCCTTTCCTCACCACAACCTCAAAGTCATATTCCATTAGCAAGAGGAACCATCTGACTAATCTGCCTATATTGCATGGTTTGTTTACCAAGTACAACAATGCCTGATGATCACTAAAAAATTTAAACTTATTTGCAAGCAAATAGTGTCTAAACTTTTTAACTGCATATACCATGCCTAATCCTTCTCTTTTAGTGGTGGTATAGTTTCGTTCAACTGCATTCAACTGTCTACTAGCATAGGCAATTGGAAGATTCATATTACCTTCACCAGTAGGTTGTGGGAGTACACATCCAATAGCATAATTGGATGCATCCACGTGAACATGAAAGGGCTTATTCCAATCTAGTGTGGTCAAGATTGGTGCTGAACACAATCGTCATTTAAGCTCATTGAAGGAGTTCTCACACTCTTTAGTCCACTCAAAGTTAGTCAAAAGTCCATACAGAGGCTTTGCAATGATGGCGTACATGTGTATAAAGCATCGGTAATAACCACAATGCCCCATGAAAGCTTGTACTTCATTGACATTCTTTGGCCTAGGTAGTTGTGCGATGGCCCTTACTTTCTCCTCATCCATGGATATGCCATTCTTTGACACTATGTGTCCTAGAATCTTGCCTTGCGTGACCATGAAAACACACTTTTCTGGGTTCAGGCAGACTTGATATTCTCTACATTTGTCAAAGATTTGCTTGAGTTCAGGTATATGTGTGTGTCTAATGTTGGAATGGGCACAGAGGTCATCAACATAGACTTCAAAGTTCTTCCTAAGGAATTCTTTAAATACATGACACATCAGTCTCTGAAATGTGGCTGGCGCATTGGTAAGCCCAAATGGCATTACTCTAAAGGCAAATATGCCCCACTCTGTGGCAAAAGCCGTCTTATGCTGATCTTCTGGAGCAATGGCTACCTGATTGTAACCAGAAAACCCATCAAGGAAACTGTATACTTCCTTGCCTGCTACTCTTTCTAAGAGGTGTTCCATGATAGGAAGCGGATAATTGTCTTGAATAATGGCAGCATTAACCTTCTTCAAGTTAATGCACACACGTAGCTTTCCATTCTTCTTGGATACCACTACAATGGGGAATACCCACTCAGTGTGCTCAATTTCATAGATGAATCCAGCTTCGACCAAGCGATCTATCTCTTCTTTGATCTTAGCAGCATAATTATCGTTATATGTGTATGGATTTTGTTTAGAGGGTTTGGCATCTGCGGTCATGGGAATGGTGTGTGAGCATATGCCAGGGTCTACACCTTTCAGGTCCTTGTAGCTCCAAGCGAATACATGTCTGTACTCTCTTAGCAAACCTATCAACTCTTGCTCTTCTTCTTCTGTCAGGTCATGTCCTATGTAAGTGCATCTCTCCTCTCCTTCTTCTATGGCTACAACTATTTTCTTGGTGGTTTCTTTGTTATCATAGGCCTCTCTTAATTGCGCCTCACATTTAGGCATTCTTATCATGACTCTCCTATCATCTATTTGATACTTCTTAAAATTTTCAGGGACCTCAAACAAAGATTCTTCCTCCTCTCATGTGACATCTTTGTTCTTCCTCTTCTTGCCTTCACTCTTGGCGACCACTTGTGTGGTTAATCTCACCTCGTTCATAATTTCTACATGTCTCTGAGGATGAGCTTCTACCTCATAGAAGTATTCCTCATTTGATGCAAAGGATGGGTCCATGATGATTGACTCTAGATCAGAGTCACTTGCATCCTCAAATGCATCAGGGCTAGGTTCGCATTCTTCTAAAACTGCATCTCCCATGATTGGTTCTATTGAGAAGACTGAAATGTCATAGCCATCCTCATCATAGTGGGGTTTCCATTGTTCCTCATTGATGGCTACATCCATTGTTGCTAAAATTTCTGCCAGCCGTAAGGCTCAAATTCTTCGTCAAGAAACACTACAAGTGCATAGGCTGGGTCTTGAATTGATCTATGGGTTTCCTTTGCACCTATCGCTCTAGCTTTTTCTCTCTTCTCTTCTTCTACTGCTACTTTGCACATCCATAAGTGGGTGTCTTCATGCATCCAGGAGGATCCTGATTCCATGGAATGCACTGACTCAGTATCCTCTTTAGCTCTATGGATGGGGTTCCATTGGATGAGAGGTACATCTCTATGAGAGTAATCTTTGAGATTCACTTTGTTCGTGATACCTAAGTGTTGCAAATACAAGGAATTGGTTCCCCAATCCTGTACCACTTACAACTATTGCATAAATGGTCTTCCCAAAATCATCTCATAGGCATGGTTCTTGCTAAAATCACATATGGCGAAAGTATGCTCAAACTCAGTGAGAGTTATTCCTTCTAGCAAGCCTAAGGGTTTTTCTATGTGACCATCAGCCGTCTGCAATTTTATTCTCATTGGCCTAAGTGCTGGCTTGCCCCAACGCTTCCACAGGGGAGTGGTAGCAATTGCAACTCCTACACCTGAATCCAAAATTGCCTTGGTTGTGTATCCTTGATGGGTGATGGGAAGATAGGTGTTTCCTTCTTCTCCTTCACTCATATCTCCTATCTTGTCTAGAGGAATTTCTGGCACTGTTCTATGAGAACCTACCTGGGAACGCGGTTTAGCTATCTCTGGTACTTGTTTGGCTACATGTTTCCACAGTTCTGGCCTAACCTTGAGTAACTCTTCTAAAGTGAGATTGCATTGCACTTTAGTATTCTTTACTACCTCCGTATTCCTAGGTATGACTGAGTCTTCCTTTCGTACCATAACTGTGGGTGCTCTCATATAAGTAGACTTAGCTTCCCATGGGCCTGTGAAGTGGGGTAATTCCTGTAAAGAATTAGACTCAAAGTCTAATCTCTCTTGAGATTGTGGACTCTCCTGCTCTCCATAAATGGAGGGAATATCTTGTGGGAATTGATCATGCTCATCATCCACAAGTTCAATGGGAGGAGGGACTTCACTCTCTTTTGCCCATTTCTCTTCTTGAATCTCTCGTAGGAATTCTGGTGTGTACCAATTCATAGAAGAAGATGTGTCTGGTTCTGTGGAGTTAGGCGCGTAAGCTTCCTGGGAAGGAAGGCTTATCCTTTCACTTGCCTTGCCCTTATTGGGAGGGGTGGGTTCCTTTTTTGATTGTGCAATTAGCCTCTCCAATCTTTCTAGCAGTCCATCAAAGTGCAACTGCGTCTTAGCTGAACTAGAGATGTTAAAGAGACGACTAGCTTCAAACATGGTTTGAGCCAATTCCACCATCTTAGCACAAATTTTAGTTCGTTCAAGCTCTAGTTCCGCTCTAGGGTAACACTTTTCATGATTGGTTACGTTTGGCCCTTCTTGGATTGTGGCTTGATATGCCTTAAGCATCATATTTAGGTCCTCAGTAGTGGGATCTGCTAATACTGATCCTACTCTAGGGGGTGGTGGGGTTGCATGAGGCAGGTTAGAAGGTGGTGGATCGGATGGAGATGGGAATGGTGGTGGTGGGGTAGTGTGAGAGGGAGGTTGAGATGTAAGTTCAATTATCTTGGCTCTCATTTCTCTTAGGCTTTCCTTGAGTTCACTCATCTTCTTTGCCCATTGTCTTTTCATTCTCTCGCGGCTATCTTTCCAGGCTCTCGTTTGTTTCTTGGTTTTGCTCTCATATTCACTAGCTTCAGAACTCTTTTCATGGCCTACACTTTGGTTTTGTTGTGCAGCTTGAGCTCTAGTGACCACTTGCACTGGTGCAGTGGAAGTCACACTCCCTGTGGAGTCTACAACTAACCCAATAACTTAATAGGAGTGATTTTTGGCATAGCCCTAGAACGCATCAAGAAAAGGAAAGCATGGATTAGGCAAAGAGACGAACGGTATCTCCAAGGAGAAGAGCCTATTCCTATGGCTAATTACCAAGTCCATCCATCTGACACGACTAGTGCTTACAAGTCACAACCTTACCTAAACCTAGGGATTGGCAAGACAGAGTACAAATTGATAGATGCCTTGATAAACTCAGGAGCAGGACTTAGTTGCATTCGTAATACGGTCATAAAAGATCTTCAAATGATTATGACTCCCACAAAAGCTCAGATGATAGGAATTGGAGGTCAAATCATACAATGCATTGGAGCAACGATAGTATCCCTCCACCTAGGAAATTCTTCCATGGAACAAGGAGTCTTAGTGTGCAGGGATGAAGATTTAATAGAAGATTTGATCCTAGGACACGATTGGATCATTGAGAATGAAGTAAGCATCAACCTAGCTCAAGGCTATATTTCAACCAAGATAGGGCACAAGGAAATTTTTAGTATATTAGAGGAGAAGCCTTCACAACAACCAAAAGCCATCGAGAGTGCAAAAGAACGCAAAGAAGAGCTAGTGGAACAGGATTCCAGTCCCAATACCTCAGAAACCAATCTAGAAGAAGCAGAAAGCTCAAACCCTAACGAGTCCAAGGACGAGGTGAAATCATCCCATTCAGTTGGTGCATGGCCAGACAATAAGGAAACCAACTCTCATGGAGTTTCTCACATGACAGAAGGACCACCAATATGGAAAACAACACTCGGATACTCGCATGAAGGAAAAGTCAAATTCAAATGGATGCGCAAGGATTAGGTGCAGAAATCAGAGACATCAACACCAACTTATGAGGAGAAAAAGGAGAACAATAAGTCTGCTTCACCAAAATCCAAACCAAAAGGACTCTTGCAAGTATGGCTCCCGAAGCCTTTGATCGAAGCTTAGAAGGCACGACAACAGATATGGATTCCCAAAAAGGTCAGACAAGTAGCCAAGCAAGAGATAAACAAACGGACAGAGGCATTACATCGAGACATTCAAACAATGCATCCAAGAAAGATTCATCATAGAAACATGAAGAGCAAAACCTCAATCACTAAGACATCGAAAGCATTACATGAAGTTCAAAGGACCAGAGAGAAGACACGGCCTATCAACATGACAACGAAGTGGATTTGGAAGCCAAAGCAACCAAAAGGAATGGACCACCACAACAAAAAAGATTCCAATTGCACTCATGAAGTATCAAATGCACCTAAAGTATGCATAATAGGGCCACATTACAAGGCCAAGCATTCGGCACTTGACGTGCATTGAAAAGTTAGTGGTACACATTCTCCAAGGGGGATTAGATCATAGCTTCCACCTCTTTAGGAATGGACATACTATGTAAATAAATAAATGCTTCGGCTATACTAATACTTGTTTTCTTTCAGGAAAAGAAGTAAAAAGAGTTGCTAAGAGATCTCACTCATAGAACCAAGGAAAACAGAGTGACGGAACGACAACATATCAAGCAATGCACTACACAGTTGTTATGCTTTCTATTAAAGCTAATGCACTTTTCCTTACAAGTGCAGATGGCTTCTGAAGATTCTGAAGCAACAATTCAAGAGGAAGTATTGGAATTTCCTCTCCAGAGTATCACCAAAGTAAAGGGACATTGGTTTAGAGAAGATCAGCCGACATGGGAATACCTCTTCCTGGAGACTATCAAAATAATGGATACGGATCATCAATTTCTGATCATGTCCAGAGATTTCAGAGTAGTGCATGAACTCCCGTCTACAATGTTACACTTATGTGTTCCTCGAGTAGCTTTGATGTGAACCTTTTCCCTATACATGGGCACTTTTTACTCTAGTGCTGGCTAGAGGTTTTTTCCCCATGTTACCACATACTTGATACTCTCATATGTGGTGGTACTTTGTACTTAGGGATATTATTCAGCTCTTACTTCAGTTTAGTTCATCGATCAATAGGGAGAGCTATTCCAGCCATCGTCTTCTCCGTGTGTCTTGTTGCGTTTGTGCTCCTTGTGTGTGCTTCTTGTGTGTCTCTCGCACTTCTACACACACCCAACAGTGGTATCAGAGCAGGTTCAGCTCCTTCTCAAGTTTCGGTTTTTCGAGTCGCGGCGCGCGCGCACTTTAACAGAGCAAATCGACTTCGGAGCATAGAAGTGTGAATTTCAGCAGCCTGGAAACATTTCCACCAGGTGCACTGGAGTTTTACCCCCATTTCGAAGCCATTCGTGCAGTCTGAATCGCCATCAGAGTGACGGTTTGTGAGCTGAAATTTCAGCATTCATTTCAGCTTTCGTCGAAGTGAAGATTTTGTCAAATTCTTGTTCCTTAGTGAAATGGCGGGCAGCAATGACTTGTTTGGCATGCTTCAAGCTGAAGATAAGCTTGATGGGACCAACTATCCAATGTGGTCTTACATGATGAAGCATGTTCTTGTTGCAAAACAACTTTGGAACATAGTGGCAGATGTAGATCGAAGACCGGCAGGTGCTTCTACTTCATAGTCTACCGTCACAGATTGAGCTTCTTCTTTGAGTACAGTGGTTTCCCCTTCTCCACCTACACATGAGCAGCTTAGATGAGATGGAAAAGATGCTCAAGCTCATGCTTTGATTGCGCTTTCAGTGAAGCGTCATATAGTTCCACACATTCGATCATGTTCTACATCACGACAGGCATGGGACACTCTTGCTTCTTTGTATGCCATGCGTAATGAAGCACGTGTTGCATACTTGAGGAAGCAACTTGAGGATGTATATATGGTTGAAAATGAGTCAGTGGATGTATATGTGACACACATCAAGGACTTGAAAGAGCAATTGGCAAACATAGATGAGATCATTCCGGATGCATCACTCATTTCTACATTGTTGAAAGGATTACCGGAATCTTTTCAAAGCTTTGCTACTACACTCCATTTGGTTGCAAAAGGAAATCCTAATATGTATGCATTTGATGAGGTTGTGTCTCTTCTTTTGCAAGAAGAGCAATCTAGAGTGAATAGGAGTGGTTTGATTGAGGGAACGCAAGCACTTGCTATCTCACAAAAGGGAAAAAGCAAGTATGGTTCAGCTTTTGGTTCATCAAAACCAAAGCCTCAAGCTTCCTCTTCCACTCATTCCTCTAATGATGGTGATTTGCAAAAGAAGAAGAGATGCAAATATTGCCAGAAGGCTGGTCATACTATTGATGAGTGTAGAATGCTTGCTAAACGCAATGAAAAGAAGAAGGAATCGGGCATGTCTATTGCTGAAAATTCAGCAAATGCAAAGAATGATGAAGCTAACATGGCTCAAGATTTTTGGGCATGTGTTGTTACATGTCATTATGATGCTTCTTTACATTCTAAATGTATGGTTGTGAGTGAGGCTGATTCGGATTGGTTCTTTGATAGTGGTGCTTCAAAGCACATAACATCATGCAAAAGATTTTTTGCCTCTTTGAAAGATGCACCTAAAGGAGGACATGTGGTGTGTGCAAACAATGCCTCTTATCCTATCATTGGAGTAGGAGAAATTGAGCTTACGGCTGCAAATGGAGGTATGATTCTCTTAAAAAATGCATTGTATGTGCCCGGTATCAAGAAGAACTTAATTTCAGTTCCGTTGATTGCCAAAGCTGGACTTCATGTACACTTTGTTGATGATAAGTGTATGGTTCATGATTTCAGCATTGGTGATGTTATTGTCATGTCTGGTACATTATGTAATGGTTTGTATCGCATGGATACATACAAGAGGGCTGCCTCGAATGCCTTAGTTGCTCATACTTCTTCCATGGCTGAAATGGAGCTTTGGCATGCTCGTTTTGGTCACTTGAACTTTAATAGTTTGCTCTACTTGCAAAAGAAGGACATGGTTATTGGCTTGCCTACACTTGAGTCCATTGAAAAGCATGCATGTGAAGGTTGCATTCTTGGAAAAATGCATCGTGCTTCTTTTCCAAAAGATAGTCACACACACACTACAAGAAAATTGCAACTTGTTCATAGTGATGTATGTGGTCCGGTCAAGACTCCATCTTTTGGGAAGCATGTATATTTTGTTACCTTCATTGATGATGCTACTCGCCATACATGGGTGTATCCTATGAAAGCAAAGAATGAGGTATTTTCTTGCTTCAAAGCATTTTTAGCTATGGCTGAAAATTTTTCTTCACAAAAGCTTTTGACTCTACGCACGGATCGTGGTGGTGAATACATGTCACATGAGTTTAATGCTTTTCTTTGTGAAAGAGGTATTTCCCACCAATGTACGGTGCCATATACACCTCAACAAAATGGTGTTGCCGAGCGTAAAAATAGAACTTTACTTGAAATGGCACGATGTATGGTTAAAGGAAAGCATCTTCCTCATAAGTTTTGGATGGAAGCGGTCATGTGTGCAAATTATGTGTTGAATCGCTGCCCTACAAAAGCATTGAGAGTCATCACTCCTTATGAGGCTTGGAATGGTCATAAGCCTATGGTTAGTCATATGCGTGTGTTTGGTTGTTTGGCATATGCTCTTGTGCCATCACAACAATGTCACAAACTTGATGACAAGGCAAAGAAATGTATATTTGTTGGTTATAGTGTTGAAAATAAGGGATATCAGTTGTACCATCCATTGACGAACACAATTATTGTGAGTCGAGATGTTTTATTTGCTGAAAATTCAGTTTTCCCTCTACTTGAATGCAAAAAACTGCCAACAGTTAGCTCACAAGATGTGTTCGATACCCTCATGCCTTTGTTCCAAAATGGTGTGCTTGACTATGGCCATGTAGACCAGCCAACTGAGGCTCAAAGGGCTGAAAAATTCCAGCCAAATAGAGCTGAAAATGCAGAGAATTTCCAGCCAAACATGGCTGAAAAAATTCAGCCAAAAATTGCGAAAAGTGTTGGAAATTTCTAGCCATATATGGCTGAACATTTGCGTCAAAATATGGCTGAAACTGAGCATGAAATTCAGCCCACGCATGATGTACATATTGAAGATGTATTACATAATGAACGCATGTCTATCAAGAGTGCACAATCTATGCCAAAGTGGCTGAAACAAACTTTGCAGGACAACAAATTGAGTGCACCTTTACTTGGTAGAACAAGATCAAGCTCTTACCATGCATCAAGTAATTTTGTGGATTATTCTCTTATTGATATAGCATGTAATGAAGAGCCACTTTCTTTTGAAGATGCATGTGACGATCCACAATGGATGAGTGCTATGCAATCAGAAAAGGATTCCATACATAGGAATGGTACTTGGGAGTTATGTGAATTGCCAAAAGGAAAGAATGCCATTGGTACAAAGTGGGTTTACAAGATTAAGAGAAAATCTGATGGTAGCATTGATCGCTACAAAGCTAGATTGGTTGCCAAAGGATATGCACAACAATATGGCATTGACTATGAGGAAACTTTTGCACCTACTTCACGCATGACTACCATTCGTACCGTGGTTGCATTGGCTGCCCATCGAGGTTGGAAAGTGCATCAATTGGACATAAAAACAGCCTTCTTGAATGGAGATTTGCAAAAAGAGGTCTATGTGAAGCAACCTCCTAGATTTGCTATGAAAGGGAAAGAGCATATGGTTTGTCGCTTGCATAAAGCCTTGTATGGTCTCAAGCAAGCTCCACGTGCATGGTATGATAAAATACATAAGCACTTGATTGCTCTTGGCTTCACATGTAGTCCAATTGAAAGCACACTCTATGTACGCAAAAATGGGGCTGATCTTATAGTGCTTGTTCTTTATGTCGATGACATACTCTTGACTGGGTCATGTGATGCAAAACTTGACATTCTTATGGCTGATTTGCAGCATACTTTTGATGTCACTTATCTTGGTCTTTTGAGCTACTATCTTGGCATCCAGTTTGTATCCGTTGAGGGGGGAATTGTTATGCATCAAGCAAAGTATGTTGAAAAACTACTTCATCGTTTTGATTTTGAGGATTGCAAGCCAGTTTCCACACCAGTTGAGACAGGATTTAGATTCTCAGTTGAGGATTCCAGTGATGCATTTGACACTTCTCTTTATCAGCAGGCTGTGGGATGTCTTATATATGCATGCAACACAAGGCCGGATATACAGTATGCAGTTTCCCAGTTGAGTCGATTCATGCATAGCCCTGGCACTAAGCATTGGCAAGCGGTGAAACGTGTGTTTAGATATCTCCGAGGCACTTTGAGCTTAGGTCTCTTTTATGGCAGAGATGTTCAACCATGCTTGCATGCTTTTACAGATAGTGATTGGGCTGGTTGTTATGATACTCGCGTGTCCACTAGTGGTAATTGCTTTTTCCTTGGAGACTCATGCATATCTTGGTTGAGTAAGAAGCAACCTACAGTGGCGACATCAAGTTGTGAAGCTGAGTACAGGGCAGTTTTCACAGCTACAGTGGAGTGTATATGGCTGAGACGCCTATTGATGGATCTTTGCATGGAGATTGATGCTGCCATGCATATTCTCACAGATAGTCAGAGTGCTTTGGCTGTTGCACGAAACCCAGTGTTTCATGCACGGACCAAACATATTGAGGTGCATTATCACTATGTGAGAGAGCGCCTTCATGCAGGAGATATTGATTTGGTATATGTGCCTACACAAGATAATGTGGCAGACATATTCACCAAAGCTCTTCCACGGGAAGAGTTTGAAGTTTTTCGCAAAGCTTTAGGCTTGTTACCTTGTGGTGGCTAATATGTCACTCCCTGTATGTGTTCACATCATTCGCTCCAGGGGGGTTTGTTACACTTATGTGTTCCTCGAGTAGCTTTGATGTGAACCTTTTCCCTATACATGGGCACTTTTTACTCTAGTGCTGGCTAGAGGTTTTTTCCCCATGTTACCACATACTTGATACTCTCATATGTGGTGGTACTTTGTACTTAGGGATATTATTCAGCTCTTACTTCAGTTTAGTTCATCGATCAATAGAGAGAGCTATTCCAGCCATCGTCTTCTCCGTGTGTCTTGCTGCGTTTGTGCTCCTTGTGTGTGCTTCTTGTGTGTCTCTCGCACTTCTACACACACCCAACATACAATAGACGTCATGAAGAAAGCGGGCATACACAAATATTTTGAACTACCAATCTATAAGCCTGACTTTCAAATGTGCACACAAGTCATGAACACCTTACAGCCAGCACTACACGATCCATTGGTGCCCGAGGCTAGAGTTATGGATAAAATAGGTGAATTGGTAGTTATTCAGTTCACACATGACTTGATCAAGGAAGCTTTTGGATGGGAGAAGGATGGCAACACGATAGTGAAAGACGAAAGCCGTGGAGAAAAGACAAGGACATTCACCGACATCAACAGAGTGGATATTGAAGAGGAAGTCAGGCTCATTCATCAGCACTTCTGCTTCCCAAATATGCATCAATACACGGCTCCACAGAAGATTATTGTCCAGTTACTCTTCCATGCCATCAAGTAGATTGGAAATCATATTAATCTGACTCCTTACATACAAGAACGGCTATGCCATCAAGTAGATTGGAAATCATATTAATCTGACTCCTTACATACAAGAACGACTATTCGAGGCAAAGAAGCAATGGAACAGCAAGAAGTTCCTCAATGGCAGTATAGCTCTGACAATATTGATTTACCATGCTTTGGGCATTAGAGAGCATCTGCAAGAAATGCCATCGTCGCTAAAGTCGCCACAGTTCCTAAAAAGAAAAGAGGAGTCAAGATTGTGGAAGAAGCAGAAACTAGCTCTCAACCCAGAATGAGAGGCACAAAGAGATTAAGGGAAGTAAAGCTAGTGGAAGAGGAAGTTCCAGCCACGAAAAGAGCGCACCATACTTCCAAAGACAAGGATGGAAGAGCAAAGGCCGATTACAAAAGAAGTTTTAACTAATGCCCTGGAAGAGACACATCAATATACAAAAGGGCAAGTAAATTTACTAGTGCAAGGGCACCATTACCAGCAGGTCCACTGCGAGATGGAAGAAAAAAAGAAGCTCACCAAAGTACACTGCTACAGAGAATTACGGTTGGAGAATTCAAGCTCATCTTCGGATGCTCAAGAAGAACCCGACACATCCTTATTGAATGTGGATATTCAAAGTGAATCACAGGATGATGGACAATGGGAGGAACTTAATGCAGTCGACTACAATGAAGCAGAGGAAGGCATCAATATAAATGACAACTCAATCCACCCCACTCAAGACGACGCTAGCAAGGACGTAGACCAAGAAGGGACACATGTAATCAAACTCAATGGGACATCCAAAATTCATATAAAGGAGACAACACCTACGAGAGAGGTGTCAATCAAGATACCAAAGAAAGAACCTCAAGAAGAGACAGTCGAAGAAACAGAACCCTTCACACCGATAAGGGTAGTGGCAGAACCCTCTCCCATGGATGCCACTTTTCAAGGGAGCACCACAAAAGTTATTGATTTAGATGAAGAAAGAAAAGAACCCAAAATACAACTACAAATTAGACAACCACACAATGAAACCATCCATGTAGAGCAAGGAAAAGACGTACAAACCGGAGAAGTTCCTAGCATACCCAGAACTTGGTTGAATGTTGACATCGCTCAGCTCAAGCCCATAGTGCAAGACATAATCAGAACCGCAACGGATACACAACAACTAATGCTTGAGGCCGATGAAGACTACGATAAAGCGATGCAGGACAAGCATGAACTTCAAGAAATCGGTAAGAATCTTTCTATTGAGCTAAAGATAGCAAAGGAGCAAATATTACAGAAAGAAAGTGAAATTCAAAAGGTCAAAGATCAATACCAAACTTTAGCAACGGAAAATGCAAAATTGAAAGAACAACTCCAAGAATTAAAGAAGAAATATGAAGCTAGCGAGGCTAAAAAGGCGCGGATGAACACAAGAAGCAAAGTCTTAGAATCTCAAATAAAGGTATGTATGGAAGAAGCAAAAAACCTATGGAGCAGGAATAAAGAACTAATGACAGCACTTCTAAGCGATCAACCCATAGATGTTGAGGAAAATCCAGAAAAAGACATCAAGGAACTCGAGGAAAAGATGGTTAAGTATGAAGATCAGCTCAGGCAGGAGCAGACAACCATCACCGAATGGGAAAAGAGGTACATCGAGGACACAACCGCTCTAAGGACTAAATGGAAAAAGGCAAAAAATCACTATCTCATGCAATGTAAAGAAGACACTGATCACCTTGACATTGTTGCTCAAGAACTTCTCAAACACAAAGACACTATTGCTAAAGCAACTGAAGAAATCAAGCAAAAAGATGACTTGATTAAACAACTACAAGAGCAGCTAGAGCAGAAGGCACTTGAGGGGACACCAGTAGTTCCAAAATCCGCAGAGGCTACTGAGGAGACTGAGGTACGTCCTCTCTCTCCCCCCTTATATCATTCGCCACTAAGGGAGGAACAGGAGGTCCAAATTGAACATAATAATTGGGACATTGCAGAACTGAGCAGACCGAAAAGGGCACTACTGGTGTCCCAACTTACGGCACCATATGTGCTTCAAGTAAATCCAGCATTTTGTCCAGTACCTCGGAGACGATCCTGGTCGCAATTTTGGGAAGGACAGCGCTAGGGAAGCATCAATAATCAATGGCTGAATTATGCATTGTTACCTAGTCCACCACATAACTACCTACCAATGGAAGAATATATGGTAAAAACAATGGAATTTTGGATTGCAAGATATGCAACTGTCTCGAACTTAGCAGTCAAAATGACAAATAAGATTTTCAGCATGCTATTAACTGTAATTCAAGTCTTCCAGCATGCGAAATACACTTTTTTGAATTTCATCGGCATTACAGAAGGCTTTGAAGCACTCGTTTTTTATCTCTCTACTATTCCGAGCCGCTTAACCCTGATGGCATATTATTCAAGACTTACATTTTTGCTGTCGACATACATGCAAACTTTTGAAGAAGCATTTTTCACCGGCTTCTTCGAAATAGATTCAGAAATTTTCATCAAAATGACTTCGAACTTGAATGCATGTCTAGTAGCTTATGAAACCAACTTTTTTGTGGATCACCGATAAGCACCAGAAGATGGAGTGAAGTCAAGCCAATGGAAAGAATTTATGCTATGTCACGCTAATTTTCTGAATCAAAGAGAGCAAGCAACCATACAAACTTATTCACGTCGCCACAAAAAGCCTGTCGGGGATGACAGAGTTCAGGAGGAGGGATGTGTGGAAGGGGAATCAAGCAAGAAGAAAAGAAGAAGAAGATCAAAGTCAAAAACTGCTCAATAAAGAATGAAGATCATAAAGAAAAAGAACCACCCTCTACCCAAAGCCCCGCAAGGGCACGCATCAAGCAACAACGGAAATAGCCAGGTCCTGAGGAATGGAATTAAAGAACAATCAGAACCAGGACATTTCATGGGAAGGACGGACCAAGGCCAGGAACTATACATGAAGAAGTGCAAGACAATATTTGGCAGGTAATAATCCTTCCGCTGATAGCGTGCATTGGCAACAAAATGAACAGGCTTAAAGCAATGCAACAGGGTCAGATGTGTGAAGACAAAGACAAATCAGAAGACCAAAAGTTAGAAAGAGGTAGAGGCTGAAAAGTGAAGAGGGTGACTAAGAACAGCACATTCCTAGTCACTGATGGCGTGCGTGGCAGCCCAACTGAATACAACAACCCAGATATGTGACATAAGGAATACCAAGGGGCAAACAGAAGCAAAGGACATACCTCGAACAAAATGACAAATTCTCTGACAGTCCTTATCGCTTCTTTGACCATGTAAGGGATTGAACTCACAACCTCTTGGTTAGGAATGTGATGGGCTAACCACTTGCCCCAAAAGCCATGGTTGAGGATTACTTCCTAATCCTCTCTCTTAGGGTGTGGTTCAACCATCTCCTACCAGGATTATGTTACATTCTTCCCCCCTTGGTCGATCATTGTCCTCAATGATCTACTCTTGTATCCCTCTAGCCTCGGTGATCAGTCCCTTGAACCCCTAGGTGCCCTTGAATTGATGTCCCTCAACCTCGCATAGTTTCTTGAACCTTGTTCGCAACCTTGGTCTCTTGAACCTTTGCTCTCAACCTCGGTGTCTTGAACCTTCTTGTTCGCAACCTCGGTGTCTCGAGCCCTTGTTCTCAACCTCAGTCTTGAACCTTGTTCTCACCCATGCTTGGTATCTTGAACACTCAATCAAGTGCCACCCAAGGATTCCCAAGGAATTCACACTTCCAAGCTAGCTCATTGGAAAGTTCGTTCCGAGAGCTTTCCAACGGTATATTACATGCCTCAATCCGACATACGGATTGAGAGATACACCCCAATCATTGTAAGGTCCATCCTTGAAACCGACGCGCGCGCCTTCCACAAATCCTACCCTTTCACATGGAGGATGCCCAAGCGCCTTTTTTAGAGGCCATTGGGTCATTCCACTTTGCCCAAGCCTACTTCCTAGGCTCTGATACCAATGTAAGGGATTGAACTCACAACCTCTTGGTTAGGAATGTGATGGGCTAACCACTTGCCCCAAAAGCCATGGTTGAGGATTACTTCCTAATCCTCTCTCTTAGGGTGTGGTTCAACCATCTCCTACCAGGATTATGTTACAGACCACTCGGTGCGTGTATTCAAAACTCTTAAACAAGCTGGGGACAAGAAGTAAAAGCCTATCAAGGGATGACAGAGACAAAGAGGGGGAGAGTGTTGCAAAGCCGAGAAGCACAAAAGAAGAGCCCCAAAATTTTCAAATTAATGGGCACATTTTTTTCTTCTTCAAGTCTTAGGAAATTCCCTCAAAGCCATGTAAATGCACTAGAGGAGTCCTCTAGTTGCATAATCCCAACTTGTTGTAGAATATCCCTTCTAAATTAGTAGGAAATTCACTTTTTAGTAATAAAGTGCCCGTATCTTGTGTGAAAGGACCAAATTTAGGGCACATGTATGTAAGTCACTTTGTGACTCTTTGTAGAGACTTTTTGCCATTGTGAAGAACGAGAGCTCCAGATTTTCGAACTTGCTTCTTTCTTGTAGATTTCCATCTTCTCCTTGATGTTCTATGTGTGTGTAATGCTTAGAAGGTGTGTGTAGGACTGTTGTCTACCCCTCCCCACTGTTTTTGAGCTACTGTAGTGTGTGTGTGAGCTTGTAGAAGTTGTGGAGTGAGTGTGGGTGTTTCCTCCCATTCACAATTTTGATCATAACTTGAAGCACGGTTGTCAAACTCAAGTGAAACCACTTCCAATAGATGCCTCTCATCGAGAGCTTCGAAATGAGTCCACTATTGACTATATTCGGAGTTCAGAGCTGGGAGAAATTCTCAATTTACTGAAAACTATTCTAAGTGGTATCCTGGCAAACACTTTCAGTATTTCAGTGAGCTAGAGAGGTGGATTAGTCTTTTCTCATACATATAAGCGGAACCACTTCATTTCCATCATGTGTGCACATGTCTTCATACACTTGGTTAGGTCGTTTGATCGGATTGACAAATAAGCGTGTGTCAATTTCCCACTATATGCACTTGTGTGGCAATTGGGGTTTAGTCTCATTGGCACAAGTCCTTGAGTCTTCTTGACTTAGGTACACAGTTTTGTTCCCAAGGTCTTGTCTGCACACTATCCTAACTCATTAGAGTTTTCTGGATCTTGTGAAAATATGTACACACATCCCTGTCTATCCTCATATCTACCATCCTTGAATTGTGCCACTGGCATTATATTTAAGGGAATTTCTAAGTTTCTCATCCTAATGAAAACTTATGCATACCATCTTGATACACATAGGCTCCAAACCTATTTGTATACATGTACTTGAGAATATTTCTATAATCACTAGTTTCAGATGCTTCGTTTGTTTCATTTAAATTTTCCATATTATTTGTCTGTCCTAAATCCCTTTCTTGTAATTCTCCTGCCACTGTCTCTATCTCTTTCCTTTTTAACTCTTGTTTATGAGGTATAAAAAATTTATTATCAGATCTCAAAATCATTCAATTATTTCATGATTCTATGAAGGGAATCGTGTTTTTCACGATTATGTGAAGGGAATCGTGTTTTTCACGATTTTGTGAAGGGAATTCTGTTTTTCACGATTTTGTGAAGGGAATTGTGTTTTTCACGATTCTGTGAAGGGAATCGTGTTTTTCATGATTCTGTGAAGGGAATTGTGTGTTTTCACGATTCTGTGAAGAGAATCATGTTTGTCATGATTCTTTGAAGAGAATCGTGTTTGTCACGATTCTTTGAAGAGAATCGTGTTTGTCACGATTCTGTGAAGAGAATCGTGTTTGTCAAGATTCTGTGAAGAGAATTGTGTTTGTCACGATTATGTGAAGATAATCGTTTTTGTCACGATTCTGTGAAGGGAATCGTGTGTTTTCACGATTCTCTGAAGGGAATCATGTGTTTTCACGATTTTGTGAAGGGAATCGTGTTTGTCACAATTCTGTGAAGGGAATCGTGTTTGTCATGATTCTGTTCACAGAATCATGTTTGTCACGATTCTTTGAAGAGAATCATGTTTGTCACGATTTTGTGAAGAGAATCGTGTTTGTCACGATTTTGTGAAGGGAATCGTGTTTGTCACGATTCTGTGAAGAGAATCGTGTTTGTCACGATTCTGTGAAGAGAATCGTGTTTGTCACGATTCTGTGAAGGGAATCATGTTTTTCACGATTCTTTGTTCCCAGACAATCTTGATTGCTCACAATCGTTAAAAACACGATTTTCTTATGACAATCATATTCTGGGAATCGCGATTTTGAGTTTAGTCACAGAATCACGATTCTGTGCAGCTTCTTGTAATTTTTTGTTTTTTGATTTTTTGAGTTCTTATTACACTATCAGAAGCGCCTATTCAAAACATAACATGCAATAAAGAACATTCAACTAAAAGACAATTTTTCCTTCAAAAAGTTCAAAAAACAGAAAAACACTATTCTGTGTGTTCAACAGTTTTCTGTGTTTTCTGATCCTTTCCCAAAATTTTGAACTTGAATTTATGCAAAAACTTGATGTGAAGAGAATTACCTTGTTGCTTGATCAAGAAATTCCTAAATGCTTTGTGATTGTAGGAAATCGTGCTTTTGATAGCTCTCCTTACTCACTCTCTCTCACTCAAATGCCTGATTTTTTGTGAACTTATGCTTTTATAGGCTTCATACAATCGCGATTGGGAATGATTTTCGATAATTCTAAATTCTTACTTTCCTGAGCCTTATTCTTGTGCAAGTTTATGGTTCTATTCCTGAAATCTTGTCCCTTCAAGCAAAATTTTCATATTTCTCCATTACTAATGAAAATCGCGATTTTGTGTTCAATTTCCCAACATGATCACCTGATGCTCATTCTCACTGAAATTTTGCTTACCTCTAATTATGCAACTATTGAACCCTAAAATGGCTTACCTCAATACCCCTAGATCATTTTCATTATCTTATTGAAAATCGCGATTATGTGATGAGAATCGTGTTTTTTTCTGAACTTCTTGCTTTTGCACTTTTTGACTTTTCTTCCCTCTTGGTCTTCCCCACTATTCTTCACCAACTCCAACTCAATGGTCACCTGCAATTATACACCACCCAACTCATTCAAAGAGATTAAAATTTGAAAAAATTAAACAGCAACTTTTACTCTAAATATTTTTTATTTTTCTTTCAATTTTTGGATTTTTTTTTTCACTATTCTTCTTCCACCATTCAACACCAAACCTTTTGTAAATTTTCCTTAGTAAAAAGAAATTTGTTTGAATTTTAATAGATTTTATGAATTTTTTTAGTATTTTAATCCCTAAATCAAGGAAAACACTTCACTTAGGGTTTTCTTGTTTCAAGATCCATTGATCTTTTGTCTCATGATTGGTTATACTCTTTTATGCTTGCAATCTAACAGTTTAGAAGTAGAGCTTTTCAAGAAAATATGTGTTAAGAAGTACTAGTATCAATTTATGCAAAGATAAACTCAACACCTTTTTTTCCAAGTGACAAATGAATCTTTTGTCAAGACTATTATTTTACCTTGGATAAACAAATGGATCAATCAATTTGCTCATAGCTCTTACTTGACTTTCCTCATTGCAAACATGTCATCTTTTCCAAGATTTGACAAATTTTGCTTGGTACTTGGTCAAAAAGCAATCTACTTATGCAAGGATAATCACATTTTACCTTTCCTTGAACAATCTTGATTCATTTTTTTGTTCACACACCTGCACTTTACTCTTAAAAGGTATGAGCAACTATCAAT